>CM077830.1:4800376-5215376 GCA_039720395.1 Liquidambar formosana
ACTGTCATTTGGTACTTTTACCCCTCGAGTCGGAATACCCTCCCCTCCGTTCCCTTTTTCTTCTGCCCTTGATAGCTAGTTTTCAACTACTCCTTCCTCCCATTTGTCAATTATAACAATGAAACTTCTTTTTTCTCCTTCTCCACTTGCACACTTATGATCTCATCAGCCTTGAGAGGGTTCTTCCCAAAGAGCAAAGTGGTCACTATTGTGTTATAAAATGAGGGTAAGGAAGTTTGAAGAAGTAGTGCTTTATCTTGTCAGTTCTTTCTTAATATTCATCTCCACACTTGAGAACTGAATGCTAAAACTTGTTGAAGGCCACTAGGTGGTCCATGATGCTTATTCCTTCCATCCAGAACCTATGTGTATATATATATGTATATATACATATATATAGTATATTGTTTCTTTAAAAACATACGGTGGTGCGATATGGAATTTCTCATTTGCAAGCTTTGAAACATCTCCCTAGCTCTGGCGTACAGTCAATACCCATCACATTATACACTAATTTCCATCATTGACCATTCCTTCCCTTCACCATTTTTCATGTAAGGAGGCTTTTTTTCTTTTCAATATAACTCCTTGAGTAATCCTAGTTGGACTTTGTGACCCTTACCTCTTTGTTGCTACAAACTAAACTTACTACTCCCATCCGCTTATCCTCAAACATTGAGTAGTGCTTGTAATA
Source organism: Liquidambar formosana (assembly GCA_039720395.1). Lineage (NCBI taxonomy): Eukaryota > Viridiplantae > Streptophyta > Magnoliopsida > Saxifragales > Altingiaceae > Liquidambar > Liquidambar formosana. The sequence continues at coordinate 4,801,071 of CM077830.1, forward strand.
CCATTGTACACTTGTGTAAGGCCTTTGAAATCAAGAACCTGTTTTCAAGCATGTAGGAGAGCTTCATTGTAAACATCGTCAGTCAACATTATTACCCCATCATCAGTCCACCACGACTAGAAAATCTAAGTTGCAGATTTTTACTCTTGATACCTATCGGAATTGTTTCACACATTTCTACAAGTTCTGAAACAACCCTAGAGTATCAAACCAATTCCAAAATCTGGAATTAATGAATTGCTACCATTTCACCTCATGAGGTCTAACAATTCAACAACGTTCAATCAACCATTAACAACACAAGGAGGTATCATATTTATGGACTTAAAAGCATGTATAAAAGATGCAATAAAGCACAACAGAAATATCTGACCTATGGCTTAGAATACAGAAAAAAAACCATCCTTAAGAGTTCCCTGAAATTAGAATGTTTATGATGCCTCTAATAGCATGTTATTTTGAAGATTTCAGTAGACAATCTTTGTTTGCTTGCAGGATAAAAGCTTCACTTTTATTTTGAAGACTCCACCCGCTTCAGTTTTGCTTCTTAAGGCTGCAGGTATACGTCTTTCTTGATAGTCACAAAGTGTACATACATATATATATACTAGTTATTGCACACGTGCATTGCACGTGGATTTTTTGTCAACAATAAAATGATTTAAAGATCATCAATTATTTTTCCTAAATAAACATATAAAAGATCGATACTTCCCAAGATCTTTTTAGCTTGAATAGGGATTGACCCTTTTCATGTAACATAGCCCCTCATCTAGTAGTAATTATCTCTTCAATATTGTCCATATCGATTAAATATAAACTTTATTTACTTAAGGAAAGTTATGCGGCCATTTGTTCTTTAACATTTAATCCATATCAAGTGTGAAAATTTGAGATTTTAAGAAATTATTTATTACTCCGTAGAAAGTTTGAGTCGTGTACATCAAATGATCTGGAAAGAAATGCTAATACATAATGACACGTAAGTATCAAGAATCTTGACAAATAACTTATTCATTGTCCACCAATTTTCTACACATTTACAATAAGAAACATATTAATGAAGAAGTAAAAAATAGAATGATTAGAACCAAAATAAATGGAGAAAGTATACACTTAATCTTTAGAGAGAATTTAATTTGGTTGAATTGTTAACCATATGGCAAGTCCATTGTATCGTAAAAATTATATGCAAAAGAATAGACTAAATTTATTAATGAATTAGTAGTTTATATAATGTGACTCACATCAACAAATTCTAATACATTTTGGATCACTTAAAGAATAAGTACATGCTAAAAAAGATAAGAGTCCTAACACCATATTACTATCATGGGATATTATTTCACTTCATCCAAATGAAATTTTACTACTACCTCTCTTCAACTTCTTTGTATATATATATTTTTGGCTAAAGAATCTATGGATCCCCACTTTGTAGCGAGACATTCCACAATGCATCATTGGAGCTCAACATCCTATTAATTGAAACAGCCAAAGATAACATAGCACGAAAACTAATCTTAGGATTCAAAAAAATGGGAAAAATTAAAAATAAAAAAATAAGGCAAGATGTCTCATCAAGAACATTTAGAAACCTAAGGCCCTTGTTTTTTGGCCCACCCCTCAAATCACCCATAAACAGTGTAGTCTTGAGAAAAGAATTTTAATCTCCAAGAAAAAATCAAAAAGACAAAATAGAGATTGAGCATTTTAAAAAAAATAAAAAAATAAAATACATACCTCTTACAAGGGATTTTTTATCAGCAAGAAAAAATTAGAAAGAGAATGAGCATATAAAAATAGCTTTTCAATTGCCATCGGATATTTCCAAGAGCAATTTTTCATCAAAAGAAAAAATATAATTAGATGATTTATCATGTAAAATAGGGTTTAGCATTCAAATACAAAAGCATTTTAGCAAATTGCTTATGAAACTCTACCAATCAAATCAAAAGTAAGTGAAAATACTCACAACAAAAATAAAAAATAAAAAACAAAAAACTTGAATAAAAAAAACTCTAGGAAAGATATATAGAATTTAAATGAAATATAATTACATAAAATTAATTTCTTAGAAGAACAAAATTAAATAAAACCTAATGTGATTATTAGCATTCAAACCAAAACCCAACTCAATAAATTTCCAGCACAGTATCATATATATATATATATATGTGTATTATAATTTGTAGAGCAAAACTTACCAGAGAAGAGAGAAGTTGCCGTTAATGGAAAAGGTGGAGAGAAGGCTGAAGCTTCTCTTGATAGAGAAAGTAGAATTTACAATCTGGCTGTTTATTTATTATATACGAATTATAGTTTCCGTTTCCTTAGAATTTCTATCCGGGTTTGATTTTATTTAATTATTATACGAATTATAGTTTCCTTAGAATTCTTATTAAGGTATGTGTTTTATATTGCTATATTTCTTATATATGCAGAAGGGTAGTTGTATAGTTTTCTTATTTTTCTTATTAAGGTATGTGTTTTATATTTCTATATTTCCTATATATGCAGAAGGGTAGTTGTGTATTTAAAAATTAAAATAAGGGTATATTAGTCAATCAAAAGTTTTTCTCACATTCATCTTTTTATAGGTAGTATAGATATATATATATATATATATATATATATATATATAGGATGATGATCATATATGTATGTTAATTTCTCTTTCTTGATAGTCACAAAGTGTGTGTATATATATATATATAGAATCATATACGTATATTAATTTCTCTTTCTTTTGTTCTTTATGTTTATTTATTTATTTTGTGCTGGGGAACTTCCTTTTTTTTTTTTTTTGGGGGGGGGGGGGAGGTGAGGTTCCTATTTGTTTTTAGGCACTCTGTTTGAAGCTTTCAGTGGTGTCTGGAGTGATATCACCTCTGAGATTGTTCCTACCCATTGTTCTAGGGTGAGGCTTTCTTGAGTATAGTTGTGTTGTCACAACTTGTTATTGTTCAAGTGGAGTCCAGTAGAGTTAAACTTGTTAAATACTTGTCTCATTCATGAGATGATCAATCAATCCTAACTCTTAAACCACTCAAACTTTCATTATAAATATGGTGTCTTGTGACTTGCGTTAGAATGTCTGGACTTGATGTTCTATTTCTTGATGATGATGACCCCTTTACCATTTTGATTATTAAGAATGTGGCAAAGTAAGGGTCTTAAGTATTGATCTTAAATTGATTCTTGTCATTTTTAAAATTTAAATAAAGTCACAATATCTTCATATACTTTGAGCAGAATCCTTAAGATGGCGGACACCAACGGTTAAAAGTGATCAAAATTTTGACTAGCTATAATCTGATCAAAATTTTGACTAGATATAATCCAAAAAATAAAAAATTAAAAAATAAGTTTCGTGGAATTGGGAGCCTTATGAGTGGCAATATTCATAACATTGTCTCCATTGCTTTTCAAAGGCGGGAGATGGCAGTGAAACTTTTCCTTTGGTGTTGTGATGTGAATGTCCTAGAAGGAAAAGACTTGGCTCCTTACAGAGGAGGAGAAACTCCTCCTTACCCCCACTCATATTTTGCCACTTGACACTTGTCATAATTTATTGAAAAAAACGGACATGTTTATTTTCTATTAAAAAAAGAAAGAAAGAAAGAAAAAAAAGGACGTGGACATGGACATAGGGACATGCCTTCATGTTCATGTTCACATATGCAAACATGGACACTCTGTCTATGATCACATAAACATGGGGATACATGCACACGATCAATTTTTCTTAATTTTTTGAGACTCTGGTGAAAGGTGGGTGGGGATAAGGAGTTTCTCCTCCTTTGTAAGGAGGAGCCAAGTGTTGTGCATCCTAGAACGTGAAGCATATGTGTCAGAATTTCTAAGATTATATAAATTTAAATTTAGAAGAATACTGAAAATAATGAAAAAAAAAAAAAATAGAGAATTATTGTAAATATAAATTATAAATTCATTAGACATCATTAGACTTAAAGGAGATGATTAAAAAGTTATGTCAGTGTGAGAGGTAAAGGATTCAGGTGGTTTGTCTCTTCGTTAGTATTGAAGGTGATATATGCTTCCACATATAGGCCTTGTGGAGGGGCTGAGATGTGTATAAAGCAATATAAAGATTTTTGTTTGATCCAGTCAAGCTGAAATATTGCCATATTTGTGGTAACAGTTTGAGGATTTTATGATTAGGAGTACAAAAAATTACATCTAGAATGAAATGTACATTTTTTCTTGCAGCATTATTTCTGCTTCGAGTAAAGCAGTGTAACTAGTTGTCATCTTTTAAGTTTACTGCTGAAATTTTCAACAACCCACTGGCCCACTTCTTGACTGTTTATATTTGGGCATACATGTTTGGGTTCATAATTATTTTTAATTCATTGGAATTTCTGTCAATTTTGTGTGCCACCATAGAGATCATTAGGTTTTACTGATAAAGAGTAGTACTGCTACAATCTTAAAGCTCGTTTTCTTAGTACTTTCTCATTACTCATCTCAAATAAAGCTTTTGCTTTATTCAGCTTAATGATTTTTTAGCTCTATACCAACCGTTCAATGGGTGGTAGTGAGAAGGAATGAAATGAGGAGACTTCCATGTAATCATCTCAGGCTATCTACTAGACTTCAAACAAAACCTAAGGAAAGATGTTATGGACTTGCTTGCACACGCTATATTTTGTTTTCGATAATTTTGGCCAAATTTGCTACAGATGAAGTTTTGGCATAGTGTTACAAGTGTATTAATTTTTCACAAAATTGGGGTCCAAGGTGCTCATGGTATTTATTGTTTCTAGTGTGCCTAGAAAACTAATGCAATTGTAGACAACAATTTGAAGGATTGTTATGACGACTTTGCTTGTACCCCTCCCCCCTCCCCACTCCCCCAGCCCACAAAAGAAAATGATTAAATGTTTAGACCTTTTTGTTTCTTTGTGGCATTTGAATGCCATGATTTTGTAAAATAGTTCTTAGAAATCATTGGATTAAATGTTTAGACCTTTTTTTCTCTTGGCATTTGAATTCCATGATTTTGTAAAATAAATGTTTAATTATATTGAGTGGTTATATAGGAGTTGAGAAAGGTGCGAAAGATCCGAAGTTAGAGAAAGTAGGGAAGGTTACCATCGACCAACTGCGTGCTATTGCAACTGAAAAGCTGCCAGATTTGAATTGCTCAAGTATTGAATCAGCAATGAGAATTATAGCGGGCACTGCTGCTAATATGGGCATTGAAGTTGACCCTCCTGTTCTTGAGCCCAAAAAGAAAGAACTTGTGTAGTCCTGTTAGTTATTTTTTGGCTCAATTTGCTATAGTTGTATTTAGAAGCTTTCATGTGGGAGAACAGGGATATCATTCATGATGTAATTTTCTATGCCTCCAATTTTGGTCATTTGGGTAAAAAATTCAAGTTTCCAACTGCTGACTGGAGCTTAATGGGATAACTTCACCATTCTGAGTGTGCATTTTGCAGAGGTTGATGAGCAGGCGAGCTGAATCTTAGCCTAGTGCTAGTGAGCTTGGTGAACCTCTCACAGGCATTGGTTCAAATTTAGAAAAGTGGAGGGGAAAGCTAAAAAAATTAATGCCACATGATAGAGAATTCGTGACAGTCGAAAGTACATTTGTGATGCTCATGTTCCGTACAACACAATCTCAGCATGCATGTATTTTTATTACCGTCCAAAACTGCCGGTGATACCGCCGGCGGGAAACCAACCCATTAACTCAGAAAATAATTTAGATAATAAAAGATTTATATAGATAATCTACAACTATACTAAACAACATGGTTCAGAGGATGCTCTGATATGAAGTGTTATAAATTAATTTATGAATGTCATATTAAATTAAGTTAAAGTTTAGAATTACCTTAAGCCATTGTTGTCCAAGTAAAATTGCAAATACTTTGATGCAGAAATTGAGAATCACGAATCGTACGTACAATTCTCTAATCACCTATAAAAAAAAGTCTTCTAATCTATCTAAATTTCTTTTTATGCATGAGATTTGATAGAAATCACAGGCTTTATTTTTGGTAGACTAGGGATCCTTTTTGTTCTCAACGTTAAATATATTATAACTTTTCTCTATCAAGGAAGTTATTAGATGATGGGAAGTTATCTGCTAAAAAATAATTATGAGATTAAGAGTTGTAATTTCTCGATAATTACCCATTAATTAGAATTTAAATTCAAATGAGTTACTGGACGTGGGATAGTGCATGTGGGTCATTAAGTTTCCTAAAGAAACATCTAACAGGTCATTCATGGATGTATTATAGCAAATCAAACTGTAAGATACGCTGGGCCCTATCCACTGGATGAATAATATGAAAACTAATCATAGTTGGAGGTTTAATTTTGTAAATATCCGATTTATACTCCTACCTAAAATTTTCAGATTTTTCTGTTGATAGTTGATAATTAGGATAAATCGTCGATTAATAATAGACTTGTGAAGTTGTGATGTGTGATATTTTTGCCCAGGTTTAGGAAGTCAATCGTTAAGAAGAATGCCAATTCACATTTTAATTTTTTGGGACTCGTAGATTTGAACCCACATCCCTCAATCTATAACGATTACAAGTTACCAAGGGGTTAGACTACCCAACAAAGAGAGGGAAAAAAGATCTTGAATCACAATTTCACCTGCAGGGGTTCTCCATCAATAAGACAGGGAAAAGTTTTCCACCTTGTTATAGTGATTTATGATGAAATCAAGGGGTAAGAAGGCCCATCATTCTGCCGAATCCAACAAAATATTATGGGGGGAGAGAGAGAGAGAGAGAGAGAGAGAGAATCCACAACTCATTTGGGATCTGTTTGGCAAGTGGCGACCACGGCCCAGTGAGCTGACAAGGTTTTTAGTACGCCATGCAAGGAGCCCATGCTGGCTATGTAATTACATAAAGAGCATGGGATTGCAAATAATGGTGCATAAGTGTTCGATGTTGCCACATTATGTGTGAGCAGTTGATCCACGTGATGAAACCATAGCTTATGGTCGTCCTTCCATCAATGCCTAGAAAAGTATGGTTCCGATTGAGACATTGACTAGAGCCACAAACCGATGCAACACAATGAGGCTTTGGACACAATGGCAAAAGCATGGGAAATACGACAAATGAGAATGACCTGACCAAGGAGGCATTTTCTTAGTGGAAATCATAGGTGTGACTCACAATACATTGTCCGCTATCATTGCCTTCTCCATTCTTCCTTTGGTTAAGAGTTTTACTTCAATGCGGGCTTTTGGATCTACCCATAAATTCTTGCCGTGTTTGCTCTAGGGGAAGGGAACATGGCCCACTATTTGATGTGGCTCAATTATGCAAAAAATGGCGATAAGACAAAAGGGTCCTAATCCTAGCACATTTTTTTTTTGGTGCAAATTATTATTATTATTATTTTTTCTTGTCTACAAAGATATCTAAATTGTTAGGTTGATTGATCTCCTACAACACAAAACAACATAGGTAAGGTCATTACTCACTCTACATTAATTAACGCTTAAAATAATTCTAGTTGATAACTGGTCTCAAAAGAGAGTAGGAAGTCAAACCCAAGATTTTTCACTTCTTAAGCTGCGTTTGGTTTGAGAGAATGAAATGGAATGGAAGTGGGAGTGTAATGGAATGAAAATGAGAATGGGAATGGAATGAGAATGGATATTCCATCCCAATGTTTGGTAAGGGGTGGAAATAGAAAGAAAAAGTACAGGTGGGACCTATTTTTAATGATTTTTACTCATTAAAAGGAAGGAATAACCATTCCTCTTGGTTTGGAAAAGAATGCTATTCCCTCATTGGAGGGAATAAACTCCCACAAGGAAATTGACATTTTCTTGTGCAATCAAACACTCAACTTTTTTTTTTATTTAATAAAGGAATCACCATTCCATTCCATCCTCTATTCCCACCTAACAAACACAGCCTTAAAGTGTTAGTCTTAAAAACCATTGATTTACCTTTCAAACCATTTTTTTTCCAATTTTTTTTTTTTTTTGGTGCACATTTTCATTACATATTATTGAATGAATAATGGTCTCATCATCAATATAGATAGAACAATAGATTGAAGAATCAAATCAAAAGCAAAAGAATGCGTGTAAGGAGGAAAAAATTTGTAGAACCCCTTTTGGACGGGGTAGGTGGCTTTTCTTTTCTACTGGACTTGGAAATTTTGCCAACTAACTTAATTAACCCATCCACGCTGTCAAAAAAGTGGTAAAAAGGGCAAATGAAAAATTATTCTTTTTTTTTTTGATAACGAAAAATTATTCTTAAATCTTACTCTCTATATATTTTTATTTAATTTGCTTTTCATGGAACTCGATGGTCACATACTCACGTATTGGCAAGATTATAAATTTGTAAGGACGTTGGGTTGTGTTACTGTTACATCACACAGCTGGAATTTCTCTTATTGGCACTTGCCAGCGGACCCAACAAATATCATGGGAAGGATAATGAATGAGAGGGACACCAGTAGGGAGGGAGAAAGAATGGTGGTTCAAAGAGGAGGGTAAAAAGGTAATTGAATCTATTTTATTTTATTTTATTTTTAGCTGATGTCTTTAATTGTCATTGATGAGTAACAAACAAATCCAACCCGAGGATAAACAGAATCTCCTTCCCCAAAACCCTAGAGAGAGAGAGAGAGAGAGAGAGAGAGAGAGTAGTAGTAGTACTCTGCCGTGTGGTATTTTATTGAATCAAAATCTCCTCGCAGAGAGCAACTGCTACTGCGAGGGAACCTCTCCAAAACTTTCTATCATACCAAAGGTTCTCTCTCTGCTTCCTTTCCCTTCTCCATTTATACTACAAGGTTCGTCTCTCTCTCTCTCTCTCTCTCTCTCTCTCTCGATTCAATATCCTTCCTTTTTTTAAATAATTGTTTTGGAATCTAATGTCTGTGATTTCACCAGATTCTGAGAAAACAGGGATTTCAATTTTCCTTGTTTTTATCGGTCTGACAAATTAAAGCATTCTGATGTTTGATTGCCTTTTTGGCCAAGCTCTTTATCTGTATGTTTGACGTGGTGGTTATTTGGGCTTGATGGGTCTCGTGATTTTTGCTGTCCGTTTCTTTCTCTCTGCTTTCCTTTTTTTATAAGAGGGTTGGGTTTGCCATATTTCATATAATCATAATCATAACATATTTATTTTGTTTTATTATTAAGAAGAAATATAATCTTCATGGATGCTATGCGTTTGTGTCTGTTGTTGTGTTTATGAGCTCGTTGGAGTTTTATTATAGGATCATTCTGTTTTCGGTGTTTTGAGGTATGCGTGCGGAATGCTTATATTATGTTTGCTAGGGTTTCTAAGCTTGAGGTATGTGATTGTCGATTTGCTCTTGAATTAGCCCACGGTTTAATTTCCCCCCACGTATATATGCAAATCATGTAGAATGTCTTCATCGACCCTTGAGATCTGTTGGGCTTCACTTTCAGGAAAATCTTCTCAATTGTTTCAAGGGTTTGTCGTAGCTACTGTTATTATTGATTAATTTCCCGTACTTTTTAAAAGTTTCAATTTAGTTCTTCCATTCATGCCTGAATCAATGACTGGTTGTAATGGTTGGTTTTTTTATTTTTGTTTTTGTTGTTGTTGTTGTTTATGAAGTAAAATATTTATTTATAACAAAAGGCTAAGCCCAAGTACATGAGACGTATACATGTTAAAAGCATAAAGGATAAAAGAAAGACCCCTTTATATCTTTAGGGAATCCACAAAATGTACGAAAGAAGGTTTGTTATGTTCTTTGGTTCAGCCTCTGGGAGTGGGAATTTGGTTAGTGTTAGCTGTTGTACGATGCAAATATAAAGTTGTGTTCGTCTATATGAACATGAGAGATAAATTTTAAACCCCCCTTTTTTTTTCGTTCATTTTCGTTTATAATTTCATAAGATGACTTGTATATGTATCTAATTCTGGTTATTTGAATGCTGCGATCAATCTAATATATTAGTTAAATGCTTCGCCTTTTGGGACACCTTATGTTTGAAACATGACTAAAGTAGGAATCAACTTGTATGAATTTGTATTGCACTTTTTGATATTACATATTTTAGAGTAGTTTCCTTTCTATCTTGTTTTATTGAACACCACCACCCCCCCCCCCCCCCCCCCCCCCAAAAAAAAAAAAAAGAAGAAAAGAAAAACCCCACACACTCTATTAGAAAGGGGCTTTGAAGCCTTGCTCTCTCACCTGTATTTTTATGCTTTCTTTCTTGTAAAGTCCCAAAATACACTGATTTTTACTTTTTAGGTAAAAAATTAAAGGGGACTAAATAGCAATATCATATTATTTGAACTCGAAACTGGGCTGTTGTGCATGTACACTCATCGTGTGTGCTTCCACTTCTAATGTGTGTGTGTAATGTTCTATTGGTAGAGATCTCTCTTCTTGAGAAGAATCCCTTACTATCTCATATGTTCCATCCTGATGACACTTCATAAGACATTTTACTATTTCCATTTCCTTCTTTCCGATTTCTTATTCACTTGCATTGTAAGCTGTAATTCCAGTTTCTTTTTCTCAATGACTCTTCATAGCACATACTCCCTTTGTCCCACTTTGTTTGATTACAATTTCCATTTTGGGAAGTTCCAAAATGTTTGTTACTCAAGACAAAAGATTATTTTACTTTCCCAATGTGCCCCTTTCTATATTTAGAATTACAATTACTCCAATCATAACATAAAATAAATAAGAGGTAAAATTGGAAAGTTAAAATTAATGAATCACATGATAATGCATTAAATAGCTCGCCTTAATATGCGTGCTTAGTAAGTGGCTCAAATAATTTGGGACAGAGGGAGTAATTTTTTTCTTGTAAATAGTTTCCATTGTACTTCTAATAGAACTTATGGATAAAGAAGTTTCAAAATTAGGCTATTGTACCTTGGATTTTTTACACACTGTTGTCTTAACCTCGATGGAGGTTTGCTATTTAGGGGTGTGGTCATTAGCCCATAGTTCACAGAAACTCCAATCTGGTTGCTGCTCTCACTCTAATGCAGAATGGGGGAAGGACAGTTACAATTCAGAACTTGTGTTTCCACTGTGCAGGGCAGAGCGCTCTCCATTGCTTAAGGACTTCACTGACTTGGTGAATTGGTGGCTGTTTAAGTTAGCATGTGATTAGAAGCGTATTCCTTTTTAGTTTTTAAAGTTATATCTTGGGCTTCTTTTTTAGGAGTTTTCATTATATTTCCTTCGTCATATACATATTAATTTTAGGTATGTATAATGTTTTTGGAATGGATCCTTAACTCATTCATAAATTGGTTTTAAGTTTGTTGTCTTTTGAAATCTTGGATTTGGAATAATTTTGTCTAAGGCTTTGAAATGCATTTATAGGATAGTGGCAGGAATTAAAAAAATTATATCTCTATATGAATTTGGCCAGGATTCCTTTTCTTTTGTGGGGCTAGGTTATTTAAGGGTTTTGTGAGATATTCAAATTCTTATAATTGCTTACTTTATCCTTCTACCTTTTTTTTTTTGGTACTACGTATCTTCTTGTGCTTATTGAAGTGATTGTTTCCATATGGTACTTTTGTGCATAAGCTTGTTTCTGATATGGTAATGCACATCTTGTATGCTCTATTTCTATGTTTTTAATATGATAGAAAAATGTATGCAATTGTATAATTAAATTTGAGTGAGAATTCGTATTAAAGATTGTTAGTTAATGTTGATTTTCAGATGGAGGTGCAAAATTCTGAACAGGGGCATATAATTGAAGTATGTAGAGATGTGCCAGTGGTAGAGACTAGCCTGGGAGGTAGTAAAATTTGTGGAGGAGCACCATGTGGATTCTCTGATGCTAAAACTAGTTCCAAAGATGCGAAGGAGCGGTCAGCATCCATGCGGAAACTTTTGATAGCAGTTGTGCTCTGCATCATTTTCATGAGTGTAGAAGTTGCTGGAGGTATTAAAGCCAATAGTCTTGCAATTTTAACTGATGCCGCTCATCTATTGTCAGATGTTGCAGCATTTGCAATATCTTTGTTCTCGCTCTGGGCATCAGGTTGGGAAGCAACTCCACGACAGACTTATGGTTTCTTCAGGATTGAGATACTTGGTGCCCTAGTTTCCATCCAGATGATATGGCTTCTCGCGGGGATTCTCGTTTATGAAGCCATTGCTAGAATTATCCATGACACCGGTGAAGTTCAGGGTTTTCTTATGTTTGTTGTTTCTGCATTTGGCTTAGTGGTTAATGTTGTCATGGCTCTCCTGTTGGGTCATGATCATGGTCATGGCCATGGTCATGATCATGGACATGGACATGGACATGGACATGGTGAGCATGATCATGGACATGGCAATCATGGTTATAGCCATGAGGATCATGAGAACATGCATTGCCATGGGATTAGCATTACCACACATCATCAGCATCATGGTAGCCACTCGAAACATGATGAGCACCATCATGCTCACAACGAGGATCTTACTCGGCCTTTGCTTAAGACTTGCTCTCAAGAAATTAAACCGAAAGGTGACATTAAACAGAAGCAACGGAACATCAATGTACAGGGGGCTTATCTTCATGTTCTTGGGGATTCAATCCAGAGTATAGGAGTGATGATTGGTGGCGCAATTATATGGTATAAACCTGAGTGGAAGATTATTGATCTAATTTGCACCCTCATTTTCTCAGTGATTGTGCTGGCCACTACAATTAGAATGCTGCGGAACATTCTGGAGGTTCTGATGGAGAGCACACCTAGAGAAATTGATGCTACGAGACTTGAGAAGGGTCTCTGTGAAATGGACGAGGTAGTTGCTGTTCATGAGTTGCATATATGGGCCATAACTGTTGGGAAAGTGTTATTAGCTTGCCATGTAAAAATCAAGCCTGAAGCTGATGCTGACATGGTGCTGGACAAAGTCATAGACTACATAAGGAGGGAATATAATATCAGCCACGTGACGATTCAGATAGAGCGGCAATAGATCATGAGAGGGAGATGATTGGTGATAGTTTGGGTGTTGTATTCAGGTGGGCAGGGCATCTCTTTGAAAATTCTTTTCTATAATGGAAGATAATTTCAGCTATCAATTCGGCTGGGTTTTCATTACTTTCGTTCTAATATTTAATTCCTAGAGCAAAAATTCTAATTGGGTGTAAATATCCCTCCATGCAATAATATCTTGTCTGTCTCTTAATGTTCATGCTGCTTGTGTCTGCATAACAGTTGCTATGATGGATCTTTGTTCATTTCCAGCTGTTATTACAAACAAGGCTGGTGGAATCAGTGCTCGATGTTAAATAATTACATCAAAGCAATACATATGAATTTCTGCCTCTCCTTGCCTCTGTAAGAAAAGTGGGGAAGAGGCTACAAAATTGTCCAAATTTTCATTCTACCAGATTGGAGTTTCTGATTACAGCGAAGTTTTATTTATTTGTTTACTTATTTTTTATTACAGCATTGTTCAAGAAAGGAGAAATTTGCTCTGCTTAAACAAAAAAATACAATCAAGAATCATGTGCATCCAAGTGTCACATTTTCTTGTAGAATTCTACAAGTGAAAAATTATAAGCACAACATGTGACTTGAATAATCCTGCTTCTTTTGCCAAACTTAAAAATTCTTTTTCTGTTCTCTCTTTTCCTCCAGGATTCATATTCATCAAGAACAAATCATATTGATATTTGCTTCTAACATCTAGATTACTTTGAGCAGCTTCTGGAACCACCACTTCAACAACTAGCACTTTCCCACCATTTGGTAAGGCTTCATAGCAATTTTGTAGTATCTTCAAGCAGTGTTTGTCGTCCCAGCCATGAAGTATCCACTGTCCCATTCAAATCCCATTCAGTTTTCCCAAAATAAAAAACCCAACAAAGTTACTGATTTGATAGAGATGCATCATGATGTAAGTCATGGAAATGCAGCAAGCAGAGGACACTGGAATTGGTACTGGACTACTTGTTAATGGTGTTTCCTTCACAGAGGGATATGGGTAAATGGTTTTATATTCAATTTACCTGAACAAAGCTTTGAATTGGTATTATTAAATGAAAACTAACCTTCATGAAAATGGCTTCTCCTTTCGGAATGCTAACAAACATATCTCCTGCAACTTTCTGAATGCCTGCAACAAGATTATCCTATCCTGTCAGAATTTTACTAGGCAGGCGAAACAGAAACTGGATCAATTTGAATAGTAAAACTCCAAGATCCGTAGACGTCGTACTAGTGGTTAGCTTATAGAGAGAAACTATAAGTGCTGAATACTGGAATTGGCGATTAAAGTCTAAAATTCATACCTGGATAAGAGGGTGCCTTTTCGATTATAGTAGGCAAATCGAAGTGGATAGCCTTGATGTTAGGATACAGAGAAATGATCATGTTAAGGACAGATCCATCGCCGCCACCCACATCCACCATGGAATTCAGACCTTCAAAACCCCTGTACGTGTCCAGAATCTTCTTCATAAAAATGGAGTTGTAATCTCTCGTTGCATCCTTGGAAACCCCACCGAGTCTGGCATCCTTCCCCACATACTCAAGCGGGTTCATTCCGTAGAGCCTGTTAAATGGAAGCCCCCCTTCCAGAACTGCATCTTTCAAGTGGTACCTGTTCGTGATTTACACATGCATTAGAGATTTATGAGACAAAAAAAAAACCAAGTGTGGAATGAATTGATTATGATTATGATGAATTGATTATGGCTATGGGCTTTTATGATTTTTCTTACCACGCGTCAATCATGACCTTGTCCTGGATCATATTAAATATGGAGGCCAGTGAAGCTCCATCTTGATTCGGAATGAAGTATTTGGAGACGGGCGCCAAACCATAAAGCCTGTGGACCTGCCCATCTTGGTGGTCTGTGACAAGAGAGCAAGAGAGAATAGAGTAGCTAGCAAGAAGGCGGAGGATACGATCGAGCATGAGAGGGGCATCTGGGTTGTTGCTGGTGGGGAGGTGGGATGCAATTTCGGATGGGGAGAGAAGGGCACCTGGACCGGCTTGCGCAATAATCTCCATCACACCTAGCTCAATTGCTGCTTTCAACACCATGGGCAGTACCGATGCGCTTGCCAGTTGCATGGCATACACTGCGGTGGTGCTCCTCCTCTTCGCCGGTGGACGGCGTCATGTGGTCTTCCCCAGAATTCATGTCGGTAGGGCGTGCAACAGATGAAACAGATGATTGATGAAACAAGTTTGGGGCCGAGACTTTAAATCAATTTTTAAAACTTTGTTGCCAAAACCAAGACTAAAACTTCCACTTGTTATCTTGTTTGTATATGCATACAAAAAAAAAAAAAAAAAAAAAAAAAAAAAAAAAAGAAAAACGTCACTCTCTTATCCAAATTGTCAAGGCCCTCAACTTTTTCCACTATGAAAAATGAGCGAGTGTGGGGATTATGACTGAAGACTTATCTCTACAAACGTGGCTTAGGTGTAGGAATTAGGATTTTCCCCCTTAATTAAGGCCGGGGGCTTGACTCGCACCATGTTCTTTTAGGTACAAAAGTATTGGCATGGCAGCCATGCGAGAGAATAGATCGAATAGGCTACATCCACCATTGGAGGGTGGGTGCAATTCTAGAAAATAAAGTACACCCATGATTTCAGCAATTTATTTTCAATTACACTCATCTTTAGAGAAGTTTAATCAATCTCATGACAGAAGAAAGGAAAACCCCATAACTTTGAGCTTCATTAAAAGTTCAATAGAAAAAAAAATACGATATAATAGTTGCATGGCACTGCAAGAGAGTTAGAAGTTTGGAACTGTTCACTGAAGATCAGGTAGAGAGGCTTTGAAACTGTCAAAGCAGCATTCCCTTGTAAATCCGCTGTTCCATAATTTGTCCCATTTTTTGGCATACGTGAAATTCCTATACACTGCTGGGTGATCATCATCCTATACAAAAAAATTGGAGCAGGCCCTGTTTCAGCATCAGGTGATGGATTGTCTGGGCAAGGTCTTCTCTCAGGATTGCAGCAGTGGGAGTGAGATTGTGACATATATGAACTTCCAAGCTGCATATCATGCTTGATTCTTCCAAGAGTACATGTATAGATCCCAAATTGTACATAATTTTTTGTTGAATGTAATTTTATTTTACAAAGATAATTAGTTGAATAGAAGAATATATGTTTGTTCCAGTCATTGCTATCTTCCCTATGCAAGCAACTCCAATCACAAGTAATTTCAATGTATCATGTTGAACATTTTATCAGGATACTCCACATATTTTTTACTTACTACAAGACATGAAAAACCCTCAATTAATTCCACGAAATCAATCTTCTCGAATCATGGAATTATCCAAATCCTCATTTTACCAAATTGGACAGTAACAGAAATACAGCAGGGTTTGAGAAAGGAGAATTTTTTTGTGCATCTGCATAAAGATACAACCAAGAAACATGTGCCACTGATTGTTACATTTTCTTATAGAATTCCACAAGTGAAAAATTATAGGCACAGCAGACAACACGAATGCTTGAAAATCCTGCTGCTTTTGCCAAACTTAAAAGTTCTTGTTCTGTTCTCTCCTTTCCTCGAGGATTCATATTCATCACGAACAAATCTAATTGAAAGGTGCTTTGAATAGCAAGACTAGTTTCGGGGGCTTCTGGAATCAGCAAATCCACAACTATCACTTTCCCATTGTTTGGTAAGGCCTCGTAGCATTTTTGTAGTAATTTCAAGCAGTGGTCATCATCTCAGCTATGAAGTACCCACTGCTTCATTCAAATTGCCGTCAGTTGAAAACCCCTCCAAAATGCATAACCGACAAACCTACTGATTTGTAATAAGGAGACTAACAGCTAGGAAAGGGCATGAGAATTGGTACTAGTTCTTAATAGTTTGGAGATCAGTGTGTGATTAACTGAGCGACATGATCGATGGTTTGTATATTATTAGATAAGAACTAAGCTTCACGAAAATGGCGTCTCCTTTTGGAATGCTTACAAACATATCTCCTGCAACATTATGAACTCCTGCAACAAGATTGTCATATATAGTGTCAAAATTTAGCCCAGCAAATCAGAGGAGCTAGTGGATTAAATTGACTTGTACAGCTACAAGATGCATTAGATTCTGCACTAGTGATTCATGAATCACTAAGGGCTGAACATCAATGCTTCACTTAATTCATATTGTGAAATACCTCTTACTGAGAACTTATTAGCTAGCACTCAATATATACTGAATCGGTGATTGAAATCTAGAATTCATACCAGGATAGGAGGGTGCCTTTTCTATTACCGAAGCCAAATCAAAGTTGATACCCTTGATGATAGGATATTGAGAAACGATCATGTTAAGGACAGCACCTTTGCCACCAGGGGTGGAGCCACCTTAGGGGCTAGCCTAGGTAAGCAGCACCAAAATTTTTTTTTCCGTATGTATTAGAAGTGGATTTTACCCTTGTAGTCCAGGGAAGATTTTGCCTCAACCTAAGGCTTTAGCCCTGACTTTATCCTAGCCCAGGCAAATTTCAATTCCTGACTCCGCCCTTGTTTGTCACCACCCACGTCCACCAAGGATTTCAGACCTTCAAAACCCCTGTATGTCTCCAGAATCTTTTTCATAAACATGGGGTTGTAATATCTACTGGAATCCTTGAAAAGCTCACAAAATCTTTCATCCTTCCCAATGTACTCAGCCACATTCATTCCATCGACCCTGTTAAATGGAAGTCCCCCTTATAGAACTGCATCTTTCAAGTCATACCTGTTGTGGTTGTCAAACTAAGCATTTTTTAAAAACAAAAGGGTAAATGATTATGCATTTATTTATGCTGAACTGATAATGGTTATGGGCTTTTGTATAGAGTATGATTTTTCTCACCAAATGTCCATTATGACAATTTTGGATCACATTAAATAAGGGGGCCAATGAGGCTCCGTCATGATTATGAATGAAGTGCCTGTGGAGCTGCCCATCATGGTGGTGAGTGACAAGAGAGCAAGTGAGAATAGAGTAGCTAGCGAGAAGGCGGAGGATACTATCAAGCAAGAGAGGGGCATCTGGGTTGTTGCTTGTGGGGAGGTGGGACGCGATCTCAGAAGGGGAGAGAAGGGCGGCTGGACCGGCTTGTGCAATAATCTCCAGCACACCCAGCTCCATTGCTGCTTTCAAAACCTGGGCAGCACCGATGCACTTGCTAGTTGCATGGCATACAGGCAGTGGCGCTCCTCCTCCTCGTTGGTGGACGTCGTCATGTGGCTTTCCCCAGAATACATGTTGATATGGCTTTCCCCAGATGATTTAGATGATTGATGAACAAGTTTGGGACTGAGAGTGAGTTGCCTTGGGGATCTTGTTGCCAAAAAACAAGGAAGTGAAAACATTTGCTAAAAAAAATTGCTTTTGAACCCGCATGCGGCTTAACCTGCCTCCAAATCATGTGAGTCTCCGCTCACTCCCCTCATTAGCTCTGCTTAAGATAAAAATGGCACTGGCGGGTTAACCCGTATTTGCACAGTCGCACCTCTTAACATAAAAGTGTCACTTTGTCGTTCAAATTGTCACGGCTCAACTTTTCCCACTACCACAAATTGTAAACGTCTGGGTTTATGACTGGGCTTATCTCTTCAAGTGGTCCAACGCTTACGTTTAGGAATTAGGATTTTTCCCTTTCGGGGCTTGCTTGCATCATCTTCCTTTATATTTTTGTCACGATTCATTGGCATGCATATATATATATCAGCATCAGGGAGAATAGAATAAAGATCCACCGATCTACCAAATAAAGTCGGACAATTCATTTTCAAGCACCCTTTAGAAAAGTATAAACTCGTGGCAGAAAAAAGTATTCCCCATAACTTTGAACTATATTACAAATTCAATTTTGAATAATATAAAAAGTGGTGCTACATGGACCAGAGAGGGAAAAATTATACAAAAAGAAACCCAGTCATAAACCGTGGGAACAAAATCAGTGGCATTAGCATTTTCCTAATACAAAATGACAATTGTGTGGCAGAAAGAAGAAGCAACTCATTAGAAATGAGGAGCGCTATCCCCAATTGCGAGAGTCGAATCATTCGTATTGTGGTTAGACCGTGCACAACACGCCCACGGGGGGTCAGTTGTGCATAAAAGATCAAGTGGTAGAGGCTTTGAACATGTCCAAGCAGCACTCCTTTGCAAGTCCTCTGTTCCAAAATTTCTCATAGTATTCAGCATAAGTGTAATTCCTATAGACCGCTGGGTGATCATAGTCGATCAAATCCGGAGCAGGGCCCTATTACAGCATCAGGCGATGGGCAATAGAACGTCGGGATTGAGATTCGCTCCTGGTTGCAGTTCACAACAGCACGATGGAGCACACTCTTGTACCGATCATTGCTAAGTACCTGATACAAATGAGGAAAACGATCCAAATCACATAATCATTTACATGCATTTGCTCTCCTTTGTAAGGGGGACACACAGAGTTGTACCACGTCAAAAGGCAAGTCTTTTTTGGCCGACAGAGAACTTTCCCTGATGGTCCCATAATGGGTCAGTGGGTCACAGCAGTGATACATCATACAAGTGGACCATGATGAACAATTGATCTGATGGTACCAAAATGGAAAACAGTGGTGAATGTTTTTTGATGGTGCCACAAGCCATTTCCATTCTAGTACAATTGTTTAAAATTCATCCTTAAAAATTTTATTGTAAAAGCAGAGAAACCAGTAATTTTGGATTTGGTACCATTTTGAAAGGGAAAAGATATGAATTCACCTGCATTTGATCACCAATGTTGACAATGAAGGTATTGGGAATAGGATTGACGGCTATCCACTTTCCATTGCTTAGGACCTGCAATCCAGGCACATCATCTTGAAGAAGAACAGTGATTAGGTTGGGGTCAGTATGGCCAGGCAATCCGTAAGTGAGCTCCGGTTGTGGACATGGTGGATAGTAATTCAAAGCCATGTGTTGCCCGTGCTTGCCTAATGCCTTATCTATGTAGTCTCTTTGCATGCCTAAGCTCTCTGATATTAATTCAAGCAATCTCAGGACTAGACCTCTGGTCTCAGTTGAATACTCAGACACTTCCTCCCTATCAAGAAGCAAGTGTAAACTTATTATATTCGAATATGTACTAGCAATAAGTCACTAGGATCAGTTAAGTAGTGAGAGATTAAGAGTGAGGAAAATAGTAGAATTATGATAGATTAGAAGTTCAACCTCTCCTAAATATACCCAAAAAAAAAAATAATGTACAAGCAACGAAAGCAAAATGCTCAATTGCCCAAATAATGTGGCAATTGAGCAACTGGCCATTATTTGAGCAAAAATATTTTAGTAAATTTGTTGAGTAATGTAGTATTAATCCATTACTCCTCACATGATGGACGGTCCATACAGTTTATTAAAATAAGGAATAAGGGTGAATCCAGCTCTTAAGAGATTTGCCCATTAAAAAGAGAAAAGAAACGTGTCGTGCCCATTAAAAGCACGTGATACCCATGTATCGGAACACGCGCCTGCAGTGTATAAATGACATTCATTGGCTAACTGTGTAAACGCTGTAGGTAGTCAAGAGGCAGCCTGATTTTACCTAAAAGATGGAGGATTAGTAGGCCATTGGTGCACATAGTCCTCGAGAGGGAAACAATGGAGTCTCAAAAAATCCCTCCAGTTGGCAACCTTTTCCGTCTTAACATTAAAACTAGTGGAGAGCCTCGTCGTCTTGGAAGGGTCATCGGAATAATTTTTCAACCTCTCACTTTCCGGTAAGCGGTAAAATTCTCTGGCAATTCGTAACATGTTATTGATCACCTGCTCCGGCATACCGTGGTTTTTCACCTGGCAGATCGATGTATAGTAATCAAATATAATGTTAGGATTTTTGTGAGATGGAGAATAAAACGTACAGAATGTGAGATGGATGGAGATGAACACGATGGGATTATGAATTGTATGAATTACCTGAAAGAAACCATGGTGTTGGCATGCTTGGGCAATCTGCTCGATAATATGAGAGTGGCGGGGACCGTGGAGGCCCTGGAGATCTATGAGAGGAATGGAGGCGTCTGATATCTGAACGACATCACTAAGATTTGGACGGTCGAAGATGGGGCGGATGTAGTTAGAGGGAACATGGCTGACACTAGATGCAAGGTCGGTTAGTAGGAGCTTGGTGGCCATGGCGGGGGATGTACGAATATGCAGAAACGAAATGAAACTGTTGTTTAATGTCGTGGGTTGACAAGATATGTTACTGATGAGTAATCAATTTATAGGTGGCACGGATGCGGTGGTTCACCGACTTGCATGGGCAAAGCATCAACTGATGATGTAAGCTCTCAATTTATGAGGTACCACTTCATGACGAAAGAGGTTTGAAACCCAACCACGAGGTGTGGAATACCAATAAAAAGGTACTCGGTTTAAACTTTGTGGCCGACTCTTCGGGTGTAATAAATGCAATAAAGGTTAGTAGGACATATTTTTATCGATAGATAATCAATTCGTAGATATGAATGTAGGTATGAATCCCTGTTGTTGTGCAAGTCCGTGACTTACTGGTGTATGTGTTGTGGAGTCGAAATCGTGGAAGACAGGTTGAGGAGATTCATTCTCGTATCTCAAAAAAAAAAAAAAAGTTTGAAACCCTCTTTTCTTTGGCTAAAATTGATTTAATTTCCTATGACTCTTTTTCTAAAAATTTCTAACATTGATTCATCTTCTTTGTTTATGTTTATTTTGTTTTTTGTTTTTTTTGGGATTAATTTGCATATTTGGTGAATGGGTGCTTTCTTCAGCAACGGTGTCCTCAGGCGATGCAATAGTGAAAGAAAGTTAGAGTTTCTAGGTTTTTTGTTTATGACCGTTAGGGGTTGTTGCAATTAAATGTGAGATTTTCAAGTGATGCCTTTAAAACTCTACTTGTAACCCATATCCTGTAAAGCTAATCGTTGAATTAGAAAGATTTATTATGTAGGTAATTCATGCTAAAAATCAAGTTAATCCAAAACTGATTGTTATTCGATTTAAAACCTACATTTTTAAATCAATGAAAATTGCTTATTTTTAGACATTTATGGATAAAGTAATTCTTAATTTTAGATTAACTTGATTTTGGGCATACATAACCTTCATATGAAGTAGATTTAATCCAACTGTTGACTTTACAAAATTCAAGTTACATCTAGAGTTTTGAAAGGTGACCTAATGTAGAGTTGTTTTAGGTTAACCTTATAAGAAAAAAACTCTATACCGTATAATGAAACCTCTTTGATTTTTACCCTCATTTATATTTCATCACTTTGATCAAATAATCAAGGAAAATTAGTTTTGTTCATCTATATATCATTGTGATTACATAATTATTAGTACATTTTCACATGTCTATGTATGTGTGTCCACATATT
Source organism: Liquidambar formosana (assembly GCA_039720395.1). Lineage (NCBI taxonomy): Eukaryota > Viridiplantae > Streptophyta > Magnoliopsida > Saxifragales > Altingiaceae > Liquidambar > Liquidambar formosana. Next base: position 4,823,439 of record CM077830.1, read on the forward strand.
TATGAAAAGATTGATAGATGTTTATATTCATGGCCACAAATCTATATGTTTGTATCTGTGAATCCATATTTAAATTTAATTAGAAAAAATATGTACGATACTACTCCATCGTATAAAATAAATAGAAGTTAAGAGGAACTCTTAGAACCACACCACTTTGGAGACAAGTATTATCCAATAAAAATATATTATCTACATAAACAAAATAATCAATTGCAACAACCATTTGCACTTAGTTATGGTCATGTGATTTTTAAAATGCTTAATAGATTAACCCTACGTTATCAATCATATAAATTGTTACAAAGAGTAAATTTTTACAACACCTAGTCTTAAAAAAATAATTCAATTGTTCACAACAACAATGTGTTAAATTGTGGAGCAAATCCAACAAATTTTGTCAATTCAGTTTTGCTGTAAGCAATGTTTGTCTCACCATATTTTTTTGTGTGGTTAATTTAAACTTATTTGGGGACATCCAAGCCCACCCATTCGATGCATATGTGGTGTACTATTAACGCCACAAGGAGCGCACCACTCTGAATGGGATATTTTTTTATTGGTTAGATGACAATGTAAGGGGGACAATGAGAGGAGGACGTGGTACCAATTCCAAAATGGCTGACGCCATTGCCCATTGGTGATGGCGCATTCCATGACATCATTTGGGCTACGTCATTTGGCTTACATATGCAGTATTATCAAGAATTCTATCTAGAAGATCTCTCTCTGCATTTTATTGGCCGTAGGGTTGCCGACTGGTTAGGATTTGAGAAAATTGCAAAATCTCTTCCAATTCCCAATATATATATATATTCAGCCACGACTTTTTTATTTTTTATTTTTTTTGGTCAGAAAACGTGCCGTTATGAACTATGATTACTTTACACCAGCCAGCCCCAGACCAGATGGCATCCATTCACCGAGAAAAACTTCATTGACACCGTTCCATGACTATAGTGATGAGAATGAGATCACTCAATTAGAGATTAAAAAAAAAAAAAAAAAACTTTTCTCAATGTATTTTTTAACTCCATAAGAATACCTTCTTTTTTTTTTTTTTTTTTTTTTTTTTTTTTTTTTGTCTCTAATTAAGGGGTTTTACCACCGTGGCCATAAAACAGCCTCACTGAAATTCTTTTTCCACTCATCACATCTCTTGGCTCTACTTTTAAGGGATACGGGACTTTCTCAAAAATCGATGCGATAGCCCAAAACATAAAGAGCCATTTGAGCCAATTCCATTTTGTTGAAAAACGTTTTAGTTTACTTGCACAAATAAAATAGATTTGAAGAATTGTTTGGAGGTAAAAAAAAAAAATGTCTTAAAGATTCAATTTACTAAAACTCATCAACTTATTATGTTACGGCGCTTTAAAATGTTGACTATTGAGTAATCAATCACATCAATGGAAGGATTCCTGTGGTCGGTAGCCTATCAAACCAACCAAAATAATGTGAAACCCAAAAATAAACCAACAAAGAGGTCATGTGTCAGAGTTAGGAACAAAAATAAACTCATCCAACGTATGTTATGGCGCTTAAAAATGTTGACTATGTGCGCATATAACCTCCTAATTAATATCAAAAAAGAAGGAAAAAAAATATGTGGGCGTTGAATATGAATTTGGAATAGAAAGGCTCAACCTTTTATTTCCCCCTCCTCCTTACATAAAATGTTTTGTCTTGCATTCCTTGGAATAATTATTTATCGAGTTAATAACGGTTTAATAACTTCAATTTTGGGGTAGTTTCAATTTGGTCCTATAAACTTAGAATTGTTTCAATTTAGTGACGACTTTTGAATTTTGTTGCAATGTGGGACAGGGACCAACGTTCGTTAGCTTTGTGGATGGAAAACGCACGTGAGCGTCACATGCGGCTGAGGTAGATCCGACCTGGCTTCCATGTGTGCTTCCCGCCCAAAAGCAGACCACTGTGCTTGTCACGTGAGATGAGAACCACCCTTTTTGAGGGTTGTGACCGAAATGGAAGCCCTGTTCACCTCTCCTTCTCTTCTTCACGATCTCACAAGCCCCAAATCAGATCTCCTTCTCCTCTTTTTCACGATCTTTCGCGATTGGAATCCAAATCTTCCCCCAAATCTTCCACACCTTTAACTCAAAATAAACACAAACCCATAAGAGTTATCAACCTTGTAATAACTGTCACAATCGAGGCTTGCTTTACCATCTACTTCAGGAGAGGCTTGCCGACAGTTACCGGGACCACAGCCGGGACCACAATCGTGCTTTATTTTGCTGCCGTTGCGGAAAAAAGGTATGATTGTTGGGACCACAATCAGACTTTTACGAGTTAGTGCTGTAAAGTAGTTACAATAAGGGTTTTGGATTATATATTAATGATGCTTTATCAACTATATTAAAGGTTTTAAGTCATTTATTTGAATTTTGTGTAACTACTTTGGGAACCACACTCAATGGTCCCCTACAGTTGACAATGAAATTGTTTGTTTATTGAGTATTGAATTGTTTATTCAAAATGGTCCCCTACAAGTACAGTATATTGTTTGTTAATTATGTTTGTTGTTTATACTTTTTTTACTTGTCACTAATCACATGTTTTTAACCCATTTTTTAATTTGATTTGTTGTGTGTCTTTGCTATTTTGAAGAAGGAATTTGTGCATTAAATATGGATGGTTGCATTACTGTTGCTTTGCATCATGGGGGATACTTTGTGGAGCACCCTCAGGCTGCATATGTGAGCGGGGAAGTTCAATACACACCTGATATGGATTTAGATTTTCTCTCAATACCCCATATGAGAAAGTGTGTTGCATCTTTGGGGTACATGAATATGAAGAATATGTGGTATTTGTTACCTAGGACTGGGTTTAGTGATGGTCTTAGGATTTTAGAGACTGACCAGGATCTTTTGGAGATGGTGGCATCATTAGGGCCCATGGATACGATTGTATATATTTATGTGGAATATGGCATTGATAATGAGTCCCAGATTATACACCATTTGATGAGTAGTTTAGAAAATGTTATTGCTGAAGATATGGTGGACAATGTAGAGTAAGGGGAAAATGCAGAGCAGTGGGGAAGTGATGATGTCAATTTAGGAAGTGATGATGGAAATTACAATGGTGATGATGATGGTGGATGCGAAGAATGCATTGATGATGATGATGATCTATTTGATATTGGGGTACATCAGTATGATAAAGCTGAAGATCAATCAGATAGTGATGATGAGGGGGAAAGAGAGAGTGAGGGAAGTGAATCCTCACAAGATAGTGAGGATGAGCTGGTAGGGAATATTTTTTTTGAACAACAGCCACATTCTAATTATGCAAACTCTTCTACAACTCCTAGTACTGCTAATAGTGATGAAGATGAGATTTCAAGTAAGAAGCCCAGGTTTCCACAGTACACTGAACCTGCAGATATAAAGGAAATTAAGTTAGAGGTTGGAACTACTTTTAAAAACTTACGCGAAGCTAAAGCTGTAATAAAAAATTATGCAATTGCAGGGGGTTATAGTATTAAGTTCACAAGGAATGCATCTGATTGAGTTACTGTGGAATGTGCTGATGGATGTGAGTGGTATTTCCATTCCTCTAGGAAGCAGACAGAGAAGACTTTTCAATGCAAGGCATACATAGACATACATTCATGTGCAAGAACTTTTAAAAATACAAATTTAACTGCTTCATGGCTGGTGAAGAGGTATTTGCAGAAATGGAGGGATAATTCTGACTGGAGTGTTAAAGAGTTGAGGAACCAAGTGAAGGAAGACTTTGTGGTAAGCATTAGTAGAAGCTAGGCATATAGGGCAAAGAAAAAAGCCCTTGAGATGATACATGGGAAGTACACAAAACAGTTTAAGAAAGTTTGGGACTACACTCATGAGTTGTTGAAGTGCAATAGGGTTAGCTCTGTGAAGTTGTTGACTGGCACACCTTCAATTCCAAATGCAATTCCAGTGTTTCAAAGGTTGTATATATGCTTTGATACTTGCAGAAGGGGTTTTGTGATTGGTTGTAGGCCATTTATAAGTGTTGATGGATGTTTTTTAAAAGGGCCAACTGAGGGCTAGTTGTTAGCTGCAGTTGGGAGGGATAGAAATGACCAAATGTACCCTATTGCATTTGCTGTTGTAGAAGGAGAGACTAAGGAATCATGGGAATGGTTTTTCAAGTTACTATTACATGATATTGGAACAGATCATCCTATTACATTCATGTCTGATCAGTAGAAGGTAAACAAAATATTATAGTCAACTATAACATTTGTTCAAATGAGAATGAAAATACATGCATATTTGGTTTGATGTTTTAATTTGGTTATGTATACAGGGCCTTATTCCAGCATTGCATGGATTGCTGCCAAATGTTGAGCACAGATTTTGTTGGAGACACTTGTATGGCAATCTAGCAAAGAAACACAAAGGGAAGCAGTTAAGAGATGAGATGTGGGCAGCAGCTAAGGCAACAACTGTTGCAGACTGGAAGAAGCATATGAAGAAAATCCATGTGTGTGAGCGCACCTGTTTTCGCCACGCGCTCGCCCTTTCCTCTTTTACCTGGTGTTTTACCTGCTTTTTACTTCTGATGGTGGTGCTAACCCAAGGGATTAACATAGGAATGAGAGTCGCCACCTGGAAGGGTCCAGGACCAATTTTTTTCACCAGAGAAAGGTTCGGAGCTAAAGTACATGTTGGGAAGGTGTTAGGCACCCAACAATGCCCGGTAATAAACCGGCCCTCATTGTGTATTCATTGACCATATTTAGTATTTTAATTTAATCCAAATTACTTTACATCATGCAAAACACATACGGATGCCATAACATAAAACAATACAAGAATATATATATATATATATATGAACACGGCATGTGAAACATGAAGTAAACAAAAAGCATGTAAAGTATGGAATGAACAAAAGTGAGAATAAACTATAATGATACGTGCATATAATATAATAATTACATGAATAGTAAAAGGGGAAAAAGTAATGGAAATAATGATGAAAAAGGAAAGTAATGAAGGAGTAATGATTATACCAATAAAAATAGCAAGAATCCGAGAAATAAGATTATCACGCGTACGCACACTATGAATATGTGTACACATGATTTGTCATGTGCACGCATGGCATAAACATGCGTACGCATGACTTCACTATTTTACCTTCCCTATGATTAAACCGACTTCCCTGCAAAGAGGTTAGTCTGAACAAATTTTACATGTAACAAAATTATTATCTAAACAACTTATGCAATTCTATATAAAAAAAATATGCTCATACCTCTTGCAAATAAAGCAGGTTGATGTTTAGATTGTCCCTCAGGTCTACTGCCAACTTGGCGGTGTCTCTTCCTTTGAGTTAGGCAAGCTTTTACCTTTCCTCACTAATTGACTCTCTATTATCTTCTCACTACTATTTCTCTCACCATTCCTTCTCTATTCAGTATAATGCCCTCTCAATATAGGAATCCTTTCTTTTTCCCCCTCCCCCAGGCCTTTTAATAGCTCCCTCTATTTATAGGAAAAAATCTTCGTGTAGGATTGTCACCCCTGACCTCACTCTTCACTCCCTTCTTCATTATAAACGAGGCGTAGTGCCTGCTAGATGATTATTTCCCTCACAGAAAACTATTCCTGACAACCTCTCAACTCTGATGGAAAGCTGGCCATCCTCTTCTCTATTTCTTTCACCTAACATCCCACTTCCTTTTTTTTCATACGGAAGATTACTTTCCCCCACTTTTTTACACTTCCTCACATCCACCTACCATCCCACTTCTCTCTTTATAGGAGATTCCTTTCCCCACTTTTTTTATGCTTCCCTACATCCACCTACCATTCCACTTGTTTGCTTTGCTCGCAGAAAGTAGACCTAAATTGACAATAAACATCATAGACCTCATCATCGGGAACTCACCATCAAAATGTAGGGACAAAATGGGATGTCTACAATGTGATCAACCTAGATGCACACAAGGTAATAGAGAAGATGGACCCTACCACATGGGCTAGGTCTGCATTTAGCCCACGTAGCTAATGCAATTCATTGTTGAACAATATGTCCGAAAGTTTCAATGCATTCATCCTTGAGAGTAGGGATAAGCCAATAATAACTTGTGTGGAGATGATAAGAGAGTCACTCATGGTTAGGATGTAGGAAAAGAGACAAGCTTTAAACGGTTATAAGGGTCGCTTATGCCCTAACATTCAAAAAAAACTTGAGGCTACGAAAGGGTTGACAAGAAATTGTATTGCTTTGTGGGCTCCTGATGATATATTTGAAGTGAAAACCATATCAAATAAGTTCATTGTGAACCTATCTACCCACACTTGTAGTTGCAGGAAATGGGACCTTACTGGCTTGCCTTGTGAACATGCCATATCAGCGATATTTTTGAAGAAAGAGATTGTTGAAGATTATGTCAACCATTGGTACACTGTAGAAACATACAAAAGAAGCTATGAACATATTATATACCCAGTTGCAAGTGAAAGGTACTAGAATGATAGTGGGTATGGACCTGTTGCACCTCCACCACATAGAAGGCTTCCTGGAAGGCCGAAGAAGCTAAGGAGGAGGGATCCCGAAGAAATAGCAAGACCATTCAAAGTGGTAAAAAGGAAAGATGGGAGTACAGTGTCAAAAGTGTCCAAAGCTGGGGTACGTATGAGGTACCAAACATGTTTTCAGTATGGACACAATAGGACCACTTGCAAAAATCCACTTCCACCTGAAGCACTAGCAGCAGCAAAAAAGGCTCAGAAACTCCCAGTAAGTATATATATTTGTTGGTAAATATACTTTACTTTTTTGCATTTATAATGTAAAAGTCATCAATTTAATAATACATTTAATATTTAATATTCTAAATGATGTGCAGTTTAGGACGAAAGGAAGAAGGCAGTCTAAAAGGAATGCAGTGGGTGGGGGTAATGTGACAGGTGGTAGATGTTCGATATCTCAGCCAATAAGTGTATGTGAAAATGTATATGTTTTCAATACAGGCAGTAATTGTTAATAGAAGTGTAATCGTCGATTTTGTCATACAGGTTGGGACAACAATGGGCAATATTGGACATGTGGGGACCACTGTTGCCAATGTTGTCAACCCACAAGAAAGAGTATGTTGTTGACTTTACTTTTTTAATAATTAATGGTTCTATATAATAGTAGTAATGGAATATTGTAATGTTATTATGCAGTTTAGAAGAAGGGATTCCATTATTGGACAATCAAGAATGGATACTTGTGCCACTGGTGGAGCCCAACAAAACAGAGTAAGTTATGGACTACCTTTTTGCATACATATTCATTACATAGGGTTGCCTATAGAATTTAACCTTACAATAAACCCTACTTGCCATTGTAGGAATCCACAACCAACAAATCAGCAATAGGGCCTGCACCATGTATTCCAAGAAGCTAATTTCAGAATCCAACAAGATGGAATGGTGGGTTTATGACACCAGTGGGAACAAGTAATACCAAATGTAGTGGTGAAGCAAGTGGTAGCATGCCAAAATCACAGCCATGAGATGAAAGAATTTATAGCCCCGTTTAGTTGTTAGCAGCTGGCATTTTTTTGTACTTTATGGCAATGAATGGAAAAACTTGCTGCTATATTTGGACTGTCTTTTTTTTTTTCTTTTTTTGGGACAACTGACTTCTTGTTTGGAACTTAATGTTTTCATCTATACTGGACTATGGTTGTATATTTTGTGGCACTTCATAGCCATTTCAATGAAATATACGTTGGGTAGGTTTTGTAAGTAATGTAATGTTTGGACATGTTTGGGCAGGTTTTGTAATGTAATGTAATGTTTGGACATGGTTGTATATTTTGTGGCATTTTATAGCCATTTCAATGAAGTATACGTTGGGTAGGTTTTGTAAGTAATGTTGAGAAAATGAGCGATTGTTTCATAATTCAACCAACTATATTATGCATAATATGTGCTTTACTTATTCAAGTTATGGACCCCATTTGTTACATAATTCAACCAACCATATTATGCGCAAGTTAAAGGAAGATGGTAATTGGCCTGTGTTTTAGTCGACTATTGACTGTTATAGTCGCATATAAAACTAACTATTCGCTTCTCTTTGAATTAGTCACCTATAGGTACGTTATTGTCAATTATAATTATGTTATAGTCACCTATAAGTATGTTATAGTCAACTATAAGTAATGTTATATTCACCTATAAATGGCTAGCACATATATATGTACTTTCTGTTTGTTATAGTCGACTATAAGTATGTTATAGTCAACTATAAGTAATGTTATATTCACCTATAAATGCCTAGCACATATATCTATACTTTCTGTTTGTTATAGTCGACTATAAGTATGTTATAGTAAACTATAAGTAATGTTATATTCACCTATAAATGCCTAGCACATATATTTGTACTTTCTGTTTGTTATAGTCGACTATACTTATGATATAGTCGACTATAAATGAAAACCACATACAAGTGTAGCTTCTGTTTGATATAGTGGACTATACGTTGATTATAGTAGACTATAACTGACCACCACATACACGATAAGTTTCTGTCGGCTATAGTGGACTATAACCTAACTGTAGTCGACTATAAAGTGCGATGTGGTGCAGTTATACCTGTTCGCGGGTGTTTTCAAAATGACAGTTACATCTCGTTTTTCTCTCTAAAACTCAACTGTCACCAACTTTTCGCAAAAGCCATTATCGCCCATTCTCTCTCGCGGTATCTCCATAAAACCCAAAAAACCCAAATCTCCCACTATTTCTTTTTCTCTCTATTACCATAAAAACCCACGAAACCCCAAAATCTATTCTCTCGCAATCTCTCTTGCTCGCTATCTCTAAAGTAAAATCCATTATATCGCCATATCTCTCTCTCGCTATCTTCATAAAACCCCATCAAATCTCAAATCCATTCTCTCGCACTCTCTCTCTTTTTCTCTCGCTATCTCGCTATCTCCGTAAAAACCCCAAATCCATTCTCTCGAAATCTCTCTCCCTCTCTATCGCTATCTCCATAGAAAACCCATTATCGCTCACTCTCTTTCTCTCTTTACCACCATAAAACCCATTATTGGACCCCATGACTCAACGGACTGAGAAGCTCCTGGCGGCTTCCATGGCAGCCGCAAAGCGTGCCGCATCCTCTTTTCGCAAATGCAAGGACCCTCCATGACCTTCTCAACCCGAAGATGTGGATGCACAGGATGCTGCCGAAGATGAAGACGAAGAGGCACAGTATCATCCCCTAGCAGCAACTCCATTCTTATGAGGAAGACGAAGAGGGTCATGTTCATGAACGAAGAACGAAGGCCTGAAAAGAGGTTCTATACGACACTGTGGATGCCCTCCTCAAGTACAACCATAAATTCAAGAACAAATCCGTCGTTCATGGTAAGGTGATCAATTTCCCATTCTTCAATGATAATAATATTCTAATTCAAGATCTTTTTCGTCGTATTGGGTAGGAGTCATTCTTGTTAGTGAAATGCAATTCGTACCCTCGACATGTACGTGTTTTTTATTCACATTTTAAAACTACACCTAATGCGTTTGAGACATGGGTCAAAGGAAAGACTATTTTACTTGATCATGCCATACTTGCTGAAATCTTCAACCTCCTAAAAGATGGCACTATTTTGAAGTTTAGCACACACTATCCAGTTGTTCATGACGGATATGACCAACAAGAAGCCATCAAACAAATCTGTGGCAATGAAAATATCACAACTAATGTCCCTCCAAAGGCTATACAACGTACATTGACTTCCCGTATCATCCATAGTATAATCTCTTACAATATTCTTCCAAGATTAGGTAGTAGAAGCAACGTTAGTTTATATGAGATCTTCATTATTTGGTGTGTCCTAAATGGGCACAGACTTGACTTAGCCCACATCATTCTCAATATTCTCAATAATTGTGCCACAAAGAAAGAAACCAGGGGTTCACTCCCTTATAGTATGGCCCTCACCACCATCTTCAAATATTTCAACGTGCCACTAGACAATGAGATAGATTTCTATAAGCCCACAAACAAAGATGCTTACTCAGATGGCACATTACGCATGATGGGATTAGTAAAGAATGAAAATGGTGAGTGGATCCGACGTGAAACAGTGCATGCAGGAAATATCCCAGTACAAGATGAGGTCCCCATTGAGCAGCACCCAGAGGGATAGGATGAGGGGTAGCAACATGATCACATTCCCAATTTTGAGCCCCACCAGCCACATGAGGAGCCCGTAGCACCACTTCAACCTGAACCCAGCCTTCAGCGTACTATTCTAAACGCCTTTGCTAGAGTTGAAGTTTCAATGACTAAGAGTTTAGATGATGTTGGGAGGCGACTCTCTGCTGTTGAGCATAGGCAGATTCATGTGGAAAACGACTTGGACACCATCAAGCGTTATGGAGACATCTTCACTAGCAAGGTGGATAGTCGTTTGGCCCGGAGTGAGACCGACATCCGCACCGTACGAGCTTTACTGACTGCCATAGAGCGATATGCAAGATGGACTGCACCTCCACCTCCACCTCCACCTCCACCACTTCCTCAACCTCCGCCTCTAGGGGAGAACGATGCTCCTGCTCTTGCTGACCACATTGTTATTGATGATTAACTTTTTGTTGGATATATTTTTTGGATATTAGATGATGTGTTACAAACTCTGTTCATAATCTCAGTGGTTGGATATATTTTTTGGATGTTAGCTTTTTGTTGGATATAGCACTTTTTGATGTACATGAGGCACAAATGATTACCATATTGGTGTACATAAAAACATGTTAAATGAAATGAATGATTTAATGACTATCTTTTATATATTTTTTTACTTCATTGATTATCATGTTTCTAGATTTCATACAACCTATGCATTAATCATCTTATTATTATTATGACTATCTTTTATGGATTATTACTATGGTAACATCTTATTTGAAATGACCTAAGTTGACACCATCGACTTAAACAATAATTTTACAACAAAACATTCAGTACTGGACATTTTCTAACTGATATAGTCGACTATAAACTGGTTATAGTCGACTATAAAGGATCCGGTAACTGAAACCAACTTTCTGTTTCTTATAGTCAAATATAACATGCTTATAGTCGACTATAGTTCATAGTCAACTATCACTTCAACTCTCTATCTGATGTAGTCGACTATATTCGGGTTATAGTCGACTATAAATGCTGTTGTAACTGAAACGAATTTTCTGTTTGTTATAGCCGAGAACAAAAACTTATAGTCAACTATAGTCAATCGTGAGACGTCAATTTAATTCTCTGTCTGATATAGTCGACTATAATCAGCTTATAGTCGACTATAATTTGTCTGAATTCAGTATAACGAATACTTGTTTCATTATGATTTTGTGATTTTGAGCATTAAATTCATTCAAAGGGCTCTTTCACAGTATTAAACACTCCCAACTGTTGCCATAGTTAGAAATGCTTATATAGTTTGCAATTATGCATCATAAACATTCAACATAAATATTGCCAATTGGTACATTTCCCATTAATTTAGATCAATAGCACAGCAAGAGGGTCTTACACAACAAAAACTGCCCAAATACATGACATCCAACATCCACCCTAACACAGTAAATAAAAAAAAATTGCCCACATATAGGACATCCTACAAACACCCTAACATTCCAACTTTTATGGCAAGCTAAGCATACCCCCATTCATGGTTTTGGGTTTACTATATACAATAACTAAATAAATCAAGATCACGACAATGGTAATCAACCATGAGACTATGATGCATTCCCAAAATAGTGTTTCCCTTCTACGGTATACATCCAGCTTCCTTAACAGCCTCGGTATAATTTGCCTAGCACGCGGACACAATGGTGGACTAAACCATCCAAAATACCTACAACCATTCGAAGAGTAGTTTGGATAACTGAAGAACCTATGACCAGGATTGTGATCAGTCCATGATGTCGAAAGCTTTGCCCTTCTTCTACAGTAGCATTGGGTAGCCTCGTGAGCATCCATCTGATATGGAAATGGTGAAGAAAATTAGCAAAAGCCACAAATGCCTCTAGGGTTTTGAACGATCAATAACGTACCACTTTTTGTGTCGATCTGGAGAATTTTGGGGAAGATTGGGTTCCAATCGCGAGAGATCGTGAAGAAGAATAATAGAAGGAGAGCTGATTTCCAATCGCAAGAGATCGTAAAGAAGAGGAGAAGGAGATCTGATTTGGGGCTTCCGAGATCGTGAAGAAGAGAAGAAGAGCTGAACAGGGCTTCCATTTCGGTCAAAACCCTCAAAAAGGGTGGTCCTCATCTCACGTGACAAGCACGTGGTCTGCTTTTAGGCGGGAAGCACACGTGGAAGCCAGGTCGAATCACCTCAGCCGCATGTGACGCTCACGTGCGTTTTCCAACCACAAAGCTAAAGGACATTGGTCCCTGTCCCACATTGCAATAAAAGTTTAAAAGTCATCACTAAATTGAGACAATTCTAAGTTTATGGACCAAATTGAAACTACCCCCAAAGTTGAAGGTATTAAACCGTTATTAACCTTTATTTATCAGTATTTATAACTTCACACAATCACCCTTCTTGCTCTTGGTGAAAAAAGGAAATTGAGAAATTCATGCACTCTTGAGACCGAGGCAAGGTGGATGATAATCGAGATGACAACCCAACAAATGATGTAGTATAGAGTTGACATGCCTTAATTGATAACTTCTTCTTTATGTTTAGGGGTTTGGTGAGAAAATTGTTTCCCCACCAAACCCTAGTACCCCAAACCAACTGGCCAACTACACCCCATTTCCTAGCAACAAATAATATATCTATATAACCTATATATAACAGAAGAATGCTTTTCTGTTGATGCCACATGTCAATTTATGAATTTTTTTTCCTTTTTTTTCAAATCACACGCTGAATCTGTGAAGAGTTAGAGAAAAAGGTAAACATTACCTTTTAGTGACCACTTTGCAATCTAATACCAAAAGAAGGATAATAATTTGTCAACTTGCTACAAATTAACTGTATACTTATGTCAAAATAAGTATTAGTTTTCTTTTTTTCGTATAGGTTGGAAAGAATCACTAAAAAGTAATTTTCCCAAAAAGAAAGTTACTTTTAGTGACTTTTGGAGAAATTACTTTTTAGTAATCAATTGCCAACTTAATACCAAAGAAAGAATATTCTCTGCCAACTTGCTACAAATTGACTGTATACATGCTTTAAAAAGACTACTAATGTTTTATGTTTGGTATTAAGTTGAGAAGTGATCATTAAAAGGTAAATTCTCTAACTTTTCTTTTTTTTTTTTGGTTTTCACTGCTCTTTTTTACATGGTATAGGTAGGTTCACACTTAATGTACACTGTATATCTCTTTGTTTTTATGTGAGAGAATCAGAAAACCTATACTGTACAATGTTCAACCCAAACTTAGTAGACTATGCCATATTTCTTCTTTTTCTTTATGTCTATTTATTTCCTCTCCCAAAAATTGAACGTATAAAATTATAAATGGTTATAATAAAAAAAAAGGTGATAAATAGGGGCAATGATGATTAAAAAAGAAAATGCAATACACTGGAATATGTATTAACATATCAAATTGCTTAGAAAACTATAAAAATGCTTTAAAAATTGTGCAAATACACTTTTACCAAACGAGGGGTATCTCAAACCGTTAGGCCCAAACTAATCCCCATGATGCACAAACCATCCTCAAGTCCATGCATTCGATAGTGAAGGAGTAAAGACACGAACTCAAGATTTATGATTCCTGAGTCACGGTTCTTTGCCATCTGTGTTACCATCATGGGTGTGTATTATATATATATATATATATATATATATATATATATATATATCTACTTCGTATATATAATGTACGGGGAAAAATTCGAATAGTCAGCAGGGCACGTTCCTTACGGTGGTCTGACGAATCGAAGTGTAGCGTGACCGTGGTTTAAGAGAGCTATAGTGGCTTGAAGAGAGGTGAACAGTCGTGCTCTATTCTCTGATGAATAGTGATGCTTGGTTCTTGATGAATAGTGATCGAAAACCTGAAAATAAGAAGAAAACGTTAGAGAAGGCCGAGGTTTGTCCGGTCTAAAACCCTCCAACGCTCAAGTCAAATCTTAGGATTTTTAGAAAGAGAAAGAAAAGAAAGAGAGAGGGAGAATCTCTAGGGTTTTGTGTTGGTGGCGCACCTACCTCCTTTTTTGGGAATAGTGTTCCTTTTATAGGGAAAACTAGGTCTTGGGTTAAATTGTCTCTTTAACCCGACCATGGTTAACTTAGGGTTTTAGGTTTGGTGATCGACAACTATTCAACAGTGGTCTGGTTATTGATAACATTTTTCGACCGTGGTTGAGTTTCTTTTGTCGGATTTGTAACAAATCTCTAAATCACGCAGTAGTGCGCGTGAGTGGAATCACGTGATGCGCTCGTGAGTAGGATCGAGGCCCGAACAATGGTCTACCAAATACCGAACCCAAGACAATCCAAAAAGATTATTATATTATAGTGGTCAAGGACCAAGGAGTTTTCACAGACGAGAATGGCTTGATCAAGAGCCAAGACTTACTTCGTTCGGACCTTTACATACCTTTTGGATCCCTACACAAAGGTGGCCACGTGTTAATGATTGATAAGCAAGCCGAAAATGTTCCACACAACTTGCCCTGAGTCATTATCGTGTTTGGTTCTCAAGAAATGCACCGAAGACGTTATGACTGAAACTAGAGGTGTTAAATGCATAGGGGTTCTTTTTCCAATACAACTTTTTCTTTTTCTCCCTTATTAAGTGCACCGAAGACGTTATGATTGACAAACTAGAGGTGTTAAGTGCATTGAGGCTCTTTTTCCAAGAAAACTTTTTCATTCTCCCCCTTTTTTTTGGGCAGCGATTGTCGAGTACATGACGTCACTTCAAGAGAAACTTCTGGAGGGGCTATACATATATAACCCCTTTCCTTTCTGCTTTTGTCCCTTACCTTTGCATTCTTAAAACCAAATATCCCCACCGAAGGGCTTCATCGGAGAAGGTGAACACGGCAGAAAGTCTCCCGCCGAAAATCGTCATTCGCGTTGTTCAGGCCATCTCTGGGTTTTTCTGGTGAGTCTCATATGTCGTTCTTGATGTTCTTTGTGCTAGAATATTTTTAACATGCGATCTCCCTTTTTCAATCCCTTCGAAAAGATGTAAGATTAAAAAATTTGTTTGTTAGATTCTTCCAAGTGCAAATTTATTTATTTTTATTTTTTCATTCTTCTTGCCCAACTTTTATCAGTTTTGGCATTGACCGAACACATTGCCCCGAGTTCACGCCTGATCATGACGTCAGATTCTTCCAGTGCAAATTTATTTATTTTTATTTTTTTATTATTCTTGCCCAACTTTTATCAGTTCTGGCATTGACCGAACACATTGCCCCGAGTTCAAGCCCGATCATGACTTTTACACTATAATCATTTCTTGTGCAGATTTAACTAGTAATAATATTACTAGTCCTATGTTCGGGCCCCATTGCTTTGGATAGCAATATGTTAAAATAATGTTCCTATTATAATATTACTAGTCTAGTGTACTTGGAAAAGCAAAAAGTGACTAGTGCACATCTATGGCTAGATTAATTGAGGGTGGAGTAAAAGTTGTCATTTTAAGGACTTTTGCTAGCCAACAATTTTTTAACACTTTATTATAATGAATAGAGCCACTCACAAACGTACGTATGTATGGGAACTTACCTACGCAATGTGTACATAGTTCTATTTTAATAAATGCATGGGGCCATGAATTTTTTATTTAATGGCTTTATTTCTCTTTTAAGCTTAGTATACGTACATATGCTTATATATATATCGAACATATTGCATCGAATTCAGGCCCGATCATCCAAGCTTATTGCTCCTCGGTGACCGAGTTTAACATTTCACTAATTGACCACTTCATTTGAACCTGAATTAATAAACCCCGAGCGTGGCTTTTGATAATTGTTTTATGGGCACACATGTATGTACCCAAGAGCATGTGATTTGATTTTGTCATGCACCGATGACTAACTAATATGTGAGCCAATATTAGCATACTTGGACGTTGGCATCACGAGTATGGGTCCACACACGCAATGTAACACTCGCTTCGGTACCATTTACACCAAGCCATACGAGGGACGAATCACCCGAGAACCCATTAGCTTGGCTGTCAAGTAAATAAATAAAT
Organism: Liquidambar formosana; assembly: GCA_039720395.1. NCBI lineage: Eukaryota > Viridiplantae > Streptophyta > Magnoliopsida > Saxifragales > Altingiaceae > Liquidambar > Liquidambar formosana. The sequence goes on from CM077830.1 coordinate 4,839,669, forward strand.
AAATAATGATTGCTATAGTTTAATCTGAGTCAGCCATTCCTCGGGCTATACGCTTGGGTTATCTTAATGACACCGAAGTCATGCCTTTTCTTTTTGGTGTTGTAAATCGAGTTGTGTTTGGGTTTGAATCTTTCCTCCCTTAATTGTGCTCCATCTTTAGCATATGGCACACCGAATCAGAGGAAAACCAGACAAGGAGAAAGAGTTTGGTGAAAATTTTGGTTTTAACACCAAGATTACTTTCCAATCCGCGTTTGTTGATGAAGAGGTTGGGTCGGACGTTAAGGAAGGGGGGCTGCCTATCGACAACATAAAATTTTTCGAGAGTGGTGTTCGAGTTCCGTTACCTGAGCTACTTGTAGACTTTCTTCATTTTGTTAATTTGACACCGACCTAGTTAAAGCCAAACGCCTTTAAGGTTGTCTTTGATTTGCGGCCTTAAACAAGGTCCTTGGAACTCACCTTGGGGTAGACGAGACCATGTATTGTTATGTTCTATCCTGAAGGTCTTGTGGACTGTACTATTTAAGGGTGCAGAAGCCTCATAGAGTATTGGTTATGCATATTCTTGATAGTAGTCAAGGTTATCAGTCGGATCTTGTATTTATATATGGTGACTTCGAGCCTGGGATGCTCGTTTTTGAGGGCCATAGATGCCCTCATGTAGCTGGTGAACCTCGTGAGTATCTTTGGCTTATTTCTTCTCATCGGGTTTGTATTATTATTATTATTATTATATATTTTTTACATCGTTCTCCTTTGTTTGCAGCTGATAATGCTTTTGAAGAGCCAGGTGAAGTCAACATTTCAGACATAAAGAGAGTTCTCTTTATCGAGGGGACGGAACTGCTTGGGCTGCTCATGTTCACTTAGGATACCTACTTCGGTACAAGTTGTTTCTGGAGTCCAGCGTACCTGAGGGCTATCGATTCTTCAACTTTTGAAAGAAAAAAAGAAAAGGGGTGGTTGCTACTTAGAATCAAGAAATGGTAGAGACTTTGAGCTCTTTTTTAGAGGAGGGAGAAGAAGAAGGGATCGCAGAAAGTATGGGTGATCGGGTTAATGTTTCCCTTAAGGCTCCTGAGCCGAAGAAAAAGGCACCGAAAAAGGCAAAAGGGCTTGATTTCATAAAAGAAGCCATGAGGAGAAGGAAGCTTTCGGAGGGAGCTAAAGGCGCTTCTTCTTTGGAGGCTCAAGCGCCTCGTATTACTTGATCGACTAACGTTTGGACCTTAGAGCCTCATGCTTCTAATTCTCCCGTCCTGGCATTGTCCTTTCCTACCCCAGCTTCGGTCACTCAGTCTAGCAGACCGATCACTCTTGGTAATTCCTTCCCTAAATAAGGTAAGAAAAGAAAGAGAGTTGGTCGTTTTGAGCATGATGGGTCAGAATATCACCCAATCACTCTCGATGGGGCCGTCAGGAACTTTTGAAAGAGCTTCCACAATTCCCTCTTTCGACTGATTATCGTTTCTCAGTGATGAAAGACCCTGAGTGCACGTTTCACTCGATCAGGAAACCTGATTAGATTTCCTGTGGACATGGAAAGCTACAAGGAGCACAATTCAGTGGATCTTGGCTATGAGGCCTTAATTCATCAACTTAGGGTGAGTGAAGATCTTATCTTGTTAGCAAAACTCTCTTTCTTTCCTTTTTTGACTTATCATTTATTGTTATTCATGTTTTTGTAGGGTGCCCAACAAACCATCTTACTCATCGAACGTCTCCTTCAATCCGAAAATCGCTACAGCAAGGAGGTCCTTTGTTCGGCGAAGAAAGTCGAAGATTATGAGGCTGAGATTGCCAAATGGAAAGGGGAGGTTAACAAAGGGAAGGCTGAAGGTGAAGAAGTTAGGAAGTTCTTGGTCGAGAAGGACTCTTTATCGGCTGAATTGGAGGGAGCTAAGGCTAGGCCGAAGCTTTGAGGGTTGAAGCCTAGCGTTTGAGGGCCGAAAAGGAAAAAACCAAGAAGGCTTCCCGAGATTGGGAGAAAAATGCTGAGGAGTGGTTGGGCCTTTAGGATAAGGAAATTAGTCTCCGGGAATCCAAAATCAAGAAGGCGAAAGATCAGGCCATCGATGATTATGTGGAGATGATGGACCCATATTTGAAAAGAAACTACAAGCTTCGGTGGGACACTATGGCTTCTTAGGTTAAGGTGACCTTTATTGAAATTGACTTTACAAAAATCTCATTTGAGAGGGTCGAACTCCCACTCTCAGATGATGAAGCTGAGTCAGAAGAAGTGGCTGAAGACGAAAATGTGTTCGCCAGAGGCGTCACCATTCTCGAAAGCGAAGCTTCTGAGAAAGTAGCTGAGGTTGTAGCGACCGATGGTGTTGTTACCGGAGGCACGCCAACTAAGTCTTTGTGGTGAATTGCACGATAGGGTTCACTTTTTGTAACACTTTTTGTAACGCCCCAAAATTTATAAACCATAACACGTACAATTTTTATGAGCTCCGTACAAATAAATTCTTTTAAAAAAATACATGCCTTTTGAAAACACAGAGTATTGCGCAGCTGCGGGTAACCATGGTTAACCCAAAACTCATCATCAATATACATTGGCTAACCAAAAGAATAAAATTACATCAGCTTTAAATAAAAATAAATATACGTGATAACTTCTCCAAATCTCGACCCCAATTCTACTACGTGCCTCCAACAATTATCACCTAAAAATATATTAGGGTGAGCGAACAACAGCCCAGTAGGAAATCCAATTCCTGTACAATAAATAATGTTTCAAAGATCACATGCAAGCATTTATATATTCAAAATAATATATAAATCAAATAATACGTACTCCAAATCATCAACCTCAAATATAATCCATCTGTCAATAAAATCAACTACCATAATCCATGACATCAAATAATATCACCATCAATAATTATCACTTTGCATAAATCAAATCTTAATATATGCTTCAAAATAATCATCATTCACTGCACAAGAATTAAACCCCCTACCTCAAAACTGAGTGAATAAAATGAATAACCACCACTGTAGATGCATAAATCTGCTCAAAATATAAAATCCATACTTGCATGCGTGATTAAAACTCCCTTGATCCGGCAACTGACCGCCGGCCCCTTTGCCTCTCGGCTTCCTCCCTCTCCCTGCTCGTTCTTCATTTCTCTCTATCTTCTTCCTCTCTTCTTCTCTATTTATTTCCCTCTTTTCTTTCTTCCACCCATACGTCCTATCTCCTGCCATCTTCTTTCCCTTTTTTTTTTACTCTTTTCTTCTATTCACACACCACTTTCTTCCTTTCTTTCCTTTGTCTCTTTTTTCTACACCTACCCACCACTTTTTTCTTCCTTCTTTGACTTTTCTTCTCTTCTTTTTCTTCTTTCTTTCTCTCTTTTCACGTGCTCTCTCCTTTCCCAATTCTTTTCTTCTTTTGTCTTTCCTTCCTTCACCTATATATATATATATATATATCTCACAATTTAAACATATTTTCCATCCAAAGTAATTTAATGCAATGTCTCCCAACATCCAATTGATCAAATCTTCATTTTCCATGTAAAATATTTAAATTTATCACCTTGTGTATAATTCCACCAAATATACACGTAAAATAAATCAATAAATATTCGGGGTATTACACTTTTTGTAACCAAGAAAGCAACCTGAAGAATTTTTTTTTTTAAATAGAATTTTGTAAGTTGTCAACTCTTCTTTGTACGAAATGATCCTCAAGCATAGGTTGCTCTTGAGCGTGAACTTTTAATTATGTTAAGTGTTTCATTATTCTCTTGTGTGTTTAACCAAGCACTCTTTATTCAAGTATTGCCGTGATTTACTTAAGCTTTTATCTAAATGTAGTTCGCTTTTACGTAAAAATTGATTTACCTGCGTCTGTGCTCGCGTTACCCTCCATCGAGATGATTACTACCCTTTTGCTAGGCTTGCTACTCTTATCGCTTATTCCCGCAATAGAATTTAGGCCTCGAGTAGTTTTTGACCCGATGGAGCTATGGGGATGTGTTTTATCCTTTGTCACTTTGTGAGGCTAGGATGACTAGTCCTCATCACTTGAGTGAGACTAAGGATTTATCGTTTTTAAGTGTTCCTTTGTTAACAAAGCAAGGCTAGGGTGATCAGCCCTCATTACTTTAGTAAGACTAAGGACTGTCAGAATTGAAAGAATTTGAACATTCGAAACAAAGTACTTCATTAATTGGATTGAGATGGTGTTTTGCCGACTAGTCTTAGGTTACACTTCTCATTTGTAGAATAATCTCAAGTTTGATACATTGACCAAACTTGGTAGCTCTCGGTTATCATCGCAGCGTTTCAGATCATAGGAGCTTTTTCTCCCGATGCCGATGACTTCGTAGGGCCCTTCCCACGTTGCCTCGAGTTTGCCTTCTTTTGGGTCACGGGTCCCTAAGTTCACCTGTTTGAGGACTAGGTCTCTGATTTTGAATTCTCGAGGCTTAATCTTCTTTTCATAATATTTTCTGACTTCTTGTTTGTAGACTACTATTTGGATCAACACTTCGCCCCTCCTTTCTTTAGCTAAGTCGAGTTCTTGAAGTAGTTTTTCTTCATCCTGCTCTGCATCGGGCTCTTCTTTTCTCAACATTAGATACCTAATCTCAATCGGAATTACAGCTTTTACACCGAAAGCAAGTGCATCATTTGTCGATCTTTGGGGGGTTGTTCTATATGCCCATAGCGCCGCGTGGAGTTCTTTGGGCCATCTTCCTTTTGCTCTTTTTAGCCTTTTCTTGATTCCTTTAACAATGACCTTGTTTGAGGCCTCCATTTGTCCGTTAGATTGAGGACATCTTGGGCTTGAATAAAAGAACTTGGTTCCGAATTGAGCGTAAAACTTTTGGGTCCTTCGACTCTCAAATTGAGTATCGTTATCTAAGATAAATGCTTAGGGAATTCTGAATCTTGTAAAGATATTCTCCCAGAGAAAACTAATGATGTTGGAGTCCTTGACGAAAGCTAAGGTAGTGGCCTCCACCTATTTTGTGAAATAGTCTGTTGCAACCACAATTTATCTTTGGTTTCCGCTGGCTCGGGGAAGTGATTTGACCAAATATAGCCCTTACTTTGCGAAGGGCTAAGGGCTAGAAAAGGGGTGGAGACTTCCAACCGGTTGATGAATTTTGTCCGAGAAGAATTGGCAGTTCGGGCATTTCTGAGCATACTTGGTAGCGTCCTTTTGCATGTATGGCCACCAGTATCCTTGCGTTATAGCTCTTTGAACTAGTGATCGTCTCCTAGTGTGACTTCCACAAGTTCTTTCATGATGCTCTTGCAAGATTCCTTCTATCTTTTCTGGGTGAACACATATTAGGTATGCTCCAGTGAAAGATTGATGATAGAGTAGACCCTTCGGGGAGAACCAGTACCACACCGACTTAACCTTGATTCGGTGTCTCTAGGTAATGATCTTCGAGGAGTATGTCGTCTCAAAGATTCTCAATTATTTTATCCATCCAACTTGGACCGAGTTCGATAATTTCATTTACTCTTTTGCTCTATTCTATGCTTGGGGTTCTAATTGCTTTAACATTGATGGTTCTCAGGGAGCTCGCTTCTAGTGCTGATGCCAGAGACGCTTGTGCATCGGCATGTTTGTTTTGTTCTCGGACAAGTTGATGGATCTTAATACTTTTGAAATCCGCTATGAGCTTTTTAGTTAGGTCGAGGCAAGCTTTTATTCTTTCATCTCGGGCTTTATATTCTCCGCTCAGCTATCGAACAATGAGTTGGAAGTCGCTGTACAGATTTAGCTTGGTTGCTAATAATCCTTGGGCGAGTTTCAGTCTTGTTAAGGTAGCCTCATATTTGGCTTCGTTGTTTGAAGTGAGGAATTGGAGTCTGACGGCACTTTCTAGAACTTCGCCAGTCAGGGTTATAAGGACGATCCCAGAGGCCCCATCAACATATAACTCCCATTTCTCCATTTCCTCGGCCCCAAGTTCGGTCGAGGAGGATGTGGTTAGGTGCTTAGGCGAACTTTTGTATAAAGCTCTGCCCGAATCTTGATTAGTGAATTCGACTATGAAATCGACTAAGACTTGTCCCTTGATCGCAATCCTTGGCCAAAATTGTATATCAAACGCTGCTAGCTTAATCTTCCATTTAGAGATTCTTCCTGATAGGTTGGATTTTCGGAGAACATCTTTGAGGGGTTGGCTTGTAAGCACAATTATGGTGTGAGCCTAAAAATAGTGTCGAAGCTTTCTTGATGCCGTTTGGAGTGTCAGGGCGAGCTTTTCCAAGGGCAAATACTATGTCTCGGCATTGAGTAAAGTCTTGCTTACATAATAGATGGGTCTTTGTTCCTTTCCATCCTTTCGGATTGCGACGACGCTGACCGTATGCGGTGAAACCGCCAGGTAGAGGAACAATGGCTCTCCTTGGTTTGGTTTTCATAAGACAGGAGGGCTTTCTAAGTGTTTGATTAGATTCTTCAAAGCAACTCGGCACTCTTCTGTCTAAATATACTTTGTCTTCTTCTTCTTTAGAGCCTAGAATAAAGGTTGACACTTATTCGAGGAGCGAGAGATAAAATGCTCGAGTGACGCGATCATCTTGTTTAGTTGTTGGACCTCCTGATATGTGCTTGGCTCTTTGAGTGTTTGTAACTGCTCTATTTTGGTTGGATTGGTTTTGATTCCTCGGCGAGTGACTAAGTGCCTAAAGAACTTTCCCGAGCTAACCCCAAAAGAACTCTTCTTGGCATTTAGTTTCATCCTGAACTGACGTAATCTATCGAAGGCCTCGGTGAGGTTGACAATGTGATCATTCTCGATTATACTTTTTACTATTATGTTATCAACATAAGCCTCTAGATTTTTCTCGATTAAACCATCAAACATCCAAGAGACGAGTCGTTGATATGTAGCCTTACCGTTTTTGAGACCGAAAGGCATTACCTTGTAATAATAGATGCCAACTAAAGTGATGAAGGCCGTTTTCTCCTGATCTTCTTCTGCCATCGGACTTGGTGATAACCTAAAAAAGCGTAAAAAATACTTAACCGAGCATAGTCGGCTATGGAGTCAATGACTTGGTCGATTTTAGGCAACGGAAAGCTATCTTTCGGATAGGCTTTATTCAGGTCGGTGAAATCAATACAAACCCTCCATTCACCATTCTTCTTCTTCACACAAATTGGGTTGGCGAGCCATGTTGGGTACATTACTTCTTGTATAAAATCAGCCTTCAAAAGTTTCTTTACCTCATTATTTATAGCTTGTGCCCGATCGTTGGACAATCTCTATTGCTTTTGAGTGATAGGTTTGAAAATTGGATCTATTTTAAGCCTGTGTTGAGTAATGCTCGAATCGATCCCTGGCATTTCATGTGGGGACCAAGCGAATACATCGATGTTCTTTTTCAGAAAGAGAGTTGCCAAGCAAGAAGTAGCGTTCGAGGCATTCTTCGTCAATTACCATCTTTCGGAGCTCTTTTCCTACCCTGTCGGTCGGCTTAAACAAAGTCTTGTCAACCCCTGGTCGACCGTGCTTTAACTGCTACAATGCATCAAGGTCCTTCTTGGATTTTTTAGACTCGACTTCAGCTTCTTCCATAGTCTCTGGACAGGTGGTGTTCTTCCCTTTTTTCTTTAGGGAATGGCCTGTTAGCTTGTACATAAAGCACTCTCGGGCCACCGCTTGGTTTCCGCGGAGTTCCATTATGCCCTCGGGGCTCGTGAAACAGACCGATTGGTGATATGTTGATGGGACTGCTTCTATGGCGTGGAGCCAAGGTCACCCCATTATTACATCATATGATGATCGTTCCTCCAAGACAACGAAATGCTAAACCGTTTGAATCGGCCCAGCTCAGACGGCTACGGCAATTTATCCGAGAGGATGGGTAGGAGAGGTTCCCGTTAAATGCTTTTAGGCTCAAATTACACGGGGAGCGATCATCTTTTTTCAGCTTGAGTTGGTCAAAGAGTTTTCTAAACATTACTTTCACCGATGCTCCGTTATCTACACAAACTTTTCCTACGTCGTAATTCATTATCATCATCTGAACTATGAAGGCATCATTGCGAGGATGCTGTGTTCCATCGGTCGGATAGTCTTTTCCAAAAAACAAGGCCGAGTTCAGGTCATCTTTTCCCTTTTTCGCTACAAGCGTTGGTTCTGACTTCATTTCGAATACTTCCCGAAGGTGGGAGGCCCTTTGGTATTGTACTCGAAGGGCACTTGTGGAGACCGAGGACTTATCATAGGCCCCGTTGATCACATCTATTGCTCCAAGCATAGTGTAACCCTCGGCTATAGTTTTCAGTACTTCAGCTCGCTTCTCTTCGAGCTGCTTTACTTTATCACCTTTAACTATGAACTCACTCAGGTACCCAGATTTAGCCCACATCTCAAGGTTATATTTCAAAGTTCTATACTCATCAGTTTTGTGGTTATGGTCTTTATGGTAATCGCAGAACCACTTCTTGTTCCTTTTCTCGGGATCCCCACCTATCGGTCTTGGCTTCTCAAAGAAATCTTTTCCCTCGACAATTCGCAAGAGCCTATAGATCGCCATAGTGAAAACGGTAAAGACAGCCTAGTTAGGGTTAGTTGTGATCTTCTCTTTCGGAGGCTCATTTCTTGCTCGATCTTCCTTCGCTCGGTCGGCTTTGGGATTCTTATCTTTTTTCTTGTCAGTCTGCTCGATTTCTTTAGTTGTTCGGAAAGCATCATCGAGCCTTATGTATCTTTGAACTCGATTGAGTAACTTCCTAATGCTGAGTGGTGGATCCAAAGTCAACTGCTCAAACAACTGAAAGGACCAACCAATCCTCGCTGGAAGATATCAAGGGCGCTCCGCTTGTCCGGCTCCTCAATTTTGGTGTAGAGTTCCCAAAATCTTTGGGAGTAATTGCGCAACAATTCATCTGCCCCTTGCTTCATCTCGTAAAGGTTTTGCATAGTCTTCGCATACTTTTTACTAGTTATGAAACGATCTCGGAAGAGTTTGACCAAGTTGTCCCATCTTCGGATTGATCTTTCAAGAATTTTTGCCTACCATCTCAAAGCGGTCTCCCCAAAGCTCATCAGGAAAATCTTGCACATAAATCCCTCATTGTTAATATACAGTGACATTATCACAACCCAAATTAATTAAGCTGTGATCAATGTTAATAAAACCAGTTTAATTTAGAAAATCATTCAGGAAACACGTGAATGGTACGTGCTAGAAAACTTGTAATTTTAATAAAAATTTCGGCGTGACCCATTTATAAATGGAACATACCATAATAAAAACCTGTATAAAATAGTCATAAAATTTCATGCCATCCATTATTGGTATCATCATATGCCAAATAAACCATATAAAGAGACCTACGAAATTAAAATATTACAAACCATAAGTTATTACGTGTGTAGCGCCCATTAGCTGAATACAAAAGTGTTTAGTTAATACATAACCATGACAATAAAATTGTTCCAGATCATAATAAAGTTCTAAAATGATTTGACAATTATCTAGTTCTCATCAAGGCATAACACCTCAAGGCGAGGTCTCCCTAGCTATGAAATCATCTAAAAAGGGTTTATAAAACATAAAAGTGAGTACAAAACTCAGTAGATATAATTTTCATATAGAAATAACCAAAGCATGATAATATAACCAATTTAAATCATGCTTAAAATATAATTAAAACACATATAATGTCATGAATGATATGCGACTCATGCTCATTTAATATAATCTATAATTACCGACCACTCCCGTAGGAGTGTACGTGCGGAAACGGAGGATTTAAACCCACCTCCAAGAGGACAACACAAGGGTTCCTACCTGGAACTGGAAAGTATTCTCTGATTCAGGAACACAAGGGTTCCTACTTGGAACCGAAAAGTATCTAGGACCAAAGGAATGTAAAACACTGCTAAGTCCCTTGACAGCTAGTAGTCCAAATCCAATAAACCTTTAATATACTTTTACCAAGTAATTAATTAAGTCAATTTTCATGCATTTTATGCCAATGGATGCCATGAAAAGCATAAAAACCCATACACGTGTCAGTTATTCCAGAAATCAACAATATATAATTATTTCATAATTATATAACATGTGGAGCTATGTAAAACATGTAAAATATAGACCAATTCAACAAGAATTTACATAACATATATATCCAAAATAAACCAAAATATAACAAGTATATCAACCCATATACTCCCAAATATAATATTCTTAAATATAGGGTTATGTAAACTAGACCCCCTAGTACATGCATTAGAAAATATATATGATAATATACCCAAAAATCACGTAAACTCATAAATAACACTAATATATATTTTTATTCAACATATATAGGCTTATATCCTAACCCATTATCATCTCTACGGTTAAAACCCATGAAAATTACACCTACCTTAAATATGTTGCACCAAACGTAGAGAAAATATGTTGGGAGGGTTGGATTCGAGCCTAGAATGCAAGAACAAGCTCCAAACTCCACAGATCAAGCTTGATTTTTGGTTAACGCTGATGTTGGGTACTAAATTGACGCAATTAAAATTTAGGACCTTAAGTGAAACTTACCCCAAACTTTAAACTCTTAAATGCAATTTACCCTATTAAGAAGGGAAAACGTGGAGAAGCCAGTTAAATGGTGCCTGGAAATATGCATTGTCCAATTCATATATGTGATCATGTTTTTGTTAAGAGACAACATTTGAAAAGTCAGCAACGCATCGGTGCCGACTACATGCGCTCTCTTGTCACCATGTGGCTACCTCAGCTCCCCACACTAGACTCCATAAACCTCCCTACCTTGCAACACCCATCCATTTATTAGAGGAATATTTGTATCAACTATTTTGCTGCATCCTCTTTCAACATCCTCACCAATCTCACCTCACCTCACCTCACCTTCCTTTTTCCTTTTTCCCTGTTCATCTCAGGTGCGTTCTCTTGTCTTTTCTTGTGAGGATTTATGTTAGTGTTTGCTTCCTAATCATTAAAATGGATTTAATGTCGCTTTCTCTCTTATCTTCTTTTTAGATGATCATCAATCGTATCCGTAATTGGGGTAATTGGGTTACATCATAACTAACAGTCGGATTAAATAATGCATTTGATTTGTACTTGGATTTTTTTAAACAATGTAGGTACTAGGAATTGCTCCATGCATTGACATAGATCATCACCGCTTTAATTTGCTTTCTCTCATTATGCCACCTTCCCATTACATCATGTCATATGTTGCAAGGATGTTGACCCTAAATCTTATCGGACCCAATCGCCTTTGAGGGCTGATAAGCGAATTGTAATGTCTTCATTGTTTATAGACTCATAGTGAAATTTCTTTTGCTGTCTTCGCTGTAGATGTAGACTTTAAGCCAAACTACGTAAAATCTTTGCATTCTTTGTGTGTTTGTTCTCATTCTTCTTTTTGCACTTTCTACTTTATTACTAATCGAACAGTTTTATTTGCGTTTTCCTAGATTATTACATTTGATCCCTGTTATTGAAAACTATTTAGTTGTGATGTTTTTCCAAAACTTCAACATCTCCATGTAGATTTTTCAGCCGAATACACAAAAATCTCCTCGTTGATGAAACCCGTCAGCATAAATTAATTTCGAGTAGCAATGTTCATCCCCAAAACCCTTTTGTTGTTTATGCAGCATAAATTCCATGCTGCAAGCAGGACAATGATCAATTGCTAATCTTCTAAGCCAGAAACACTTCTGACGGCAATAACTCTTATCAAGTTATCTTGACATCTCTTCAGAAGTTCCATTATCACATGCCATTGTAACCCCTAGCGGCTGAATTAGGCATATATTGCACTTTATGTAACTATAAACAGACTGCAGTCCTGTTCCTAAATCTTCTACAAGAGTCTAACAAACGCTGCACCTTTTGTTTCTTGTTAATCTGGTGATCAAAGATATATGTGCGTGATATGGGGAGTGGTGCTCAAGAACAAAGACGTGCAGTTCCCCGCTTGAATGAGAGGATCCTTTCATCATTGTCAAGGAGATCTGTCGCAGCTCATCCTTGGCATGATCTTGAGATAGGTAACAACAGAATTGCTATTTTTCATCACTTTGGCTGCATGTAAGTAAGATTAGGAAACTAATTTTCTTTGTGAATTTTTGGATACAGGACCAGGAGCTCCTCAAGTTGTCAACTGTGTATGTAGCTATTCGAATGATCCCTACCTTTTTCTTCCTTTTTTTTTTTTTTTTTTCCTTTTTTGCCCACCCCCCCACCACCAAAAAAGAGAAAAAAGAAGAAGATATCTTCCACTGGATGAAACGCATAATATCAAAGCTTCTGTCTTGAAACCTTGTTGAAAACAAATCATGCTACACTAAAAATGAATGAAAATCCCCTAGCTGACTTTTACCTCCCCAATTGCAGGATTCCATTAACTACAATATAAGCCAGCTATAAACACCACATTCATCCAATATTATTCTTCATTATAATAATGATAAAAGAATCCCATGACCACATGCCTCTGTAGAATAGCCTATTTATACAGAATGGTAGAGGGGGCTCCTCTATCATGAATGATCATAAAAATAAATAATGAAGGGATTTCTGTTGAGCTACCAAAGGAGTAATAACCCCTAAAGAGTCTAGCACTATATATTAGTACATTATTTTTCCTGATTTTCTTTTAAATGTTGGCATGTTCTGTTGGTTGTCTTGTTATTGTATATGCACTTGGTGCAGGTTATTGAGATAACAAAGGGAAGTAAAGTGAAATATGAACTTGACAAGAAAACCGGGCTGATCAAGGTAATGATGGAATACTTTAGTTTTTTTTTTTTTTTTTCATGGCAAATTTTCACATGATTTGTTTATGTAGGTACCCAATCCGCATTAACAGAGATATTTTCTTTTCTGAAAATCACGGGATACCTTCTTTTATTTTTCTTGCTGAGCAAATCAAGGCATATATACCTTAAATTTGCCCGTGGTTCTTGATTGGTGATTGGTTTATTGTGTGTTAGAAGCATTAACTTGGAGTGTGTGCCTGTGGTGGTGATATAATACCAGTACAGAGAGAAAAAGAATAGATAAAGGGAGAAGAAGAGAGAGGAGAAGAAGAAATAAAATAGCATCTTCAAATATATATTTTAGTGAAGCATGCCCAAGAAATAATAGTAGCATCTTCAAATATTTTTTCCATTCATGACCTATAAAGTTCGTCCATTTTCATTTTCTAAGTAGGGAAATATATTTAGTAAAGCATTCCAAGAAATAAAATAGCATCACCAAATATTCTTTCCTTTTCATGACCTAAAAAGTTCGTCCATTTACATTTTGATCAGTGTTGCCTTAAAACATGAACGATTATAAATTATTTTTATGAACTATTTATTATTTGTTAAATTACTTAGTTTCATAGATAGTGGTTTCACATGTATTGAAATGTTGGATAATCGAAACTGATGAAGAAAACCCCAAAGAAAATGATGGAGAAGAAGTGCCGATGATTGTAAATCGTCAAATACTTTTGATGAAGATTTTTATGAAACTTTGTGAGTGAATAGGAAGAATATAATCTCTACATTTATTATGTCACACGAATTGGCTTTAATATTCGAAGAAGACCAAAGAGAATAACATAAAGAATGTTCTGCAGCAATGTAATTATGTATGTGGCCAACATTGTTACCCTTGTGAAGTGAAAAAAGACTAGATCTAGTTGCAAACCTATAATTTGATTTACATTTAAAGATGTTGGGTGGAAGCTTACTCACTTTGATCCCAAACACAACCATGAGTTTGCTAAGCCAGGAAAAAGTGTTTCTAAGTTCAAATCGAAAAACCTGAACTGCTTATGTGGGTGTGATTTAATCTATGGTGGATGCATGTATAAGAACAACCAATACATACTCATGTTTAGTAGAAGTTGGCACAACTCAGAATGTTGGGTTTACAAAGCAAGATTGTACAAAGCAAGATTGCTACACGTGAAGAAGGAAATTGACAATGCTTGAAGTTGAGGATGCGCAGAGTTTAATCAATCTTTAAAATAAAATATATAAAGCTAATAAAGATCAAATGATATATACATACATATATATATATATACACATACATATATATATATATACACATACATATATATATATATATATATATTTGCATTGTACAAGTAAATTGAATGTCTAACACTTTAGGCTTGTGGCAAGTCTCAATGAATGCTGACATCTGGTAAATTAGTAAGTGAATCTTGAGTTTAGAAGGCTTTAACAAGTGTCTTTACATAAATTGAATTTCATATACTTGGGTTGGAATGAGTTAGAAATTTTATGAGCTTATGGAAACTAGATACTTAATACCTTAATGGTTTTTTTTAAATAAAAAAAAATCTTATATTTGGTTGTAATAATTTTATTTTTTGCTAGCTAACTGCTTAATAAAGAGATTTTCATGCTTAAATTTGGTTTGTTGTATGCTGTGTGGCTCCTTGTTGTGCATGTGTTGGCTTTGTTTTTGTTTTGTTTGGATGTTTGGTTGGGTGGTTGTGTAGGGGTTGGGCCTTATTTTGTGGAGGGTGACTCTTCTATTGTTATTAGATGGGTGAACACAGGAAGTATAGGTGCTTGGAGATTTGTTAGATTGTACAGGGAAATGTTGGACTTAGTGGATATATTAGAAGCCCAAGTCTGGGATAGCTAGAGAAGCTAATGGTGTGGCGGGCGAGCTAGCTAAGAGGGCGACATAGTAGTTGCAGAGTAAATAGAGAAATTGAATAGAACAAAACAAAATAATAGAGAAGCAACATCAAAATTGAAGGTTTGTATGTCTAAGACCAAAATCTTCAAGGTTTATACTCAATTTCCCAGTTCAACGAAGTCTTTCTCAGCCAGTGCTTCGGCTTAACTGCAGAATACTAGCATGGAATACTATTTGAGAAATTTGATTCCAGAATGTATATATATATATATATACAAGAAGACTATTATAGACAGAATACAAACTTCCGTATGGGCAACCTAAACGTTCAGTTTCCATTTCATTTTCAATTTTAGTTACTTTGGTTCAAGGTTCTCCAATTTTGGGCAACCTAAACTCTCCTTTGTTGGTATTATTATGATAGCATATTATTTTGATTGAAACCTCAACAACCAATTGTAATCACTGATAGGCTTTCAAGGCTATGAAATTAAACGTTGTAAGTGTATGAACAACACTTGTTAAAAAATATATAAAAAAAATTTACCAATGACCAAGGTTCAAGACTTCATGAGGTCGCTAATTTGCTAATCCTTTGGCTTCCTTTCAACGCTTTGGTTAGTTTACTAATATTTCCCCTTACTTTTGTAGTTACTGACTCATGAGTTTTGGGTAATTCCTCATAGATAATCTATTGAAAACGTTTACTATGTAATAGTTTTAAAACATTTCTGTTAATTATTTGTTAGTTATTCTCATTATAGGTCTTAGCATTTTTTACAATCAATATTGTTAATTTTTGGCTTAGCTGTGCTGATTGCGCTCATCATGCTTGTATTGAGGTTTGCATCACTGGCAAAACTCATTTTTGACAAGTTGATTTTGTCATAGTTTGCATAATCCCCACAATTCATTTTCATTCTTCTCTTACCTACGTGAAAGAGATTCGTGCTAGCCATCTACACATGCCTTCCCAAAGACTATGGAAGCATTGATGTGCGCTCAAAAATGGTTGTGGGCTGCTGAAATGCAAGGTAATAATTGTACTAATTATTTAAGTAGTTTCTAATACTTTTTTCTTCTTAAGTTAATTTTGATAGTTACTTATGTGCTTATCTTGTTTTGCTTTGTTTCTAGGTGCGTCGACTGCGGAATCACATGTTTATGCGACAATATATAATGATATGGATGTGGATGAGTCGTCTAGTGATGGGGTAAATGTTTTTAGCTGATTCTGACACGGTTTTTGGGATTTTTACCATTTTTTAAGAGAATTAGATGAAGCCTGAATTACCAAGTTTTGGTCATGCTTTGTGGTAAATGCAATAATGATTAGAAATATTACATATCTTCAATGGGGTGTTAACTAATCTATTTGATAATGAAAGATACTGTTTGATTGAGTACATTGGCCTCTGGATCCTGGTCAAGTCTTTCAAGGCTTTTAAGAAGAGTTTGAAGTTCATGATACATTTAGATTTATATTAAATAAAATGATAGCCTTTTGGGAATGTGTTCAAATGTTCCACTTGATTACCAATATGTAATACTTTTGGTATGGGACAATGGTTTGAAAGCATCCCTTTGCCACCTCAGGACATACATTGGCTTGGCTGTTGTAGAGCACATCCAGTTCTTTACTGTTCTGATGCGTGTACTGCATGCTTATTGCATCTTTGTTTTGTCACTTGTGTTCAATGTGCATCCATTTCAAAGCACTAATTTTTTCACCCACCCTTGGGTAGGCCAGTTGGTTAGGGTGAACCTGTGATTGTGTGGTTAGGCGCACAATTACGGGGTCGATTCTCCGCTAGGACAACCCAAGATTTAAGTGTGAGGCCGTGGTGGTGAGTTGCTATGCTAGTTTGCCCAGGGGTTTAGGTTCCATGAGTGGGTCCAAAGGGCTTTGCTGTGGGATGGTTTCCTCTATCAAATTTTTTTATTTTTATTTTAAAAAAAGCACTAATTTTAAATTCTAAAGATTTCATTTCTTTATACATATTTAACATATAAATTCATCTTCAGTCTCTCATTAGATTCCCACACCTGATTGTTAATAATATCATATTCGATTGGACAGGTTGGAGCATGTTTTCCACCTTTTTCTATTGGATGTTACGACATATATGACTATCACATTCCTTTCAAATATATGCCAAAAGTGATAGTCAAATTGCACTTGAACAGGGCCATGCTTGCCCTTGTAGAAAAAATGAGCGTGAACCTTTCGTCTAGTAAAATGAACTTGATAGTTAAGGTATGCTCTACTTATGAATTTGTTTTTTCTCTTGTCCTTTTGAAGTCATTATATATATTAAATCCTGCAGAATTTAGTGGTTGAAAGTAGTGAGCTGGACAAGATTCAGCCAAGTTATGAAGCCACTTTGGCGATATGTTCACGAGATGAATTGTTTTCTATTTCTGTTCCATGTCAAGGTATTCAGGTTTATGTTGACAGTCTAGCATGCATTATTTAAGCCTTTTCATCAATAAGATATGGTATATAAGGATATAATTATGTTGCTTGTTTTCCATTCTCATGTCTCCTCTCATTTGTATTTTTTGAAGTTACTCCTGGATCGTTCCAACCCGTCAAAGCTCTGCCACCAGATTTTGGGGATCTATTGAATCCTGGGTGTGTGATCAAGGACCTTGTTTTTGAGGTATAGTTGGATTCTGTGTGACCAGAAGTGTGTATCATGTGTAGTATTGAAGACATGTTTGCTGTTGGGCCTTTTCTTCTTCTTCTCTTTTCTGATTTCTGATTTTCTGGTGGACTTCTCGTCCTCCCTTGTACTTTCCTTCTTCCTTCTTTTTTAATAATATTTACTTTTGTTGATGATAAAAAAAAAAAGTATTGAAGACATGTTATTCAAAAATTATAATATGTGCTTTGTGAGAATTATTTCTACATTTTCATCGATATTGAAAATTTTAATTCATTTTGTTATATTTTTTTTTATACATACAGGCTAAATTAGCCAGCTCTTCCTATAGACCAAATACATTTTTCTTATTTATAAGAGATAAATAAAAAATAAAAACAATGACAAGAATTTAAAGAATCATATGACCACTAGTAAAGAAATTAGTAAAATTTCATTATAAAAATATGAAGGAATTGATGTATCTGACACTTAAGTATTTCATGAGAGTGATCAATAGTTTCTCTGTATTTCATTCTTACTGGTATTGCCTGTTTTGCGATGTTTTCCTATATTCAAAATTATTTAAAGAACCATAAGTTTTTATGTGATACATGCTTATGCCTTCAGATGAAGGATATTTTAGAGCCCAAAACAGACGATTTCTTTGAAAACGTGCAAGTGATTGAAAAAATTAAGAGACTCAAGGATGTTGCTGTGGCATGTGCGGCTTCTCGTTCTGGTATGTCTT
This sequence comes from Liquidambar formosana, assembly GCA_039720395.1. Taxonomy (NCBI): domain Eukaryota; kingdom Viridiplantae; phylum Streptophyta; class Magnoliopsida; order Saxifragales; family Altingiaceae; genus Liquidambar; species Liquidambar formosana. The sequence continues at coordinate 4,857,717 of CM077830.1, forward strand.
ATTTATTGTTTTTGTCTCTTGAACTTTATGAATCTTGCATATATGTCCTGACCAGCTGTGAGACTCATTTTGTTGGTGTTGCCATTCCCAGGTTTGCTGTCACTACACATAAATAGGCAACCTTCAGTCAATGAGATAACAGTCATATCAAAACTCTAGTATAACTGAATTCTATCAACTAATATAAATGATCCATTGACATGGGAGTGTGTGTTGCCACACCCTCAAACCTGTAGGACAAAGTGAACAAACCTAGAATTGATGCCAAACTACTGATGGTGTAATCCTTGTAAGACACTGCTCCTTGTACGTTAATAGCATAACATATAGTTGTCAACTAATTAGTTTTTCCTTTTGGCCTCCATATCTTTAATTTCTCAGTTTGATGATACTTGGTACAGAATTTGTTGTATTCTAAGTTGCATTTGTAATTGTATGAGTTCTAGACACAATAGTCAATCTATAATTAATAAGATTACAGCTTAGGAAATGCCTCATATGTAGGTAGAAGAAAATGCATAATCAGCTTACGTACTGCCCTTGGACTCCTTGTAGGCATAGAGGTTAAGGTTCAACCTTTTGAACGTTTTGGGCTTGTATAGTGGTCATGAAAGGAAAAATAAGCTTGGAGAGCTTATATAGTAGTTGTATTGTAAGTTTGTAACGGGGATATTTGAGTTGATTTCAATGAGCTTATAAGTTATTCAGTTGGAAGATTTATGGAGGGGAACTGGGGCCATTTTATGGTTGTATTGATTATTATTGGGTGAATAACTAAAAGAAAGTTGAAATTTCTTCCTAGAATTTGTGGAATTTGAGCATGAGGCATTAACACAGGGCAATTACTGTGCTAATTTATCATCCAAAGGGAGCCTAAATAAACTTCTGGCATGGTGATATTGAGACTTAGAGATTGCCCAATTTTGTTTTCATATACTTTAGACCATTCTCAATTCTCAATTCCAAACAGATCCTACGCATTTGGATGTCCAGTAAAATTTGAATTGAGTACTCCATTGTGCTATTTACTAGAGTTTTTATGAGACTTGGAATGATTTTATGGTGTTTAAATTGGAATTAAATAAGTTTCTTTGTTTTTTCTTCAACATGTTAGGGTTAAGTTATATAAAGATTGACTTGGATCAATTGGATGCCCTTATGACAGATGATCATGTGTAGTCCTTTATTTGGTTTTGTATAAGACCTTTATATATCACCTATGTTCTTAAAGCCAAGCAATAAAGTGAGGCAATTGACCACTAAGGATGATGCTGTCACTTGCTTCTATCTTGAATTTATCCTTCAATGTTCCCATTGGCAATCCTTTTTAAACTGTCATGGACTCATAAAGAGAACAATCAGTGGTTTATTGATCTACCAGGCTGGACAAAGTTTGTTTACCCCCAAGTGGTCTTGAATGGTGCACCATAGTCCATGATGCTACCAAGGGCGGAAAATAGTTCACCAATTTCCCCTTTTTTCTATTAGGATGTTTTTCCTTGTCATCATCTTGATACAATATAATTGAATTAGGCCTTTTAACTTTGCAATGACTGAAGAAGTGGTTTGCAAAAATACTAGTATAGAGTTTTGATTGTATGCTACTAGAATAATAGTAATACAGAGATAACTATTGGCGGTGGTTGTTGTTTTACCCATTAATTGACCAATATAATGGCCAGCACTTTGTTTCTTGTTGATTGATTTTGTCCATGTCTAGGACTCTGGGTAATGTATTGGTTTGAAAATCATTTCAGTGGAGGTTATTTTCTGTGTTATTTCTTTTTTCTGCAGTGGTTTCAATGAGATTAAAGTCAATGACCTTATAAAAAACTTGATCTGTGAACTGTACTGCTTTCTCTTTTTTAATTTTCCATATTCATTCGTTGGGAAATATTCTTGTTAGAAATATACACTTTGATATAGGCTTTAGTGCCCCATGCCCCCAATTCTCTCTTCGAGACATGCAGGGAAAACATTGAAGCATAAAAGAAACTTCTACTGCAATTTGGAAATAAAACTACAAACTGGAGAGAGAGAAATGATATGAAAGTACTGCAAAGAAGAAGCTGAATAAGATGTTTTAGGCAAAATGGTTCACACATGAAGCTAAGGTGTTTGTGTTTATTCATATCTTTATTGGATTCAGGATCCAGGTCCCACATATAAGGCTTCAGCATAGACCAAAGAGTGTAAAATGGACTTCTCTCTCTCTCTCTCTCTCTCCCCCCTTTCTCTGTGTTTGTGCGTGTGCACGTGCATGCCTTTCTTTTTGCATGGACTAGAATAGGCTTACTGAACACCAGTGTATCCACACTCCACAGTAATTTCCTAGTATATTTAGGTATTGTGCCATTTGGTACCTAATACTTGAACTCTTATAATATTACTCATATTGCAGCAGAAATTTAAAGTTCATTCACATAACTCTCAAATTCCTTAAAATTGATGCCTCTTGTTGAGTACTAGTAAAATCATTTTATCTTTTTCAACGATATAATTAATCTAGTGGATTCCTTTTCTCGGTGTTTGTGTCTTGAGGGTGCACTACTTCTGGATCCAACATTAACACATCACTATTCTTTCACTGGTCCCCAGTCGATAATTGGAGTTCAGGAAATTTAATAACTTTTGGTAATACAACATACTCTCTCATGTTGGAGATTATTTTTCAAGATGCTTTGTTATTATTGTGATTAAAGTGGCACAAAACTGATGTAAATTTAAATTTATAAAAAAGAAATCATATTTACCACTTGTACAGGCATAGTTTGATAAGGAGAAGGAAAAAAACGAAACATGGAATGCATCCTTTCTTTATGCAGCCAGAGGCAAGAATGTAAAGCTTTATCCTGCACAACATCTTTTTTAATTTACCATTCAAACATTGGCTTGATTCTTTTTTGCTTTCAAAAACAATTGCTTGAAATGAGGGTTTATTGGCAGAAACACAAGTCTTACTATTTTTTGGTTTGTTTCTGATGCATGATGGATTGGTGGGTGTTGAATGCAGTGCAAGGTGTGCATGCAGACATTCATTTGCACAACGTCAGAGGTGAGTGCAGGGAACATGCTGAAGCAAAGCACCCCAAATCTGATGTTTTTACATGCTTCCCTCATCTTAAAAATTAAATAAAATTAGGAATCAAGTACTTGTTGTAATGGGTTTGCAACATCATCTCATGTTCCTCATTGTGATCAAGTTTGCATCTTTTCAAACTGGTTACTAAAGAAACCTTTGAGACCCTTGAGGCTACTTGGTGTGAGATTGTTTGTAGAATACATTTATATTTTCTGGCTTGTGTTTGCCTGCTTGTCATGTTATGGCTGTTGGTCCTATCCATGGTTCCTGAAGTGAAACGTGTAGTATTTTGTTTAGAAATTTACACTAGCCTGAGGAAGTGAAAAGTCAATGCCCCATTTTGGTGAATTTCCCTCCAATATTTAAAGTATACGGTTTGTTTTCTTGAGTTTTCCTGGGTCTATAAATCTACGAGTCCAAATTAACAAAAACCACTTAAGAGGCCATGTTTTCTATATTAATTTTTCTGGTCTAACAAATTTTCTAAATTTTTTTTTTACTCCATATTATCTACAATCTCCCTATATGAAAAATCATAATTTAGGGTTCTCGTTTGAAACTGTATTAGGCATGCTAAGTGTCTAGAGTAACCAAATTAAGAGACTGGGGTGAGCAAGATTAGGGAGATGAAATTAGGGCTGTTAAGCTTTGTCAGTTAAATTAACAAGTTCAATAATAAGGTATGAGTATGACTTGTTTATCTCACAAACAAATTTGAAGGAACATTTTATGAAGTCTTGAATTTGACTCGTTTATTAATGAAGATGAGTATTCAACTCAAGGCCGGGCGGGCAAAGCCAGAGTTTCTTGACCCACGTAACATGTTAAAGCTTCAGATGAAAAGCAGCTAGCTCTAGGGTATAAATGGAAGCAGACCCTAAAACAGATAATCTTCAAGGTTCAATTACCCATCTTATTTCCTCAGCTTTTGTTACACAACTCTCAGTAATGCCAGCAAGCAATGGAATATTTTGCAAAAAGCAGCACGCATTTGTTTAAAAGAACATCTAATAGTGTTGTCATTGCAAATCACCATGATGTGCAACCATTTATGATCCCAATATAGAAAAATAAAGCATTGACAACAGATATCATCCAACAACACTAAAACATGATTTGAAAATTATGTCACAAACACAATATACAATTTCCGAATAAGATGCTTATCAAAAAAACAAAAAATTCCGAATAAGAGGGTAGTTGAATATTGCCATTATACAAAATAAACTGTGATCCAACTGCATGAATTGGCAGACTTATCACGGAGAATATTGACATTAAGCAAACTACTCCACAGACAGAATAATGTAAAGTGAGTACGAGCTTGTGTGAGCAAGGACTCCATGATAAGCTAGAATTACTGTGTCCACATCCTGCTATTCTCTGCAACCCTCACTTGAGGAAAGTATGGATGAGCCTGAAATAGACATAAACAAATCAATAGATCAGACTCGAAAAGTCAAAGACCGCAACTATCAAAAGAAACAGGGTCTGGACTCTGGATCCAGTGAGGCTCCAAGAGAAGATTAGAAGCTTGGAATCACGTGGAGGGCATTAAATGCAAGAGAGTGGGAATAGGTTTTTGGGGAAAATCGTGGTGACCCAATATGATTTTGGCTTTCTAATACCATTTTTATACGGGTTTAGATGACGGTATAAAAATGATATATGTACTCCAAAATCGTGATAGGCCACCACGATTTTGGGTTTCACATACCATTCTTATACGGGCTGATTTGGGCATATAAAAATAGTATATGAAAGCCCTTGGGCCACTACGATTTCGCAAAATCGGGTTAGTCCACCAAGTTTAACCATAGAAATGGGAAAAATTCCACTTTGCCATATCTTCCGAATAAAGTTAGTCAACGACCATACTTTTGAAAAAGACCCTTACAAAATCTTTCATCCTTCCCAGTGTACTCAGCCGCGTTCATTCCACAGGCCGTGTTAAATGGAAGTCCCCCTTCTAGAACTGCATCTTTCAAGTGATACCTGTTGTGGTTGTCAAATTAAGCATTTTTTAAAAACAAAAGGGTAAATGATTATGCATTATTTATGCTGAACTGATAATGGTTATAGGCTTTTGTATAGAGTATGATTTTTCTGACCAGATGTCCATTATGACTTTATCATGGATCACATTAAATAAGGGGGCCATTGAGGCTCCATCATGATTATGAATGAAGTATTTGGAGACAGGCGCTAAGCCATAAAGAAAGGTATAAACTCGTGGCAGAAAAAAGTATTCCCCATTACGTTGAACTACATTAGAATTTCAATTTTGAATAATATAAAAAGTGGTGCTACATGGACCAGATTTGATCTAGCCAGAGAGGGAAAAATTATACAAAAATTAGTAACAATTTTCGGGGTCGAGATGCTGCCACCCTTTGCTCTATTCTGAATTTGCGCAAAGCCACCACTGCCTCCAAATATCTGGGGTTGCCTTTATTTTTCAGCCGATCTATTACTTCTTCTTTCAATGATATTGTTGAGAAAGTTCAGAATCGCATATGTGGTTGGAAAGCTAAGTCCTTATCTCAAGCAGGGCGCTCTACTCTTATCCGAACTGTTGCATCAGCGCTGCCCACTATGTTATGTCTACCAAAAAGCATATGTCTTTCGCTTGATGCGCGTTTTAGAGATTTCTGGTGGGGTTTCACTAAATCTGATTGTAGAGGTTTGTATCTTAAAGCATGGGACTCTCTTTGTTGTCCTAAGAGCTCTGGTGGGTTGGGGTTTAGAAAATCATTTGAGATGAATAAAGCTCTTATTGCTAAATTGGGTTGGAAGTTTTGCTCCGAGCCCAACTCTATCTAGGCCCGTATGCTGAAGGCCAAATATTGCAAGCATAATAATTTCTTTGATTCTTCTACTTCCGGAGATTGCTCCCAGGTTTGGCATGGCATGCTCAAATGTAAAGATCTTCTCTCTAAAGGGATGTGTTTCATTGTTGGTGATGGCACTAGTATTGACTTTTGGAGGACCCTTGGGTTCCTTTCTTCCCTGGTTTCCACCCTACTCCTAGAGGTGATCGTGTGTTGGGGTTGAATTTGGTCTCAGATCTCATCATTAAGCCAGATTGGGTCTGGGATTCCGTTGTACTTTTGATGCTGATGCTGTTGAATGCATTTTGAAGATCTAGATTTCTCAAAACCATTCCTTTGATCACTGGGCTTGGATTCCTAATCCCAAAGGTGAATTTTCTGTCAAGTCCGCTTATATTACAGATTTGCATTGTCGCCCTCCTTTTGCCTAGTCCTTGTTCCAAAGAAATTTGGAAGGCTTTATGGAATGCTCGCATTCATGAAAGGTTTAAAATCCTATTCTGGAAGATTTTATGGGATATCCTGCCGGTACGTGAAGTTCTCAATCGCCAATTCCCTATTGCTGACCCTTCTTGCGCCTTATGTGGGGCCGTTTTGGAATCCTCCAAACACTTGTTTTTGAAGTGTAAAGTTTTTGAGATGCTATGGTTGAATTCTTCTTGGTCACTACGCCTCGCTTCTTTTAATCATCTCAGTACTGTAGAATGGTTGGGTGTTATTCTCTCAAATGGTCCTGGACTTTGCTTACTTCCTTCTGATACGGAGTTCTTTATCATCTTTGTTGCTGTTCTCATGGATCTTCTTTGGTTCTCTCGGAATAAAGTGATTTTTGACAAGGTGGACATTGACCCTGCTTCTCTTCTGCTCCAGATCAATAAAGTGGCGTTGGAACATTTGGATGCTAGGGGTAAGTCAGTTGATTTGTCCCGGACTTCCCCTATTTTGTCTTGGTCCCCTCTCCCCCTCTTTGGACAAAGCTTAATTTTGATGTGACTATTAGAGATTCCTTCTCTGTCCTCAGGGCCGTGGCTAGAGATTTCTCAAGCACCTTCCTCTTTGCTTGGACTGCCAAAGTTGGCTCCCTTGACCCTCAGGTTGCTGAATCAAAAGCGGCTTGTCTTGCTTTGACTGAAGCCCATGTGAATTTGCTTGACAACATTATTTTGGAAGGGGATGCCTCCCTTGTTTTGGAACCAATCCGTGATGGAGAAGCTTAGCCTCCATGGTTGATTGATGCCCTTATTCGTGATGCTAGAGCTTTGTTGTGTTTGTTTAATATGTCCGTAGTTAGATATGTTCCTTGTAGTGCTAATGTTGCAGCTCATGAGCTTTCCTAATAGGCAGCACGTTGTAATAGATTTGGTTCAATACCAATCTCTGACTTACCTCCCTCTGTTTTGTTTGAGGAAGTTGAGATTGGGAATGACCCTGTCTCTTTCCTTTAATATATTCTCATTTGCTTATAAAAAAAAAGATGAATCCACCAATTGATGTGGTACACAGTCGAAATAAGAAGAAGTCATTTTTTATTTATTTAATTAATAATAATAATAGAAAAGGAAAAAAAAAAACGCAATTTGTAAATATCCCTACTACGGGGAAGCCCATCCCCGTACATGGGCGTGAATATAGCAATTTTCTAGAGTCATATCATAGTCCTCAACACAACGGTTGCGGAATAAAGTGTGGGAACAAAATCAGTGGCATTGGCATTTTCCTAATACTCCCTCGGTTTCATAATAAGTGTCCCCTTTGAAATAATACGTTTTTTAATGAAACCCTTTTAAATGCTTTCACATCAATGCAAATATTTTAAAATTCCAATTTGGCCCTCAAGTTTGTAAAACATTAGAAAAAGAAAGAAAACATTTTTAAGGGTATTTTAGGAAATGTGTAAAAAAGGTCCATTGACTTTTGAAATGGGACACTTATTTTGAAACATCCCAAAAAGGAAAGTAGGACACTTATTATGAAATGAAGGGAGTACAAAATGACGGTTGTGTACAAGAAAGAAGAAGCAACTCACTAGAAATGAGGAGCGCTATCCCCAATCGTGATGGTCGAATCATCACATTATGGTTAGACCGTGCACAACACGCCCGTGTGGGGCTATGGCGTATGTTGTGCACGGTCCAACCACAACATGACGGTTCAACTGTTGCAACTGTAGATATCATCCCTCATTAGAAGTCGTGCATAAAAGATCAAGTGGTAGAGGCTTTGAACATGTCCAAGCAGCACTCCCTTGCAAGTCCTCTGTTCCAAAATTTCTCATAGTATTCAGCATAAGTGTAATTCCTATAGACTGTTGGGTGATCATAGTCGATCAAATCCAGAGCAGGCCCTATTATAGCATCAGGCGATGGGCAATAGAACGTCGGGATTGAGATTCGCTCCTGGTTGCAGTTCACAACAGCTCGATGGAGCACACTCTTGTATCGATCATTGCTAAGTACCTGATACAAATGAGGAAAACGATCCGAATCACATACTCAATCATTTACATACATTTGCTCTCCTTTGTAAGGGGGCACACATAGTTGTACCCACGTCAAAAGGCAAAAGTCTTTTTTGGCCGACAGAGAACTTTCCCTGATAGTCCCATAATGGGTCACAGCAGTGATACATCATACAAGTGGACCATGATGAACAATTGATTTGATGGTCCCAAGATGGAAAACAGTGGTGTATGTTTTCTGATTGTACCATTTCCATTCTAGTACAATTGTTTAAAATTCATCCTTAAAAATTTTATTGTAAAAGCAGAGAAACCAGTAAATTTTGGAATTTTGGTACAATTTTGAGAGGGAAAAGATATAAATTCACCTGCATTTGATCACCAATGTTGACAATGAAGGTGTTGGGAATAGGATTGACGGCTATCCACTTTCCATTCCTTAGGACCTGTAATCCAGGCACATCATCTTGAAGAAGAACAGTGATTAAGTTGGGGTCAGTATGGCCAGGCAATCCGTAAGTGAGCTCTGGTTGTGGACATGGTGGATAGTAATTCAAAGCCATGTGTTGCCCGTGCTTGCCTAATGCCTTATCTATGTAGTCTCTCTGCAGGCCTAAGCTCTCTGATATTAATTCAAGCAGTCTCAGGACTAGTCCTCTGGCCTCAGTTGAATACTTAGACACTTCCTCCCTGTCAAGAAGCAAGTGTAAACTTATTATGTTTGAATATGTACTAGCAATAAGTCACTAGGATCAGCCAAGTAGTGAGAGATCAAGAGTGAGAAAAATAGTAGAGCTATGATAGATTAGGAGTTTAACCCCTCCAAATATACCCCCCCAAAAAAAAAATATGCACAAGCAATGAAAGCAAAGTGCTCAATTGCCCAAATAATGTGGCAATTGAGCAACTGGCCATTATTTGAGCAAAAATATTTTAGTGAATTTGTTGCGTAATATAGTATTAATCCATTACTCCTCGCATGACGATCAGTCCATACAATTTATTAAAAGGGGAAATTGGCGAATAGTTTATTTTTTGGTAAAATATTGGCAATTAATCAAGTATGAGTTTTTCTAAGTCAGTTAGTCAATGAAACTAAACTTATTTATCAATTAATTACACATTTTTTGAAAATACCTGGTTTGCCCTTATTATTACCAAGGGCACTCCTTTTTTTGTTATGAAGGGCATCCTATGTAACTTATAACTTAACTTTGTAGTATTGTAATTTTTAAAAACTTAATACTTACAATATACATATCCGTTTTTTAAAAAAAAAAAATTTATATTTTTGGAACCTACTTGTCGACATCTTCAAAAAAATATCCATATTGATTAGGTAATTATTAAAAAAAATTAAAATAGTAAAATTTTACTACTTGACACAATTTAACGTAATACTCATAAAACTGTAAAATTTTACTACTTCAGTAATAAATTTTACGGTAAAGTAATAAATTTTACGGTAAAGTAATAAAATTTTACTACTTTACGAAATAAATTTTACAAATATGGAAGAGAGAAAGAACGAGAGAGTGAGAAGACAAAAAACAAGAGAGGCAAAGAGAGGGAGGGAAGTAAGGAAGCCAGATCTGGTGAGTTTCAGATCTGGTGTTTGTCCTCAGATCTGGTTCGGAGGAACTCGACACCAACAAACTTCATAACTAGTTGTCGTTGTCGGATGTCAGACATCGATAGAAATCAGCCACCACCGGAGTTGTTTGGGTTGGGGTTTGAGAAGAGAGAGATAATGATGGGGTGGTTTCGGGGTAGAGGATGGACAGGGGTAGGTGAAGAGAAGGATAAATAAATAACTTAATAAGAATGAAGATATTTTGGTCAGCTACAAGTCAAATGGACTAAGTGAGTTGAAAAAAAAGTTGGGTAACTATTTGCTAAATAAGTTATATTTGATGGAGTGATTGCCAAATCCCCCTTATTAAAATAAAGAATAAGGATGAATTTAGGACTTTTAAGCATAGTTATTAAACCCGGACTGGTCATCAACTTAGTCTAGAGGTCGGGTCAACGGGTCACTGGTTCAACCGTCAGGTCACCGGTTGGACCGGTCATATAATTAAAATAATAATAAATAATTAAAATAATACCAAAAAATAAAACTTATATATTTAAATCTTAAATAATATGTGTTGTGAAGTTTTTCACATAAGCACTAAGTGGTCTAGTGGTTAAAAACTCTTTTCGGGTGTGCATCTATGTTTCTAATCCCAATATAAGAAATATAAGAATTTTTTAGTATTAGTACTGATCCAACTGGACCGGTTTGCATTCAGTTCACATAAAAAACCGGTGGTTTAAATCGGTTTAATCCGATTCATCCGGATCACATGCAATTCCAATCCAATTAAAAACTTGGACCGATGTCCGATTCACTGGTTCACCGGTCCGACCGGCAGGGTCCAGGTTTAATAACACTGCTTTTATGAGATTTGCCCATTAAAAAGAGAAAAGAAATGTGCCGTGCGGCCCGTGCCCACTAAAAGCACGTGAAGCCCATATATCGGAACACGCGCCTGCAGTGTATATATGACATTCATTGGCTAACTGTGTAAATGGTGTATGTAGTCAAGAGGCAGCCTGATTTTACCTAAGAGATGGAGGATTAGTAGGCCATTGGTGCACATAGTCCTCGAGAGGGAAACAATGGAGTCTCAAAAAATCCCTCCAGTTGGCAACCTTTTCCGTCTTGACATTAAAACTAGTGGAGAGCCTCATCGTCTTGGAAGGATCATCGGAATAATTTTTCAACCTCTCACTTTCCGGTAAGCGGAAAAATTCTCTGGCAATTCGTAACATGTTATTGATCACCTGCTCCGGTATACCGTGGTTTTTCACCTGACAGATCGATATATAGTAATCAAATATAATATTAGGATTTTTGTGAGATGGAGAATGAAACGTACAGAATGTGAGATGGATGGAGATGAACACGATGGGATCATGAATTGTATGAATTACCTGAAAGAAACCATGGTGTTGGCATGCTTGGGCAGTCTGTTTGATAATATGAGAGTGGCGGGGACCGTGGAGGCCCTGGAGATCTATGAGAGGAATGGAGGCGTCTGATATCTGAACGACATCACTAAGATTTGGACGGTCGTAGATGGGGCGAATGTAGTTAGAGGGAACATGGCTGACACTAGATGCAAGGTCGGTTAGTAGGAGCTTTGCTGGGGTAGCCATGGCGGGGGATGTAGGAATATGCAGAAACGAAATGAAACTGTTGTTTAACGCCGTGGGTTGACAAGATATGTTACTGACGAGTGATCAATTTATAGAGGGCACGGAAGCGGTGATTCCCGGACTTGCATCAGCAAAGCATCAAGTGATGATGTAAGCCTCAATTTGTGAGGTACCACTTCATGACGAAAGAGGTTTGAAAGCCTCTTTTCTTTGGCTAAAATTGATTTAATTTTCTATGATTCTTTTTCTAAAAATTTCTAACATTGATTCATCTTCTTTGTTTATGTTTATTTTGTTTTTGTTTTTGTATTTTTTTTTCTTTGGGATTAATTTGCATATTTGGTGAACAGGTGCTTTTTTCGGCAACGGTGATGAGTTTCTCACGCAGGACGGTGCAATGGTGAAAGAAAGTTGGGGTTTCTAGGTTCTTTTGTTTATGACCGTTGGGGGTTGTTGCAATTAAATGTGGGATTATCAAGTGATGCCTTTAAAACTTTATTTGTAACCCATATCTTGTAAAACTAACCGTTGAATTAGAAAGATTTACTATGGTAAGTAATTCATACTAAAAATCAAGTTGATCCAAGATTGGTTGTTATTCGATCTAAAACTTACATTTTTTAATCAATAAAAATTGTTTATTTTGGACATTTATGGATAAAGCAATTCTTAATTTCAGATTGACTTGATTTTGGGCATATACATGACCTTCATATGAAGCAAATTTAATCTAATTGTTCGCTTTACAAAATTCAAGTCACATGTAGAGTTTTGAAAGGTAACCTAATGTAGAGTTGTCTTAAGTTAACCTCATAAGAAAAGAACTCTACACCGTGTAAGGAAACCTCCTCGATTTTTACCCTCATTTATATTTCATCACTTTGATCAAATAATCAAGGAAAATTAGTTTTGTTCGTCTATATATCATTGTGATTACATAATTATTGGTACATTTTCACATGTCTATGTAAGTGTGTCCATATATTTATGAAAAGATTAATAGATGTTTATATTCATGGGCACAAATCTATATGTTTGTTTCTGTGAATCCATATTTAAATTTAATTAGAAAAAATATGTACAATACTACTTCGTAGTAGAAAAGAAATAAAAGTTAAGAAGAACTCTTGGAGCCACACCACTTTGGAGACAAGTATTATCCAATAAAAATATATTATCTACACAAACAAAATAGTCAATTGCAACAACTATTTGCACTTAGTTATGATCACGTGATTTTTAAAATGTTTAATAAATTAACCCTAAGCTATCAATCATATAAATTGTTACAAAGAGTAAATTTTTACAACACCAAGTCTTACAAAAGTAATTCAATTGTTCACAACAACCATGTGTTAAATTGTGGAGCAAATCAAACAAATTTTGTCAATTCAGTTTCGCTGTAAGCAATGATTGTCTCACCATTTTTTTTTCTTTTGTGTGATTAATTTAAATTTATTTGGGGACATCCAAGCCCACCCATTCTATGGCGTTCGGATTCAGTGCTGAGGGGGTGTTTTCTCTACACCGTGCTGAGATGCTCCAGATTTCAACACGTGGCGCAGCGCTTCATCTGACGGCAAGAGAAACTCCACTTTATAAAACGACACCAGTCATTTGCGTTTTAACTCCCAAACATAAGGTTAACGATAGCTACTCACCGTTACCGTAAAAACGCTGCGTTTGGCCTATTTGAAGAAGAAGGGAGAATGGCAGCCATAAAAGCTGTGGAGGTCGACGGGTTTGATGGCATCTTCATCTCGGTGTTGGTGATGATGTTAGCAGCGGAGGTCGCCTTTGGATCCAAATCTGACCATGAAAAAGAAGGGGCTTTGAAGCTCAATCGGATCCAAACCTAAATTTGAAAACTCCAGATTTGCCAAGTAAGGTGGAACTCAACGCGTCCAGATCTACCATCTAAGGTGGGTTTGCTACAAAATTTCAGATCTACCATGTGAGACGGGTTTGATGGCATCTCCACTCGGTGTCGGTGACGATGGTGGCCCTCAATGTCGGTGACGATGGTGGCATCTCCATCTCCTCTCTCCCTCAACACCAACTTCAAATATGGAAAGGGGGACTCGAGGCTCTCACGACGGGATTGTCACGGCAGGCAATCGGCTGTTTCTCGCCTGGAAAAACTTGACGAATCCGGCGGCGGGACTTGATGGGGTTTGTGGGTGGGTTTGGCAGAGATGAAGTGATGGGGTTTAAATGTGTCTTGTCTGTGTCTTGATGTTCAACGGTAGTGAACGATAGCAGTTTGATGGCAGTGTTCGACGACTGCAAAGGAAGACTCCCGTGGTTGCAAGTTCTCCACCTTGCTTCCACCGGCGGTATTGGAAGATTAAGAGGGTAGAACCCTAAACTGAAATTGCACACAAGAAGTTTTCCCACAACAATGGCAAGACCAGTATTGCCGACATGGGATTTGGGTGGAGTCTCTCTTTCTTCTTTCTGTTTTTCTTTTTCTTTTTCTTTTTTTTTTTTGGGGGCACCGGCTATCGTTGAACACCTCCATCGCCAGAAAAAATGAAGTTTGAATTATTTAGCCCCAACAATTCCACTCACAGGCATTGGATACAAAAATCTCCCCTTTTCACTATTGTATGGATCCCTAAAAAAGACAACCCCATCACAACCAACCACTTCTAGGTCACAAAGATTATTGAACCTAGATGGCCACTAAGAAGGTTGCCGTAGTTCAAGTTTTGATCTTCAATTCAATGATTTTGAAAGGACAGGTGCCGAGAAAATTGTTTGATAACCAAGTCGGCGCCCATGGCGTTTGCGACGATGCCGGCGAGAATGAGAAAGCAAATCGCAGATCCATTTTTTGCTTCAAATGGGCAAAATGCAGTGTTTGGGGGTAACGATGAACGGCTGCCGTTAAGATTGCATTTTAGACTCAAAACGCCAAGGCTTTTATCGTTTTATGCTGTAGACTTGTTTCAGCCGTTGGATAAGATGTTGCGCCACGTGGTGCCATCTAAAGCACCTTGACACAGTGCTGAGAAAACACCTCCTCAGCACCGAATCCGAACGCCATTCTATGTAGATGTGGTGTGCTAGTGACGCCACAAGGAGCGCACAACTCTGAATGGGATCTTTTTTTTTAAATGGTTAGATGACAGCGTAAGGGATGGGATAAGGAGAGGAGGACGTGGTACCAATTTCAAAATGGCTGACGCCATTGGTGATGGCGCATTCCATGACATCATTTGAGCTACCTCATTTGGCTTATAGATGACAGTACTATCAAGAATTCTATACGATACCTCTCTCTGCTTTTTATTGCCCGTAGGGTCGCCGATTGGTTAGGATTTGAGAAAATTGCAAAATCTGTCCCAATTCCCAATATATATGTAGTCAGCCACGACTTCCGTTTTTTGTTTTTTGTTTATTTCGTTTTTGGTCAGAAAGCGTGCCGTCATGAACTACAATTACTTTTCACCAGACAGCCCCAGACCAGATGGCATCCACTCACCATATCTTTCGGCTCTACTTTTGCGGGATACGGAACCATCTAAAAAATCGATGTCATAGCCCAAAACATTAAAAACCATTTAAGCCAATTCCATTTTGTTGATAGAGGGATCCCGGAGGTCGGCAGCCTGTCAAACCAACCAAAATAATGTGAAACCAAAAAAGAGGTCATGTATCGAAGCAGGGAACAATAATAAACTCATCCAACTTGATGTTACGGCGTTTAAAAAATGTTGAATATGAATTAAGGTCATGACGTGTGACGTGCAAACAAGGTGACACGTTTTAATGTAGAGTTAGTGGTTGATATCCCGCAATTAAATTTCATTTTCTGTGTTAAATGGAAATCAATGAGACTGAGGCCATGATTGGATGCTGGAACAAAAAGGAGTTGGAGTTGGGGTTGGGGTGAGAATTGGTTGGTCAAATTCCATTTTTGGTGTTTGGTGATCCCGCAAGAATTAGCGGATGATAATTGAGATGATGACCCAACAAATGTAGTACAAAGTTGACATGTCTCAATTGATGAGTTCTTTTTTTTGTTTAGGGGTTTGGGTTTGGTGAGAAAGCACCCCAAACTCAGTTTTCTCACCAAACCCTAGCACCCCAAACTAATTAGTCAACCACACCCCATTTCCTAGCGACAAATAATATATATAAACCACCCCACGTTCCCCCGCCAAACATAATCTTTTTCTCTACAGATTAAACCGAGTCTCAATCAATTCTCCACTCCATCCTTTGCCGAATTGGAATATGGAAGTAGACTCTTTTGAATATGAAGTAGGATTATCCATTGACCACAAGCAAAATATGTTACTTTTGAAAGCCCAGTTAGCTATATAGAGTGCGCTTTACAATTATTATTTCTGGGATCATAGGTGACATCTTAAGGAACCATAAATTATTAAATCCTATATTAAACTTGCAGGCCAGGGGTAATCTATAAAGTATATGACAAGTAATCAAGTAGTCCCTTCCCACTAGCTAGGGCTATTAAGATGACACCCCTCTTATTTTGAATAGTGGCACACCTCAATCGATAAATTCTACTCTTTGTTTGAGAATTTTCCCATCGGACTCCGCACCTTCCCCCACACAACAACATTCATACATCTTCCTCTACACAGATTAATCCACCACCAAATGTGAATATGGATTTACGCTCCTCTGAATATGAGATTGGAGAGCCCAGTTAGCTATAGGGTGCACTTTATACGTTAATCTCAATTCTCGAATTAAAGTTGCAGCTAGCGATAGTCTATATACCATGGCAAGTAATCAAGAACTCCCTTCAAACGCGGAGGGCAGGCCCATTAATTCAGCCCAACGTTAAAGTGAGCTAAAGCTTGCATAGTTGTGGGGAACGGCTATTGCAACCCCCCATTCTTATAACCCCACCCCTTTCTTTTTAGTTTTTAAGATTTTATGAAAAATATAAAAGGTTTTTGCAAAAACCAATTGCTTATTCTACTAGAAAACATCATTTTAAACAACTTTGTAGAAGAAAGTTTTTCCAAAATCTATTGTTTAGGTAGACTTTTTGGCAAAAAATGAGATAAAGGCTATAAATGGTTAAAAAGTATATTTAAACAATAGATTTAGGAAAAACTTTCTTTTACAAAGTTGTTCAAAATGATGTTTTCTAGTAGACATAGCGGCTGGTTTTCATAAAAATCTTTTATATTTTGAATAAAACCTTAAAAACCTAAAGGATGGGGGTGGGGTGATAAGAATGAGGGGTTGCAATGGCCATTCCCATGGTTGTGGGATGGTTGTGGTCGGGCTTAGATATCCAGGCCCCAAGTTGAGGCTGGATCAACAGAGCTCAGCCCAGGTCCTAAAAGTTCGGAAGGATACAAACTCTTCCTTTAGGAAAGCAGGATAGCAGAGTTAGACAAAAACTCTAACTATATTTTCCAACGTATATATCAAGGGTGTATGTTTTTGGTTAGACAAATCTCCAATAAATAGACAGTGAATCCTAGGGACAAGGAGAAGGAGATGTGTCCCTTGGGGGACATCCGATAAGAAAGGAGGAGGAGATGTTGATATGGACGAACGTGGAGGCAACGCGGACAAATAGGAATAGAGTCAGAGAGCTACGTTTGATGTATTAAGAAAGAAAAACGTGGAGAAGCCACTTAAATGGTGCCTAGAAATATGCATAGTCCAATTCATGTATTTGATCATGTTTTTGTTAAGAGACTAACACATGATAAATATATTGAGAAAAATTCTATAACTCGAATATTTTTTGCATTAAAGTACACCCCCACAATACAAATTTTTCATTTTACTAGCCACAAGCATTTTGAGCATTTACCGTTATAACCATTTGATAACATCTAATAAGAATAAAACTCATTTTTTTTCAAATAAAAAATGTGTTTCTCAATATACACTTTAAAAGTTATTTAATATAAACACATTTTATAGTTTTATGTGAATTACACTCACATAAAAAATTAAATTATAGAATTTTAACCAAACTCTAACGGTCAAAATAATTTAATAAGTTAACAGTCACAAAAAAAAAAAAAAAAAAAAAAAAAAAAAATTTAATGCTCAAAAGGTTACCAGAATAATCATTAATCAATCAACTGGCTAGCAAATAATTAAAACTCATAAAATCATATTTGATTAATATAAACTTCCTAACTAAAAAATATATATTCATCACCATTATTCAAATATGATTTTATGAATAAGAGAAGATAAAGAGCATCAATCGGCCAAGTTAGATGCATAGACTCAATAGCTCAAATGCTCAACCATAGTCTACTCAATAGCCACCTCCTTTATACAAACATATATACATATGTAACCGTAGCTTTAAAGTATATAAAAAAGCTATATTTAATGTTTACCTTGTAACATGTAACACCTGCCAACTGTTACAAAAAATAAATAATTCATCTAATAATAATATTATATAATGACACATAATCAGTTACAAAACCAGTCAAAATAATAATGCATTAATATATATTTTTATTAAAATACTTCAACAGCACCTCTTAACATAAAAATGGCTTCTGACCAAAAAAAAAAAAAACATAAAAATGGCACTTTGTTGTTCAAATTGTCACGGCTCAACTTTTCCCTCTACCGCAAATTGTAAGCATCTGGGTTTATGACTGAAGGCTTTTCTCTTCAAGTGGTCCAAGGCTAACGTTTAGGAATTAGGATTTTCCCCTTTTGGGGCCTGCTTGCATCGTCTTCCTTTATATTTTTGTCACGATTCATGGGCATGCATATCAGCATCAGGGAGAATAGAATAAAGATCCACCGATCTACCAAATAAAGTCAGATTATTTTCAACCACTCTTTAAAAAAGTGCAAACTCGTGGCAGAAAAAAGTATTCCCCATAACTTTGAACTATATTAGAAGTTCAATTTTGAATAATATAAAAAGTGGTGCTCCATGGACCAGATTTTGATCTAGCTAGAGAGGGAAAAATTGTACAAAAATAATACTGTACCACTTGATCCTTTATGCACAACTGACCCCACATGCCAATAAATAATACATGAATCCACCAATTGATGTGGTACACAGTCAAAATAAGAGGAAGTCTGTCGACATTGGACATGTTCAAAGCCCCTACCACTTGATCTTTTATCCACAGCGGATCCTACATGCGGCATGTGGCCCATCGCTTGATGCTGTAATAGGGCCTGCTCCGGATTTGATCGACGATGATCACCCAGCGGTTTATAGGAATTACACTTGTGCTGAGTACTATGAGAAATTTTGGAATAGAGGACTTGCAAGGGAGTGCTGCTTGGACATGTTCAAAGCCTCTACCACTTGATCTTTTACCACAACTGACCCCACATGTCCAAGCAGCACTCCCTTGCAAGTCCTCTGTTCCAAAATTTCTCATAGTACTCAGCACAAGTGTAATTCCTATAGACCGCTGGGTGATCATCGTCGATCAAATCCGGAGCAGGCCCTATTACAGCATCGGGCGATGGGCGTTAGAAGCACGTGAAACCCATATATCGGAACACGCGCCTGCAGTGTATATATGACATTCATTGGCTGTGTGAATGGTGTAGGTAGTCAAGAGGCAGCCTGATTTTACCTAAAAGATGGATGATTAGTAGGCCATTGGTTCACATAGTCCTCGAGAGGGAAACAATGGAGTCTCAAAAAATCCCTCCGGTTGGCAACCTTTTCCGTCTTAACATTAAAACTAGTGGAGAGCCTCATCGTCTTGGAAGGGTCATCGGAATAATTTTTCAACCTCTCACTTTCCGGTAAGCGGAAAAATTCGCTGGCAATTCGTAACATGTTATTGATCACCTGCTCCGGTATACCGTGGTTTTTCACCTGGCAGATCGATATATAGTAATCAAATATAATGTTAGGGTTTTGTGAGATGGAGAATGAAACGTACAGAATGTGAGATGGATGGAGATGAACACGATGGGATTATGAATTGTGTGAATTACCTGAAAGAAACCATGGTGTTGGCATGCTTGGGCAGTCTGTTTGATAATATGAGAGTGGCGGGGACCGTGGAGGCCCTGGAGAGCTATGAGAGGAATGGAGGCGTCTGATATCTGAACGACATCACTAAGATTTGGACGGTCGAAGATGGGGCGGATGTAGTTAGAGGGAACATGGCTGACACTAGATGCAAGGTCGGTTAGTAGGAGCTTTGCTGGGGTGGCCATGGCGGGGGATGCATGAATATGCAGAAACGAAATGAAACTGTTGTTTAATGTCGTGGGTTGACAAGATATGTTACTGATGAGTAATCAATTTATAGAGGGCACGGAAGCGGTGGTTCACCGACTTGCATGAGCAAAGCATCAACTGATGATGTAAGCCCTCAATTTATGAGGTACCACTTCATGAGGAAAGAGGTTTAAAACCCAGCCACGAGGTGTGGCTCGGATGTCCTCATGGTTAGAATACTAATACTGAGGTGTTGGATTTAAACCTTGTAGTAAGCTCTTCGGATGTAATAAGTGTAGTAAAGGTTAATAGAACATATCTCTATTGACAGATAATCAATTCTTAGATTTAGGTGTGAGTATGAATCTGCACCACTATGCAAGTCCGTGACTTATTGGTGTGTGTGTTGTGGGGCCAAAATCGTGGAGGACAGGCTGAGGAGATTCTGTTAGAAAATATGTGATTTTCTTGAAAGTTTAAAACTTCGGACCACATACGTGTGCGCATCTACATAGCCCACCTCGACCCGGACCGGCCGGCCATATCGTGATGTGGCACATGACGTGACGCACATGTGACTTAATGGGCTGTTTATATGAATTTATTTTATTTGACCGTTAGACCTTAATTTCTATGATTTATGGGTGTCCGTTACTAGCCGTTGGACTTTTATTTCATGTTATTTATTGGGTTGTTATAAGAATTATTATGACACTTATTTTGGGCTTTTATTGACCTAAAACAATTTCAGCATTTTACTATTATAAATAGTAGGCTTCTCTACATGAACAAATAGAGATTTACATTATCTTTTCAATCCTTTTCCACTATATTTCTCTAAGAACTTCATTGAGTTATTTTATATATTGTATTTATGGGCAACTGATCGTGGACAGGGTTCACCATACTTTTTATGTGGACGTACTCATAGAAGAGGGAGTTGCAAGCTTTGGAGTTGTATCTTGGAGGTTCTATCGTCCGTCAGCACCTGTACGTAGGGAGGCGATAGTTCTTTTAGGACAGCGTGATCTCACGTGCTTTCCCACAGGCCAGCTCTTCTTACTCTATTTTATTTTAATTAAATATATTTCTTGTGTTGATTTTTGTTAATTCAAATTGCAAATATTATTTTATTTATCCATGTTCAATTTACATTGTAATTGTGATTTTTGATTTGTGTTGTAAATTATATTCATGTTTAATTTTTAATAAAGATTATGTGTCGATCGTATTATACAAAATCCACGAATATCCCCAACAGATTCATCCTCGTATCTCAAAAAAAAAAAAAAAAAAGGTTTGAAACCCTCTTTTCTTTGGCTACAATTGATTTAATTTCCTATGACTCTTTTTCTAAAAATTTCTAACATTGATTCATCTTCTTTGTTTATGTTTATTTTGTTTTGTTTTGTTTTTTTTTTTTTTTTTTGGGATTAATTTGCATATTTGGTGAATGGGTGCTTTCTTCGGCAATGGTGTCCTCAGGCAATGCAATAGTGCATGAAAGAAAGTTAGAGTTTCTAGGTTCTTTTGTTTATGACCGTTGGGGGTTGTTGCAATTAAATGTGAGATTTTCAAGTGACGCCTTTAAAACTCTACTTGTAACCCATATCCTGTAAAACTAACCATTGAATTAGAAAAATTTATTATGTAGGTAATTCATGCTAAAGATCAAGTTGATTCAAAACTGATTGTTATTCGATCTAAAACCTACATTTTTTAATCAATGAAAATTGCTTATTTTAGACATCTATGGATAAAGTAATTCTTAATTTCAGATTAACTTGATTTTGGGCATATATGACCTTCATATAAAGCAGATTTAATCCAACTGTTTGTTTTACAAAATTCAAGTCACATGTAGAGTTTTGAAAGGTGACCGGATGCAAAGTTGTCTTAGGTTAACCTTATACGAAAGGAACTCTACACCGTGTAAGGAAACCTCCTTGATTTTTACCCTCATTTATATTTCATCACTTTGATCAAATAATCAAGGAAAATTAGTTTTGTTCGTCTATATGTCATTGTGATTACATAATTATTAGTACATTTTCACATGTTTATGTATGTGTGTCCACATATTTATGAAAAGATTGATAGAAGTTTATATTCATGGGCACAAATCTATATGTTTGTATTTGTGAATCCATATTTAAATTTAATTAGAAAAAATATGTATGATACTACTCCGTTGTAGAAAATATTAAGAGGAACTCTTGGAACCACACCACTTTGGAGACAAGTATTATCTAATAAAAATATATTATCTACACAAACAAAATAATCAATTGCAACAATCATTTGCACTTACTCATGGTCACGTGATTTTTAAAATGTTTAATAAATTAACCCTACGTTATCAATCATGTAAATTGTTACAAAGAGTAAATTTTTACAACACCTAGTCTTACAAAAATAATTCAATTGTTCACAACAACCATGTGTTAAATTGTTGAGCAAATCAAACAAATTTTGTCAATTCAATTTCGCTGTAAGCAATGTTAGTCTCACTGTATTTTTGTGTGTGGTCAATTTAAATTTATTTGGGGACATCCAAGCCCAGCCATTCTGTGTAGATGTGGTTTACTAGTGACGCCAAACAGTGCGCACCACTCTGAATGGGATATTTTTTTAATGGTTAGATGACAGTGTAAGGGGGACAAGGAGAGTAGGACGTGGTACCAATTCCAAAATGGCTGACGCCATTGGTGATGGCGCATTCCATGTTATCATTTGAGCTACCTCAATTGGCTTACCGATGCAGTACTATCAAGAATATCAAGAATTCTAGATGGAGAAAAACCCTCTCTCTGCATCTTATTGCCCGTAGGGTCGCCGATTGGTTAGGATTTGAGAAAATTGCAAAATCTCTCCCAATTCCCAATATATATATTCAGCCACGACTTCTTTGTTTTGTTTTATTTTTTTTTTTTCTCAGAAAGCGTGCCGTTATGAAGCACAATTGCTTCACACCAGCCAGCCCCAGACCAGATGGCATCCCCTCACCATATCTTTCGGCTCTACTTTTGCGGGATGCGGGACCATCTCAAAAATCGATGTCAGCCCAAAACATTTGAGGCAACCCCCCCCCACCCAAAAAAAACAACACCTTTTTTTTTTTTTTTTTTAAAGAAAATATGTCAACACCAACGTAAACTGGATCTACTGATAATATTTTTTCAAAAAATATCTAAAATTTTTTTCAGAAAATTAGAACCCCAAATCTGATTACCTTTAATTATGTAACTTAAATTAACCAAGAAATCAGCAGCTTGATTTCTTTTTCTATAAACACGATTTATTCTAACTTTCATATTACACTTTAAAATAATTTTCATACAATCATTTAAAATACTGTAAATCTTCCAAGGGTAACTTTGTGACTTACTAATACAATTAATGACAATACTAGCATCCCCTTTTAAATAAATTCTTTTAATTCCATTTCCTTGTGCAAAAAGAAAACCATTCCAAAGTGCAGTCACTTCCATTTTAGGTACTGTTGTATCATCATCAAACTGAACAAATTACAAGATAATAGACTTACCATAACTATTTCTAATAATAGAACCAGTTGCTCCTTTTTTTATTTTTAACTGAACCATCAAAGTTCAATTTAAATCGCCCTTCATTTGGAGGAATCCAACGAATAAATCTTATACTTGTCTTCCTTTCCTTTTGCATCTTATTTATAAAGCTAGTAGATTGAAGGTTAGTATTATCCAAAGTGAAGTTAAAAAAAAGATTTGTTACTCTTTCAATAACTAAAAATTTATTAAAAGTATCATTTCTAAAAATAACATTATTTCTAGAACACCAAATTTGCCAATTTCATTTTGTTGAAAAACGTTTTAGTTTACTTTGCACAAATAAAATAGATTTGAAGAATTGTTAGGAGGTAAAAAAAAGAAAGGGTAAATTGCAGAAAACTACCCCCAAGTTTGGGGTGTGGTTCACTTTGGTACCCTTAAGTTTAAAAAGCGTAAATTTGGTACCCAAGATTTTGGTTATGTTTCAAATAGGGTCCTGCCATCATGTTCCGTTTGTTGACCGTTTGGTAACCAGCTGAAATGATTTGCACGTGACCTCATATAGTTATTTTATACCCTTTTTGCCCTTAATGTTATGGAAGGCCTATTCTACCCCTACTCCCATCATTTCTGTTTTAATTTACCCCTATGACTATCTAACGGTCATATTTTCATTCAACTCATATATATATATATATATATATATATATATATATATATATCAGATCGGAAGCCCATTCTTGCACTGCGCTTCTCTCTCTCTGTCTCTCTTTCTCGTGTGAGAACTGAGCTCAACACCAAAATTGGAGCACAGGTTCCTCATTTCCACAGTATTATTTTTATTTTATCTTATTTTATTTCTATATTCAATTATTTGTGTTGTATTAGCTCTAAAACATTATCTGGACATGTAATATATGTTGAAATATGTAATGAACGACTTTATTTCATCTACCAAAAATGCACATATGCTCATCACCCACAATAAGACATAAAGCACTTCCGTTCCATTCACTTCCAACCATCACTATTTTCATGCACCCCAAGCCATCACATTATTAGTAAAACAAGGCATAAAGCACTTGTTTTCATGCGCTCCCATCAATCATTAATATTTTTCATGCACATGTTTACATATTGTCCACCTATATATATCAAACATTTACACAGTATGAGTAAAATAAGGTGAAAAGCACCTATTTTCATGCACTCCCATCAATCACTAATATTTTTCACGCACATGTTTACATATTGTCCACTTTTATATATCAAACATGTAATATTACTATAAGAATATGGGTATACGGAGTACCTCAGCAGAAACGAATCAGATCTTTGTACTTGGATTACAAGCCCCACGCAATCATGAACTTTGAAGACGCACCCACTCGTCAATGGAGAAGGCTACCAGAGTCTCCCCAATAATATCCACACTCCAAGTTCAATGGCTATGGTGATGGTTGCTAGAGAGATGAAACAGGGAGAAAAAAGGGCTGGAATACTTTCACATAACGTCTATTTTCAACAGACAAATATATATATGGGTATATCTTATGTCTGTTCCCAACAGACATAACCCTTTTAATCCAATTAACCCATGTGGATGATCCATGGATTGTGGGTCGGGTCAAAACCTGATCCAAATATTAACATCTCCCACTCGTCCACTTTGGGTAACATGTCGACTAAATGATTTCTTCTCTATCTCGTTTCCAATTCTCTTCTCATACAGAAAATGGAGCGTGGTAGAAGTGCTACATTAAGTTACCATCTAACTAACGTAGCACATCACTCGAAAAATCTCGTCTATGCCCCAGACTATTCTATCACACCATATCAAGCATATTTTAACCCCTCATGGTTATAATCCAAAAAATCATGCTCAACCTCAAATAATGTATTCGTATTCATGATTATATCAAAACAAATTTGAGATAACCGTCCGGACTATGAGTTACAAGACAAGGGTGTAATATCAAACAATCTTCTCTAACTACTCATGCCAATCGATTTAGACTTAACCGCTTCCTTAGACATAGTCCATTGGATCATATCTTTTCGTGGCCCTTGGATTTCATGCTAAAGTAGCGACATCGAGTCCTTATTTCATGACATAGTCCCAGGTTCAAAGGGCACAGTATAGATCACGATTTGATCTATTATGGCTCACACAATACTGGAGCAAGGATTTATCCAGCCATTCCCTTAAATGGTCGTCTATAGCATATACAGTATGATATGCATGCTACGACTGGAACTCCCACTAGATTTGGGCCTATCACACTCAAAACGTCGTACGAATCTTAGTCTAGTCGCTATACAAGCATCTAACTTGAGTTTCTTAGCCCAGTCACTTATCAAACGCCTATCTAAGATCTCACATTCGGCTCTATTCAAGCTTCATGAAGTTGTGGAATCACTTCATGCGACTTTAATAAGTCTTATCTTAGCTCAACTAAGGCGACGTTTCCAAAAATAATATTTTGTTCGCTCTACAAGCACCGGCAAGACATCTATCTTGCTCACTCTCTTAGTGCCAAGATTATTGTCTCATCTTGCTCGCTATCTAAGCGGCAAGGTGATCGCCCGTGTGAGTGGGCCGATCTAAGCCTGGTGACATCAACATAAATGTGTGCTAGATTATAGTATCAATTACTGCCATAATATAAACTCATATGCATAAGATACTCATAAACATAGATGTCAAATAATCAAATACATCAAAGTCAATACAGTGTCCAAAATACATCAAAGCCTACGAAGTCCCATACTTCTCCTATACGTCTGAAATGCATCTCTAGCAATGGCTTTGGTAAGAAGATCGTTCACCATCCTATTAGTAGAGATACGCTGTAGGACCACCTCCCCTCGTGCAACAATATCATAAATGTAGTGAAAACAAATGTTTATGAGTTTGGTTCTTCTATGATATTTGGGATCCTTAGTATACGCTAAGGCTGCCATATTATCAATATAAATAATTATGGCTTCATCCATAAGAGCAAAATCCCAAGACACTGGAAGAATCTCCTCACCAAACAGCCTCATGTATTGCCACAGAACAAGCAATATACACTAACTCTAACGTGGACAAAGCTATGTAGGGTTGTTTCTTTCTATACCAAGAAATAGCTGCACCGCTAACCTAGAAAATCCTCTTAACTGCTTCCTAATAAACAGGAGGTTACTCTGGTAACGATTGACCATACATACTGTGAAGCATATATTCAGTCGAGTACACAACATAGCATACATTAAACTACCAACTACACTCACATAGGGAACCGTTTCTATTTTCTTTTTTTTCTCATTAGTTTGTGAAATGATTTCTTGAGGCAATAAATAGAACACTTAAGGCGGCGGCATACTTTGCGCTCTTATCCATTCACTAATTCCTAGACTTAAATTTTAGTCATGAAATTCATTTAATCCTCCATAGCACCTAACCATTCTGTAGAGTTAGGTGAAGCTAAAGCTTCTTCATAAGAAGCAGGCTTATCTATATCATTAGGGTCCAATGGAGCACACAAAAAAGAATTCCTCTTCAATCTCAAAACAACGACGAGGAATTACTCCACATTCGCTTCTACGTAACTGAGACCCTTATGAGCCAATTTCTAGTGGTACACTCCCACTAATTGGTACACTCCCATTAGGAGGCAAGTTACTCTAACTATCTTTGGTGATTTTAGGACGAGTTTCTAATTCCCCACCTTCGCCTAAAGATGGTATAACTTCCTCAGATTCTTATAACTCATAAAGTTCAAGATCTTTTTTTCCTTCACCAATGTTTGGAAAATCATTTTCCATAAAATTGACATTTCGAGACTCTATTTTAGTCATTCCACCATTAGGATGTTCACCATTCATCACATAACCCTTAAAGCAATCAGACTATCGAATAAAAAAAAATTTTATTTGCTCTAGCCAAGTTTCCCATACTTGTGGGAAGAATTGTGAACATAACCTACACAACCCCAAGGCCGCATTTGCTCTAAATTAGGCTTTGCGCCATTTCATAACTCGTATGGGGTTGTAGGAACTGACTTAGAAGGCACACGATTAAGGATATAGGCTGTAGTTAAAAGAATATACGAATAATCGTCTATAAAAGTGAGAATATAATAAGCGCCATAGCATGCCTTCATATTCATAAGTTCGCAAATGTCAGAATGGATTAGGTCTAAAGGATATGATTCCTAGGTGCCTTCCTAAAAGGCTACCTATAGGCTTTTCTTGCTAAACAACACTCACACATAGGTTGGCTCACTTTAGCGAGAGACCCCAATAAGCCTTCTCTAGTTAATCTAACCATTTTATCTTTTCCTATGTGTTCAAGTCTAGCATGCCATTTCACAAAATCAAAAACATTATCATCATAAGCTATATATGAGTATGAAGAAAAATCCAAATCTAACATAAAAATATTAGATAGATGTCCATGTCCATACAAATTACCATCTAAATAGAAGTCCAACTGTGTAACATCAAAAAGAAAAATAAATCCAAGTTCTAACAAAACAATAACTGAAAATAGATTACATTAGACACCAGGTGCATAAAGCACATAATGGAGGAGTAATATCCCCACACGCATCTTGAGCTAATAAATACCAACACTAAGAACATCCTCTCGAGTTCCATTACCCAAAGTAACATACTGTGCTCTTACAGATATCTTTTTGTAATCTACAAATCCAACTCCATCTCTGACTACATGTCTGGTTGCTCCTGTGTCTACAATCCAATCATGGAGAGAATGGGCAACAAATATATGTGAATAAACAAAAGTATTGAGAAAGTTGTGTTAGAGGTCTACCTTCTTTGCTTCAGTGCATTCACTAGCAAAATGACCCATCTTTTGACAGTTATAGCATGTTATCTTGGACTTGTCCTTTTTCTCACCGCGCTTGCCTCTATGGTGCTTTCCTACATTGCCTTTCTTGGACCCATGGTTACTAGATGTCTCAGCACTGTTCCCTTGTCCCTTACGCTTAGACCCAAATGGTTGGCGCTGCCCTCCTTGGGTGACAAAGAGAGTGCCACGGTGCGCTCCTAGGCGCTCCGCCTCTAACTTAAGGTGACGAGATATATCAGCAAAAGTTTTAATATTCTCACTATGGGTGAGGACTAGCTTCATTTGCCCCCATGACTCGGGCAAAGAGTGTATAATAGCTATAACCTGCTGCTCATCAGTAAGGACATTACCAGCAGCCTTTAAATGTCGAATCATGGCAGACATTGCCCTCAAATGTTCAAGCATAGAATGTTTAGGGTCCGCAGTATACTGCTCAAACTTCAAAGTGAGAACTCGCAACCTAGTAGTAGATGTAGTACTATATGTAACTTTCAGTTGGTCCCATATGTCTCGGGCAGTGAGAAAGTTCTTAAACTCTCCAATAAGATCGTTGTGCATGCTGCTAAGCATGGTAAAGTGTGCGCACCTGATCTTTCTTAACCCAAGCCTGATAGGCTTCCATATCATGACGGTATTGGGTAGTGTCACCCTTTCAGGTTCAACCATAGAAGTGGTCAAAGTCTCTAAGACTTCTTATTCATTAAGAAGGTATCGGATTTTCCTATGCCACATATCATAATTGGTTCCATCTAATTTCTCTCATTTGGTGAGATCAGCAACAACATTCTTAAAGGCCATTTTACTACATTTATTGCACAGGGTTGACATTAGCACACATTTGGCATATGATTGTAGACACTCCATTTTCATCCCCATAAGTTCATGATAGCATTTGTTTAAGTTTAGAAGCATCTAGGAGTCCCTAAGGCTTAAATGATATTTTTGGCCTTTTAAGCCTTAGGAGAATAGGTCATCATTGCATGCATAATTTTATTTCTTTTTTGAGTCCCATCACTTGCATTTAGTTTCTAGGATCATTTTGGATATGTGTGTCAAATTTGGTTCAATTCCAGATAGATTTGGATAGTTAATTAGAACATTTGCGACTTGAAGGGTAATTTCGTCTTTTATTTCGTATATTTTCCAATTGACCTCCAAATTCATTCTGGAGTGTTCCATTGATCTTAGAATGATGAAATGAGTCTGATTTAAGAGCCAATTTAATTTATTGATAGGTTTTGGATTGGTTCACCATATTACTCTATGGTTAATTGACATTTTTTTGGTTAATTGCCTCATGAAAACCCAGCCACTTGACCATGGTCAAGGATTTTTGGTCCAAGAATATTCCAAACTTATTCTACATTGAATCCTTGAAATTTTGGCTTTTGAATCACTCAAATCGGAGTTAAAATAAAGAATTTGTGTCCGTTTGAAGTTAGGAGGCCGAACCGGGTCAAAATTGGGGAAACTGATTTTGCTCTCGGGTGACCGGT
Organism: Liquidambar formosana; assembly: GCA_039720395.1. Lineage (NCBI taxonomy): Eukaryota > Viridiplantae > Streptophyta > Magnoliopsida > Saxifragales > Altingiaceae > Liquidambar > Liquidambar formosana. The sequence continues at coordinate 4,887,352 of CM077830.1, forward strand.
TCACCCCAACTGGTCACCCAAGGCACTCCACTTTATTTATCCAATTTTGAGTTTTTGACGGAATAAGACTCTTCCACTCCAAATTTCTACCTTCCAAAGGTCTTCTAAACTTATTGGGATGTAGTTTTGAATTGTTTAACATCTATGGGATTTAATTACAGCCCTAGATTAGTTTTATGGTGAATTAATCCCAACCATTGGTTCATATGGTTGGTTGGCTATAAATAGAGGCTTATTCATTAGCATAAGGGACTTTTGACACTTGATATTCATAAGAGAGCTAGAGAGAACAAATTTGCACACACCCATATCACTTGGAGGAGGCTTTCTACTACAATTTTAAAGAGGAACTAGAAAGCAATCAAGTCCAACAAGAAGGAAGAACGCAGCGAAAACCTTTGCCTTATTGTAAGTCTCCTTTGCATCATTTTACGATTCCTTCTTCTTCTACACCATTCTCTACATAGTTATGGCTTAGTATTGAATTAGGAATCATATATACTCTATATTTTATAGTGTATATGATTCAAATATGATGTGAAAGCATGCTAGTGGAATAGGATTGTGAATTGTTTGTTGTTAGGATAGTTTTTCCCTTAAGGATATAGGTACGTTTTGCACAGAAAATTAGTTGATGTGTTTAGGCCGTTTTCTCTTCATGGTTCAATTATATGCATGATTTTAAGCATCTTTTGTATGGGACACTTGCTGTGTAAGCCTCATCTTCATATATGTATGGATAATTATTCTTTTCAAGGATAATTATCGTCCTTAGAGGGTGAGGTTGTGCATAGGTGCTTTCTAGAGTGTGTTTAAGTGCGCCATGAGTTTATTTGCATTCTTAGACATATATTTTACATAAGATACATGAAGAAATTATTCATATGGAGTGATTTCTATGTAAAATTATCTTAGGATAGTTCTTAAGAAAGCTCGCTGTGAGCGCCGTGTCCTTTCACCACGTCGGCTCGGGAGTATGCCACTAACAACAGATGATTAGGGCGGAGAGGGAGTCGCCACCCAATTTTGGCCTCGGGAACCAATTGACCCGTAGCAAGGGTCCAACTCGTCATTACCAAAAGAATCAAGGTTCAGAGCTAAGGTACGCAGATGGGAAGGTGTTAGGCACCCATCTACGCCCGGCTAAAATCTGGCCCCCACACGCATTTATTGGCTTTAATTAAAAAGGGTTTAATTGAATTCGACCGTTATTCAAGCGCTCATGCAATTGAATTCAAATAATGGCACGCAAAGATGAGAAAGAAAGAGAAAACCAGATATATGAACAAATATATACAGTTCAGAATATTCAAAAGGTTGCAAGGGATACCTATATTGCCTGCAAAAGAAGAAGGGATTAAACTGTAAAAAACATGGCTTATGCACGTACGTGCATATGAGACGCACGTACGTGCATATCATATGTACGTACGTACATGCTTACTAAACTTTATCCAATGCTTACCATGCTATGCCCGAACAGATCTATGACTCAAATGTATGCAGAAAATGGCTACAATGCGATTTAGAGATGACAGGATGACCTAAACCTAGATGGCGAAATGACAGTAGATGCTAATAAAAATGCGATGGATAACTCTCATACATGTAGGACTAAATCATGTGAATTAAATGCCAAGAATTAATGGAGAGACATATCATATGCGGAAAAAATGCTGGGAACCTATTTCAAATCTACAAGTGCAAAAATGAATTAATTGTCAGGTTAAATCTAAATGCGTCATACATTCAGGCATTAAATGAGAAGATGCACAAAACCGATATTATAAACATTTTATGCGATATCATAAATAGTCGTATCAAACCGTTGAAAGGAAATGAAATTGAGAACTAAGAACCGTTACCCTCAGGTGCGGGCAGCAGTAGCTCCTTCGTCAATCCTGCCTTTCGGACTTCTCGTAGACACAGCCGCCAACTCTTGGGTTTTTCAGGGTATCGCTGGATAGCCAAAGTTCGGATCCCTTCTCTTGAATGAAAGCAGGGTATTTATAGGCAGAGATTAGGGTTTAATTCGAGAGTTCCTAGGGTTTCCCAGCGGCCACTGAGCAGCTGTCAGCGTGGGAGCTGCATAAAGTAAGAAACAATTTGGGGGGAAGCGATGGAATTCAAAAAAAGAAGGTCATGATCGTACGTGCATGGGGTATCAAACAAAAGCCAAAGGCCTGCTATGTCTCCGTAAGTCCTTCGGGCGTGCTTGCGATGGTCCGTTGGCTACTGCCCTTCATCATTGGGTCTTAAAAAGTGATTTGCAGTGTCAAGTGGTACAAAATGGGGTGTTAACACTCGCCGTAAGAATGATTAATTCACATACTTACATAAAATACTTATTTAAGGCTTTAGTTATTGTTTTCTTTTCATGTTTTGGATTGTCATATGATGTTTTCATTATGATAATTCATATTTAGCATGTTTTTAATAGTTTTGTGCATGTTAGGATGTTTAGAGCATATAGGAGCATATTAGGACCTTATTTCTCTTTTGATTTTTGTTATTTGCATGAGTGTTAGATCATTATATGCATATTTAGTATTCTGTCCAGATTTGAATTAGTCTTTCTAATGATGATTTGAGTATGAATATGATTGGTTTGAACTTAATAATTGTCCTATAGAATACATGGGGTGATTAACTGCTGATTTCCCGACGTTTTGGGATTGTTTAGCATATGGTAAGTAGTTCATGGTGAGTTTTGTTTTGTTTTGTTCTCTTCTCCTTCTCTTGGGTTATTTTCTTTACTTTGGACTGTAATTCTTAAGTTTCCATATTTTTTATTCTACTTTTCTTAAAATCCTTTTTGAATAAGAGTTCTATCTCTTTTAGAATTCTACTTTTCTCAAACTTCTTTTTAGATAAGAGTTCTATCTCTTTTCGAATTCTATCTTTTCTCAAATTCCTTTTTTTGGAAATCCTTATTCTTTTTAAACTCTTCTTTCCTTTTTTAATGGAAACTTAGGGTTTATAGTTCATTGTAAAGGGAGTAACCCCTTCTCAATCGAACTACGTGAACTTTGATCCTTACATCTTTGCATGTAAGGTACGTAGGCGCTCATTTGATGTTCAACTCCGCCCTAGGATACTAAGTATCCTAGGTTTTTCTTCTTTTTCTTTTATTCATTTGTCCATCACATATATTGCTAGAGGAATAGGATGGACCCATGTTTATTCATTTATTCATTACATATTTGCTAGAAGAGTAGGATGGATTCAAGCTTATTCATTTATCCATCACATATGATTGCTAGAGGAGTAGGATGGATCTGTTTCTTATTCTCTATCTCTCTTGCATGCCTTTCCATATCTCTTTTATTTGTTCACGGATGTTTACATGCTTTATGGATGTTTATATGCTTTATGAATATTTATGAATGAATGGATGGTTATAGATAATTCTTTGCATATATATGCATGGTGACTAAATAAGAAGTGATTGAAATAGCCCAAATAAATTCAGAGACCCATTTTGGGGCGATGTGGGTACCTATAGGATATTTCCTAGAACTTTCCCACATCGTAACTTAGTCTCCGAATCCTCTCTTGTTTTGTTAAGACCTGCTTTTCCTTGATCGCAGTCATGTGTTTGGTTTTCAAAGGTTTCCTTTTAAAACTATTTTCAAGGTTTTCCTTTTTTCTTTAAAAAATGAGGTAGCGACTCCTTGTTTGTTTGTTTTTGTGAACCTTTTAAAAATTAGATTTTTGTTAATTTAAATTTCTACAAGTTTTTTTAGAAGAAGGGTTTCCTTCCCCTCGATCGAAACCCGTAGTTCACAATGATGTCCCCACCTACATAGCAAGATCGAAAATTTCAGTGAGGCTAGTAATCATCTCCCACTACATAAGCTAGAATAACACATCTAATTGATTTCGAATAAAATAATAGAGGACTTAACTTCTCTAATCCCACAAATTAAATCACGCATATATATCCATGTATCCACAATATTTGGGCATGGGCTCTACTTGAACCCTTGGTATTTTGGTGTATCATGTCAAAGCAACCTCTAAAACATATTGGTGAACATGAAACACATCCCTTTACAAAGCCATGAATAAATAATACATCTCAAATATTACAAATCCAAAATTCCCTATTACAAAGAATCTAATAAAAAATAAATGGGGATGCCACTTCACCAACATATTTGACATGTGCTTTTATCCATCCACAAAATAAATAAATAAATAACACCAACCATGAACACAACAAAATATCAATGCCAAGCCTCCATCCATACATAAATCATTCACACAATAAATAATAAACAATAAACAATATAAATTGTGTTAAATGAATGGAGGAATAACCACACTTCCATCTATGGAAAGGGTTTAAGGTCAACAAAAATCTAGGACACATTACAAAAAAAATAACCCAATCACAATAATAAAACATAATATAAAACTATGTAAATTGATTAGGCTAGTTAATATGCATGAATAATAAAGAAAAATGAAATTTTCTTTTATTTTTAGGCCAAAACAGTGCATGAAATGAACATAAAACTATTATCACATGGGACACAAAAGAAATAAATAAAAATGGCCATAAAAAAAATTTGTGGGGTCCATGGTAAAAATGGACGGCTCAAGCATACCCATACTAAAAAACCTCATGGAACACACCATTGTGCCTCCTTTAAAAATGCTACACAGTAGCCTAAAAAAGTGGGTACACTTATTACGGGAAATCCACTAGCTATTCACACAGTGGACAACACATTTTTTTTTTTTTTTTAACTAAGCCTTGACATAAGCCAAACCAAGCCATGCTCTAAGCCTAGCCAAGCCATGCTCCAAGCCAAGCCGTGTCATATGCCAAGCCAAGCCGAGCCGTGCACTGTTCATCTTCAACCTTTGGTTACGCAAAAAAATGCAAATTCCGCATTACCAACCCCCAAACTTTAAATGGCCATATCTCATTCAATTTAAGTCCAAATTACGTATATGATACATCGTTGGAAAGCCTATGTGACATAGATTCGCAATATATAAATTTCATACATTATAAACTTCTCTAAGTGTCTCGAAAATTGACCCAAAGTTTCTGAAAAACCACAATTTCAGAAAACAAAATTTTGATTTGTCTTCCAAAACACACAACGATTTTTCACGAAATTTTAGAGGGAAGTTCCTAACACATAGAGGAACAAAACCCTATAAAAAATTTTGGATAAAAACACCATATTTAAAAATGAAATTAATAATCCCAAAAATTGTGTTTTGGAAGAAAAACTCATGTATGATGCAAATTATATTCTCAATAATCACAGGAGCGAAAACAAATAATCATATGCTCTGATACCAATGTAATATTACTATAAGAATATGGGTATACGGAGTACCTTAGCGGAAACGAATCAGATCTTTGTACTTGGATTACAAGCCCCACACAATCACGAACTTTGAAGACGCACCCACTCAGTCAATGGAGAAGGCTATTAGAGTCTCCCCAATAATATCCACACTCCAAGTTCAATGGCTATAGTGATGGTTGCTAGAGAGATGAAATAGAGAGAAGAAGGGTTGGAATACTTTCACATAACGTCTATTTTCAACAGACACACACACACACACACACACACACATATATATATATGGGTATATTTTATGTCTATTCCCAATAGACATAACCCTTTTAATCCAATTAATCCATGTAGACAATCCATGGGTTGTGGGTCGAGTCAAAACCTGATCCAAATACCAACAAAATACTTCCAAACACACACAAACTTTATATCTAAGCATTGTAAAACATTAATAAAAGTCTGCTCATTAGCACCAAAGCAGCATATTTACTACATATTGTTTCCAAACAGCATCAAAAGGACTTCAAATTGTAATTAGCATCCAAACAGTGCTACAAAAAGTTACTTACATTGCACCTTCCAAACAGCCCTTCAAAAATTTACCTAAATATAAAAGCTAGAGGTTCCAAATAGCTAATACATACAACATTACAGTTTCTAAACTATGAAATAGCATAAAAAAGTTCCTATCAAAAAATGCATATTTCTTGTAAATGCCTTCAGTCTAACTAGGTAGCCAAAAATGTAGGTTTAAGCATTGTGAAAAAGCATCAATTCCTGCACATAGGAAATATAGGCTAATATAAACATTCGCAACTGTATACAACATGATGAAAAAGTGAAGTTAATAGCACCAACACATACCTATAAGTGCTAGCCTCAATTCTATGGCCTGATTGATTTTCAGTAGTGGTTGGATATCATAAAACATGCATAACTTGTATGTTGGCAAAACAATGCACAGTGTCAAAAAAATGGCAGCAAAAAAATAAAAATAATGGAGACTAGTAATGTCAAATATTTACCTGGCTTGTTGGACTGCCTTCACTTCCTTCATTTCCACTAGCTTCACCCTTGCCACCCTTTCCTCTGCCTTCACCCATGGCACCCCGTCCCCTACCACCACCATTGCCACCAACACCCCTGCTATGACCCCTTCCCATGCCTAGACCACCCCTGCCTCTACCACTGCTAACCCTTATTCTACCCCTGCCACCCCTTCCTATACTTCTACCACCCATTCCCATGTCTTCAGCTACACCACTCCTACTTCCACCACTGCCAACACTTCCCATGTCATCACTTATACCACCCCTACCTCTACCACTTCCACCCCTTCCTATTCTTTGACTTCTACCTCCTCCTATTGGACCACTATCCCAGCCACCTCTATTTAGAGGAGGCCTACCACCCCGACCACCTTCCCTAAGAGGAGCAAGTGCATTTTTGCATGTACAAGTGTTATGGCCATATTGTCTACATCTACAACATGACACCTTGCTATTTTGTCTTCTAACTACATTACCAACTGGTGTTTCATCAACGCCCTTCTTCCTTACCTTTTTTGGTCTTTCTAACGCTTTCCTATATCAGGGTGGTCTTACAGGGTCACAACCACTATCTGTCCAAGTTGTTGCATCACCAATTGGGTATAAAATGGGGGCATATGCTCTAGCATTTGTAGCCTTATAGTAGCATGCATCAACAAACTCCTCTGACTTCCTGAGGCCTTTTAATATTGCACTCACTGCATGGTAGCATAGAATGCCTGTGACTTCCCATTTTCTACATGAGCAAGTTCTCACCACTAGATTAACAATTATGATTTGCCTCTTGTAGTCAACCTCATATATCCCATCACCAGCATAATGCGGTTCACAATAGCTATCATCTTCTTCAATACAGTCCAACTTCAGTCGTATATTAGGACACAAAAGACCTTCCCACTTTTCAATTTCCTCTCTCCTCACCTAAAATCTACTCATAAGTTGTCTCCTAATCATTTCAAGCATTGTAATAATGGGTTTTCCCCTAGCAGCTAAATATACTTGTTCTACGACTCATAAGGGTTATTACAAAGCATGTCGCATTTGGACCAAGGGCTAAAATGAGATCTACTCCACAATCTTGGATTAATTTTCACAAGCCAATTATATACATCCTCTTTTATCCCCTTGATAGTTTCCATATGAGTCTCAAATTCATGAACAGTGTAACAAGTGGCAGCCTTCCAAAGCATATCCTTTAAGTCTTGTTTTTTGTGTTTTTCCTTGAAGTTTGCATACATATGTCACACGCAATGTCTGTGGTCAGCCCCCGGCAATAGAACCGCAAAAGTGTCAACCTAGCCTCTATGCATATCAAAGTACTATATTAATGACAGCATATACTAATGACAAGATTCAAACTAAAAGTGATTCATATAAAGTAATGATATTATTAACAGTAAACCATAAACATATAGAACATATAAATTTATACCTTCTGCCTATCAGAAATAAAAGTGATTCCCGTGTAGTCCTGGCAATCCAAGGCTTGCAATAGGTTTGTCATGAACCAATTCCAACTGTCCTTTACCTCAGCTTCAACTACATCCATAATAAGTGCGAATATCTGATTGTTCCCATCTCTACCAACAGCACTTAAGAGTTGACCTCCATAACGACCTTTTAAGAAGCACCCATCTAGACCAATAAATGGTTTACATGCTGCTTTAAAACCATTTATCTTAGCAGCAAATAAAATAAACAACCTCTGAAATGCTGCAGGCATACTTGGGTGGAATCTTTCGACCTTTATTTACACGTAGCTACAAGGATTTGTTGTTCATATAGCATGACAATAGTCCCAAAGCCTATTATATTGCTCCAAGTGCTACCCTTCGATCATCTGCAAGGCCTTCCTCTTAGTTCTATATATTTTGGTTTTAGAAACATCAAGTTCTAACTCCCTCTTGATTATAACTCGCGTTGCCTTCAATTTCTAGTTTGGATTATCCCTTATCTTCTCAAGATAGTAATTTGCTAGCCATGTTGAGTTGGCTTGCTTATTCTTGTAATTGCGGCCGCATCCATATTTGGGCTGGAAGGTCTTAATTTGGAAGAACTTCTTGTCTATAGTCCATAATGAATGAATTCTCTAACCACATTCCTCTTTGCAAATAGCTGTGATCTTCTGCCCAAAATTTTTTTAAAACTTCAAATCAAAGCCCTTCATTACTGAAAACCTCCTCAATAACTCCCTAAAATTCAGCAGGGGTTGCAAACTTTGTCCCCACAACCAACTTAGGGTTATCTAAGTCCCTGTCTCTATTTTATATAATCTCCCTTTTCCTTGGAAACTCATCATCAAAAACACTTGGTAGACTAATAAGCTCATCTGATGGAGCATAGTCTAAGTCAACATCACCATAATTACATTTATCCCCACCCATATTGCGTACATTGCTTGCCCCTCTAACCTCCCCTATTCCTAGCACACTATTATCCTCTCCATCAACTTCACCCACCCCTCTATCAACTTCACCCACCCTAGACACGCTAGCTCCCTTCCACCAACTCTTCGACTTATAGCCACATCAATCAATGTCTCAACATCCTCATTGGCAATTGGCCGACTCACTATCAGTTAAAATATCCTTATTAGGATCCCCAAATAGTATCCTCTCACCCCTCACACTATCATCACTATCACTACCACTTTCACTGCTTTCTTCCATCCCACCATCAAGCTCATCTTCTATTCCTGCCTCATTAATCACATCTGCCACCCCTCCATCCAACTCATCTTTCACAGCACCAACAAACCCATTTTTTACATTAAATACATCATCATCTACCACTTGTTCCCTCATTCCCTCTACCCTTTGTAGGGTGAATCTCCTCCCTGCCATTCCTACACAAAGCCATATGCATATAATGCAATACTCAAATAAACTACAAATTAATGCATGCTCTGTAGTGGATACAGTACCACCTAATGGCAGCAGTGTTGAAACACAGCAACCAATACACTTATGGAATAAACAAACAAGCAAAACGATAATGAAAAAAACATTGTGGTCCACTACAATGCTTTATAATTGAATTGCATTGTTTAGACCAATTCAAAAACTTTGTACATCATAAAAACCAACAAATTGGGGATCACAATGTCACCCGCAAACCCAACAATGTCAATCTCATAAAAAAAAAAAAAAAAAAATGCTTGAAATCACAAATTAAAAAGCAATTTCGTGACTTTCATGACGTGAACCCCATGCAAACCATGCAACTATGCAACCTCTTGTGTATATACATAGAAACCCCAAACAAATTGAAAAAAATTCTAATGTTCTCCCTAACCCTGAAACTTCTTGTATATACATAAAAACCCTAAATTTTTCTACAAAAATGGGGGCAATTTAATTGACCTATTAACCATAATCTAAAACCCCTAAAACTTTTTTTTTTTTTTTTAAAGGAACAATTACAAACCTGATTACCCGTTTAGGGTTTCCAATGAGTGGTGAATTAGCAGGTGTGGGTCAAGGAAGGAAACAACCTTTGTAAATGCAGAATAGAAAATTTCAGAATCTCAAGTGGGTGGACTTGAAGAGCTGAGGATGTGTAAAATCTCTAATTGTTTCTTCCTGCAAAAATATGAACAGTGGGTCCCTATTCTAGTTGTGTCGAGCAATAGATTAAGCAAAACTCATGAATCAGTGTCCCAAAGCTTCACTTTCATACAAGTGAAGACACCAAAAAGATGACTTCACTCCTATTTCACAAGAGGCTTTTCAAAGTTTTGAGATTATTGTTTTCATCTTCCATCGAGCAGATCGAGATTGAGATCGAGTTTTGAGAGCAGATCGTGCAGATTGAGATCGAGATCAAGAACAAGATCGAGTTTTGGGGTTTTTGGCTGATGGAGTTAGATAGATATAGAGAGAGTGTGAGTGAGTCGGTGAGTGAGAACAAAAGGCAGAAGTCAGAAGAGTTTCTCGAACAATCGCATGAAATAGGATTTGTTTCAAAATGAAGTCGTTTGCATAAAGGGTAATAACCATTTTATTGCCACCATTAATAGCGTTATTGATTTTTAGTCAACGAAAATCTTGGGTTCCAAATTGACGCTTTTTAAACTTGACGGTACCAAAATGAACCACACCCCAAATTTAGGGGTAGTTTTCTGCAATTTACGCAAAAAGAAAAAAGAAAAAAGGTCTTAAAGAATCAATTTACTAAAACTCATCAACTTATTATGTTACGGCGCTTAAAAATGTTCACTATTGAGTAATCAATCACATCAATGGAAGGATTCCTGAGGTCGGCAGCCTGTCAAACCAACCAAAATAATGTGAAACCCAAAAATAAACCAAAAAAGAGGTCATGTATCAAAGCAGGGAGCAATAATAAACTCATCCCACTTATGTTACGGCGCTTAAAAATGATGACTATGTGAGCGTTGAACCTCCTAATATCAAAAGAATTTTCTTAGGACACACGGTAAGAAAATCCATATAAAAAAGGAGAAATAAAAATGTGAGCATTGAATATGAATTAAGGTCATGATGCGTGACGTGCAAACAAGGTGACACGTTTTAATGTAGAGTTAGTGGTTGAAATCCCGCAATTAAATTTCATTTTCTGTGTTAAATGGAATTCAATGAGACTGAGGCCGTAATTGGATGCCGGAACAAAAGGGAGTAGGGGTCGGGGTGGGAATTCGTTGGTAAAATTCCATTTTGGGTGTTTGGTGATCCCGCAAGAATTGCAATTGCACTTCCATGCTTCAAATATTTTTGCTGAATTTGGAATAGAAGGGCTCAACCTTTTCTTTCCCCCTGCTCCTCCTCCTCCTCCTTACATAAAATGTTTTGTCTCGCATTCCTTGGAATAATTATTTATCAGTATTTATAACTTCACACAATCCCCCTTTTTGCTCTTGCTAAAAAATGAAAATTGAGAAATTCATGCACTCTTGAGACCGAGGCAAGGCGGATGATAATCGAGATGATGACCCAACAAATGATGTAGTACAGAATTGACATGCCTCAATTGATAAGTTCTTTTTGTTTAGGGGTTTGGTGAGAAAACTGTTTTCCCACCAAACCCTAGCACCCCAAACCAACTACTCAACCACACCCCATTTCCTAGCAACAAATAATCTATATATATATATATAAAAACCACCCCACGTTCCCCTCCAAACATAATCTTTTTCTCCACCGATTAAACCGAGTCTCAATCAATTCTCCACTAATTGTGTGATGGTTGTGGTCGGGCTTAGATATCCAGGCCCCAAGTTGAGGCTGGATCAACAGAGCTCAGCCCAGGTCCTAAAAGTTCAGAAAGATACAAACTTTTCCTTTAGGAAAGCAGAATAGCAGAGTTAGACAAAAACTCTATATAATATTTTCCAGCGTATACATCAAGGGTGTATGTTTTTGGTCAGGACAAATCTCCAATAAATAGACAGTGAATCCTAGGGATAAGGAGAAGGAGATGTGTCCCTTGGGGGACATCCGATAAAAAAGGAGGAGATGTTGATATGGACAAACGTGGTGGCAACGCGGAGTCATAGAGCGACGTTTGATGTAGTAAGAAAGAAATACGTGGAGAAGCCACTTAAATGGTGCCTAGAAATATGCATTGTCCAATTCATATATGTGATCATGTTTTTGTTAAGAGACAACATTTGAGAAGTCAGCAACGCGTTGGTGCCGACTACATGCGCTCTCCTGTCACCATGTGGCTGCCTCAGCTCCCCACACTACTCCATAAACCTCCTTACCTTACAACACCCATCCATTTATTAGAGGAATATTTGTATAAACTATTTTGCTGCATCCTCTTTCAACATCCTCACCAATCTCACCTCAACTTCCTTTTTCCTTTTTCCTTTTTCCCTGTTCATCTCAGGTGCGTTCTCTTGTCTTTTCTTGTGAGGATTTATGTTAGTGTTTGCTTCTTAATCATTAAAATGGATTTAATGTCGCTTTCTCTCTATCATCTTTTTAGATGATCATCAATCGTACCCATAATTGGGGTAATTGGGTTACATCATAACTAACAGTCGGATTAAATAATGAATGCATTTGATTTGTACCTGGATTTTTAAAACAATGTAGGTACTAGGAATTGCTCCATGCACTGAACATGGATCATCAGCGCTTTAATTTGCTTTCTCTCATCATGCCCCCTTCCCATTACATCATGTCATATGTTGCAAGGATGTTGACCCTAAATCTGATCCGACCCAATTGCCTTTGAGGGCTGATAATCGAATTGTAATGTCTCCATTGTTCATAGACTCATAGTGAAATTTCTCTTGCTGTCTTCGCTGTAGATGTAGACTTTAAGCCAAACTACGTAAAATCTTTGCATTCTTTGTGTGTTTGTTCTCATTCTTCTTTTTGCACTTTCTACTTTATTACTAGTCGAACAGTTTTATTTGCATTTTCCTAAATTATTACATTTGATCCCTGTTATTGAAAACAATTTAGTTGTGATGTTTTTCCAAAACTTCAACATCTCCATGTAGATTTTTCAGCCGAATACACAAAAATCTCCTCGTTGATGAAACCCGTCAGCATAAATTAATTTCGAGTAGCAATGTTCATCCCCAAAACCCTTTTGTTGTTTATGCAGCATAAATTCCATGCTGCAAGCAGTACAATGATCAACTGCTAATCTTCTAAGCCAGAAACACTTCTGACGGCAATAACTCTTATCAAGTTATCTTGGCATCTCTTCAGAAGTTCCATTATCACATGCCATATATTGTAACCCCTAGCGGCTGAATTAGGCATATATTGCACTTTATGTAACTATAAAGAGACTGCAGTCCTGTTCCTAAATCTTTTGCAAGAGTCTAACAAACGCTGCACCTTTTGTTTCTTCTTAATCTGGTGATCAAAGATATATATGCGTGATATGGGGAGTGGTGCTCAAGAACAAGGACATGCAGTTCCCCGCTTGAATGAGAGGATCCTTTCATCATTGTCAAGGAGATCTGTCGCAGCTCATCCTTGGCATGATCTTGAGATAGGTAACAACAGAATTGCTATTTTTCATCACTTTGGCTGCATGTAAGTAAGATTAGGAAACTAATTTTCTTTGTGAATTTTTGGATACAGGACCAGGAGCTCCTCAAGTTGTCAACTGTGTATGTAGCTATTCGAATGATCCCTACCTTTTTCTTTTTTTTCTTTTTTTTTGCCCCCCCACCCTCCACCACCAAAAAAAAGGAAAAAAGAAGAAGATATCTTCCACTGGATGAAACACAGAATATCAAAGCTTTTGTCTTGAAACCTTGTTGAAAACAAATCATGCTACACTAAAAGTGAAGGAAAATCCCCTAGCTAATTTTTACCTCCCTGATTGCAGGATTCCATTATTCTTCATTATAATAATGATAAAAGAATCCCATGACCACATGCCTCTGTAGAATAGCCTACTTATACAGAATGTTAGAGGGGGCTCCTCTATGATCAATGATCATAAAAATAAATAATGAAGGGATTTTTGTTGAGCGACCAAAGGAGTAATAACCCCTAAAGAGGCTAGCACTATATATTAATACATTATTTTTCCTGATTCTCTTTTAAATGTTGGCATGTTCTGTTGGTTGTCTTGTTATTGGATATGCACTTGGTGCAGGTTATTGAGATAACAAAGGGAAGTAAAGTGAAATATGAACTTGACAAGAAAACTGGGCTGATTAAGGTAATGATGGAATATTTTAGTTTTTTTTTTTTTTTTTTTTTGCTCTGGCAAATTTTTGCATGATTTGTTTATGTAGGTACCCAATCCGCATTAACAGAAATATTTTCTTTTCTGAAAATCACGGGATACCTTATTTTCTTTTTCTTGCTAAGCAAATCAAGGCATATATACCTTGAAATTTGAGAACAAAAAAAAAAATTGGGCTACTTCCATATTGTTGCATTTGCCATCTTCTGGTGATCTCTGACTCTTTATGGTGAATTTTCTAAACTAGTCAAATGGATGCCCAGGTTGATCGGATTTTATATTCGTCGGTGGTTTATCCTCATAACTATGGTTTCATTCCCCGGACATTATGCGAGGACAATGATCCAATTGATGTTTTGGTCCTCATGCAGGTAGCCTAAACCCACATTACATCATATTATTTAGTGGGAACTCTGGTTTTTGTTGTAGAACTAAACAATGGGATGTAGATTGATATGCTTCCAAAGATATTCATAATTTCCTTCCCATTTTTATTTTTCAACCCCAATTAGGTCAAGTTTAAACTCTGGTAATGAAGACGATTAACTAAATATAATTGACATCTTGAACAGGAACCCGTTCTTCCTGGTTGTTTTCTTCGAGCCAGGGCCATTGGACTGATGCCTATGATCGATCAGGTACTATTGATACTCTAAAGCAAAATTATATGCGTCAAATCTACACATTTAATTAATTAAGGTATATCGTTTTGGTTGTTGAACTCAGGGAGAGAAGGATGACAAAATCATTGCGGTTTGTGCTGATGATCCAGAGTATCGCCACTACACTGATATCAATCAGCTTCCCCCTCATCGTCTAGCTGAAATCCGACGCTTCTTTGAAGATTGTATCCATTCATCTTTGAGTTTTAATGTTTTACAATAACTCATTATTTCTCTAGGTATTCGAGGACTAACTAACTTGGGAGGGAAATGGATATTTTCCTTGACGAATAATTCAGACAAGAAGAATGAGAACAAAGAGGTCGCTGTTGACGAATTTTTGCCTTCAAAGACTGCTTATGAAGCTATCCAGTACTCCATGTAAGCTTCAAATTTTATGAGCATGTGCTAGCTAAGGTTGTGTGGTGTGTGTGTGTGTGTGTGTGTGTGTGTGTTCAGCCACAAAAAAAAAATAAGGGTGGAATGATGGAAATGGCAGCAACTAGCTTGTATGACAGAATTCATCTTCTAAATGGTATTTTCCCCCTCCTGGTGCAGGGATCTTTATGCTCAATACATCATGCAGAGCTTGAGGAGATAAGCAAACGGGGCAAATTCCATAATAATTTGTTATATGGGTGATACTTAAAGGGAAAAAGGAGTGATTACACCCTTCATATTTTCTTTTACCCAGCATAAATTCTGACTTTTGTTCGCTTAAACAATCCCATGTTAAGAAAATAATTAAATTCTTCATATTATTTCAATAAGTTGTTTGTAGTTCGGATTCAATTCAAAATGTGAACTTGAAACTGATCTGCTATATATCTGCCAATCTCGTTTGTACTCGTGTATTTGTCAAAGTTAAATGAAAATATTGAAAGCTTCTGAAGAGACATCACTATCATCGAGTGACTTCATGGTGGGTTGAATCCTAACCTCCCATATGTAGAACTGTGCTAGATATCAAGTGGGCTAGAGCTTGCTGGCCGGCCACATAGAAATATTAATGTTCAGCAGTCTTACGCCTACATATTTCTAATCTGAAAACAGAAAGAGCATCAGACCCAACAAATGAAATCTCAGAGACCTGTGAAAATATATACGGAGTATTAAATACTGGTTGCTGCACGATGAATTGACAATATATAAAGGTAGATTGAAGTTCAGATAAGATAATTTCATTAACAATTGAGAGCACATCCCCTACCAAACACAACAAACATAGATCCAGCGATTTTCAATCCTTCAGCCCATGGCTCTTTTCCTGCCGCTCCTCAGTGTCCAAGAGAACAGCTTTGACGGTGGATAAGGGTCTTCAGAAGCTCATTTTGCTCGCTTCTGACACCCACTGCCAAGCCAATTTCTTTTTCTATAAAGCCAACCCTTCTCAAAATGTCCCTTGCAAGTTGCAACGCCGTACAAGAATGAATCAGCCATGTTCTTGATAGTTTTGAGAAAAGAACTAGAGTGGTGGCTATGGTGAAGGGGCGTTAGGAAGAATAATCTCAGAACTGATCGTTTGGTTTTGTTGTGAATCTGCCCATGTTCTTGATATCAGGACCCATGATTTTATTCCTAAAACTTTCAAAATAAGAAAATTACAGGAGTATTAACTAGAAAAAAATTTATATGGGAAAAAATACTATATCCAAAGCGCGGTACTAAACGTGGTTTCGTCTATAAAAGCGGCGTTATTAATAACGCTTTTAATAACGCTTTCATCTTTTTTTCTCTCTCCTATATTTTTTTTTTTAAATTTCTTTTTTATGGTTGTTTTTTGGCATTTGTTTTTGTCAAAACCATATTTCGCTTTTTTTTTTTTTTTTTTTTTTTTTTTTGAAAATTTAAAAATTCATTAGAAAAGAAAATAGTTACATCTCATAATACAAATCTATCTTAAATTATCTATAATGTCTTCCCATAATTTCCTAAGAAAATAACTAACCCAAATCTTATCCTTATCAAAAGAGTATACTAAATTAACAATACAATATACAACCCTATTAGTTTGCTTATAAATATGCCTAATGGAGACACTCTCAACCACTTGAATAATGCTGGAAATTATCACAAACTGCTTGGATGACTAATGTGGAGTTTTCTTTAATTTGAAATTTTCAAATCCCATGATTAAAAGCTGCAACCAAACGATTCCTAAAGAGTACTTTTAGCCATTAGAATTGACGCATCACCAAGTTTAAAACTCGTCTATCATCTCTTCAAACAAAGCTTAGCTTCCTTCGCATTAGAAGGGAATCCCATACAAAACACTTGCAAAGATAAATTGGTAAATAAAGTATGGTTAGTATTTAAATTATTATCCAATTTCTTATTGATTTCCTTAAAATATCTAACTACTGTATCCAAAATATGAGCAAAACAACTTGTGTAGTGTTATAGGCTTGAGAGGTGATATGGTTTCAGGCTTGAAAGACGATATCCCAGTTCCCGTCGCCCTTGGCCTTTTCTTGTAGACCCATTAGTTTGAACGGCGTAGATTGATTAGCCGGTGGGACCTCTTCTTGCTGGGAAAGGTTCTGTGAGGGAGTATGGTAATTCGGTGCTCCCTGCAGCAGGATATGGAGCCAATATAAATACCAAGCTAATATCCTGATGACTGATGAGAGAGGCGAGAGGATTACAGAAAAAAGGGGGAACTCGGCTCTGTTTTGGCTTCTCTCTTACTTACAAATATACATTTTGGATCTGGGAAAGCTGAGAGAGAGGATGCCAGGCCCGGTAGTGGAGGAAGAGGAGGAGCAACAAGTAGCCTCCAACATCAAGGACCAGCAGAAGCTTCAGGTATATCAACTTGCTATTGCATTTTCAGGCTCTCCCGTCCACCTATGTCTTATGTAAAGTTGTCCTTCATCTAGCAGAATGATGAGCCCCTTGTCGAGGACGTTAAGGACGGCGACGAGGAGGATGACGAGGAGGACGACGAGGAAGATGGGCCCGAAGGTACTCCCTAGGGTTTTCTATTTCAACTGTCCTACTACCTAATCTGTTCACTTCTTCCTCCCCCCATCCTTTT
The DNA here is from genome assembly GCA_039720395.1 of Liquidambar formosana. Lineage (NCBI taxonomy): Eukaryota > Viridiplantae > Streptophyta > Magnoliopsida > Saxifragales > Altingiaceae > Liquidambar > Liquidambar formosana. The sequence continues at coordinate 4,905,110 of CM077830.1, forward strand.
TCATATATAAAGGTTTGTCATTTCCTAGGGTTTTCGGCCAGTAGTTTCTGTTAGATCTAATTCCACTGTTTGAAATTGTATTTCAAATGAGGGTTGTGTACAGTACTTAGTTTCTCTGAGCGAATTGGGGTACATCTAATATTCTAGTTTACTCATAATCATGGGGTGAGAATTAATTCAATGCTAATTGTAAACCATCTGTGTGATGGACTTCCCTTCCTTTCGCGATTCACGATGGTTGCTAAGGATTATGATTACCCAGATAAGTTGAAGCATCCTACTTTGGGATGCTGTTTTTGTGTTTGTGTTAATGTCAAGTATCAGATGATAATTAGAATGCTGTTCAATACTCCACAAATTTGATGTCAATATATGTCCACAGTCCATGCTACTTGAGGGTTCATTGGATTTTGATCAAACTTGGAATTTGTCCCCAAATGCAGTTAGTGCCTGTTGCTTGTTGGATATCAATGCTTTTGATATTTCAATCCTTTTCTTCATTCTTCTTTCATTGCTTTGGTTTGTGGAGCAACTAATTATGCATCACTAAATGTTGTTCATCTCTAAGACACATTTGCATCCGTTAGCACCTCTTCATTGCAATACTCTTTTAATGTTGCCCCGATTGCTTCAATTTTTTTTAGGCTGTGTTGGAGTCACTGAAGAAGATTAAATTTATATAGTTTTAAAATCTGATCCTAAGGATAGCTTTAAATTTTATTTCCATCTACACGTTTATTGTTTTGCTGTATAAATTCCTTAGATGGTTTAACTCCTGTTTGGTTGTCCAAATGGAAATTAAACAACAATAATTTATGATTGTATTGAAGGACAAATCTTGCACCTTGAATGAGAGTGATTAAAAAAGTAGTCATCACCATAGTTGATGTTACAGGATCAATTTTTAGAAGATCATGACATGTCACTATTTTGAATTTCCACTCTCATTTGTGATGATTACATCATTCTCTTAAATTTCTCTACTCAAGATGATGGATTTATGTCTTCAATATTATATAAAATACACTAAGTTATTTAATTTTCATTAGGATGCCCAAACGGGCCATTATTGGTTCTTATACTTGGTAAATGAACAAGGTGCAGGTGTGAATGGGAGTACAAAGCAAAGTAGAAGCGAGAAGAAAAGCCGCAAGGCAATGTTGAAGCTAGGATTGAAACTTGTTTCAGGTGTGAGCAGGGTCACCATTAAGAGAACCAAAAATGTAACTCTTTCTCCTATGTCCTCTCCCTATAATAAATGCCTGATGGATGGACTAACTAGTGTGTTTTTTCTGTACCCTTCAGATATTGTTTGTCATCTCGAAACCAGATGTTTTCAAGAGTCCAAACTCTGAGACTTATGTCATCTTTGGGGAGGCAAAGATTGAGGATCTAAGCTCTCAGTTGCAGACACAAGCTGCCCAGCAATTCAGGATGCCTGACGTGGGGTCTGCAATGGCCAAACCAGATATATCTGCCACTGTTGCAGCTGCACAGGCTGATGAGGAAGAGGAAGAGGAAGAGGTTGATGAGACGGGGGTGGAGCCTCGAGACATTGAATTGGTGATGACACAGGCTGGGGTGTCAAAGGGTAAGGCTGTCAAGGCTCTCAAGACTCACAATGGTGATATTGTCAGCGCTATTATGGAACTCACCACATAGATAATTTTCCTTTCGTTTTTGTCATGCAATATTGCTCTACTGAAGATTTTTTAAATCAAGTGCCTATCATTTTGTGTTAACACGACTGCCTATTGACGTGCATTTCTTAGTCTTGATTGCTTACAGTGATTTAGAACAAATTTTATTGTCTTGAGGGTCTGCAGTAATTCACCCAATTGGTACTCTCTCATTCATTTATGCATTTCCATGAATGATGCTAGCAGAGTTCCCATTTTACATCCAGCCAAAAATTACATGCATTAATAGTGGACTCATTGCTTGGTAACTGAATCGTGATGTAGTACTATTGATTGAATGATAGTATAACTTGTAATGTATTACTTGCAAGTGGGCTCATGCAGTTCATCAATCTTGGCTTTTAGATTGATGAACCATCCATTTTTATTTCTTTTTGACAGAGGTAATTTAATTTACAAAATAAGGGCCCAGACCCATGCATTGTGTAGGATATAGCGCCAAAATTGCAGTAGTAGGGTTGGCTTTGTTATTGTTGACTGTAAAATAGAGGATTGTACAAGTGTGGATTTAGAAATGTATGGAGAGACTAGCAGATGCAGCTTAACAATGTAGGGAGGCCTAAATGGATTGTATTTGTTTTATTACGACAGAGTTGTATGCACCATGAAAATTGAGAAGCGTGGTTGGTTATACTCTTTTCCTTGTAGTAAAGTTGCATTTTGGAGCTTGGGGAGATATCACACTGGCTGTGTCCATTATAAGCTAAGTTATTTCTGCTGCAAAAGCACATAGAATGCACCCTTTTGGTCGATGTTGCATGTTCCACTCCCCATGTTACCAATGCAATCTGAACGGCATATAGCGCCCTTGGTGGCCGTAGTCTAACCTGAACAGAGCATATACAGCGTGAGCGTATAGTCCCTTTTTTTATTTCTTGGTGATCTCCTTGGTGTTTTTAACATTTGAAAGGCAAGGGCTAATGCAACCCCCCAAAAGGTTAAGTTGACCCCTCACATTTTTTTTAATTAAAAAAATTATTATGTGAAATTACCAAAAAGGGCCTAACCCTCACCCATCCCCTCTCCCACACCCCTCCTCACCGGTGACCTCTCTCCCGCACCCCTCGCCGGAAAAAATGGAGGTTTTGAAAACAAAACCTCCCTCGCCGGAATCCCGCACCCCTTTTCTTCCTTCCTCCTCTTCCCTCTTCTTCTCTGCCTTTTTTTTTTTTTTTTTTTTTTCTTTTCCTTCCAGAACCCCTCTCCCACACCCCTCGCCGGAACCCCACACCCCTCGCCGAAACCCCGCACCCCTCTTCTTTCTTCCTCCTCTTACCCTCTTCTTCTCTACTTTTTTTTTTTTCTTTCCTTCCCAGAACCCCTCTCCCGCACCCCCTCCTCGTCGACAGCCCTCCCTCCTCATCGTCGGAAAAAATGGAGGAATACACAGATCTGACCACAGAGGAAAAAAAAAAAAAAAAAAGAAGAAGAAAGACAGAGAAAGAAACAAGAGGAGAAGAAGAGAGAAGGTTGCCGGAAAAATGGAGGAACACAGATCTGATAGACCTCACCAGCAGAGGAGAAGAAAAAAAAAAAAAAAAAAAAAAAAAAAAAAAGAAAGAAAGAGAACAGGAGAAGAGTCGCCGGAAAAAATGGAGGGCGCGCCATCACCGTCGCCCTTCCTCGCCGGTCGTCGTCGCCCTTCCCCCCGCCAGTCGTCGGTCGCCGGTCGCCGTCACCGTCTCTTCTTCTTCTTCTCACCAGTCGTCACTGCCATGGTATGGGGTGAGTGAGAGGGGCGGGTAAAAATGATGGGTAGTGAGGTCTTTGTGAGGGATGGGTATATATTTTTGGGGGGGTGGGGATAACATAAGGGGACAACTTAACCCTTTGGGGGGTTGCAATAGCCGTTCCCCATTTGAAAACTCTATTACGAGGATGTAGCTGTTAACTTTGGGCTACAAGCATACAAGGCCCATCGTCACTGAGATGATTTAAACTTTTATTATTATTTTTAAATTTATTCATTTTTTCGCGCTATATGTCTAGTGATCTACTGATCCGTATATGAGCCCCATGCTTACCTCGTTCGTTTTTCTTTTCTTTTTGCCTCTCAACTCTTGCTAATATGATCCAACCAAAAAAGAAAGAAATTATCGTACCGGGGTTTCCAAACTCTTGCAAATTTTCTTTTTGCCCCGATTAATATCATAAATGAGGGCCATCAATTCGTTCAAAATAGCAACCCATATGGGATGCCTGGCAGCTGACTCGAGTGACTAGGTTTCCCCACCATCTTGGCTTCTGGGAAAGAAGGTTGAATGAGACAAGGAAATTAAGAGATAAACAAACGGCTGCCGGGTGCTCCACGTCTGCCTTCTTGTCTTCTAGACATTCATGTGGAATATTGTATTGTAGGATAAGTATATATCGATGTGTTGGCAGGTAATTGCCGTAAATAACTTCAACTAATTAAGAAAAAAAAATTGGTCTACTGCTCAAACAGCGGCAAGGACATTACACAATATACATACAAGTTTAGAATGCCATGGAATTGGCTGGCAGTGCACGCAAAGCATCTCTGTGGTTGCATAAATCTGTCGTCTTTGAATATTCATCCACCGCGTGTAGACGGCGACGACAATTTAGTAGTCACCAAACTTCACCCCCCACTGCCACGTAGTTTCTCTTATCAGCGGCTGAGCTGGTTTTGACCGTCTCTGTAAACCATATATAAACCCAATGATTTCAGCTCTTATTCACACTAAGCCTTCCCAATTCTGACCAACCGGCCCCATGGAACATCTTTTGTGTCATTTGAAGGGTTTGAACAGGGACCTCCTGGCAGATATCATGGCACGACTTGATGGTTCAACCCTGGCCTCTGCTGCCTGCACCTGTTCCGATTTCTGCCATGTAGCCCGAGACCAACGTCTATGGAAACAGTTATGTCACTCCACATGGCCTTCTACTGCATTGGAAGAAGCTCAACACCTGATTTCTTCTCCTCACGTTGATGGTTTTGACAAATTCTATGCTGACTCCTACCCCTTGATTCTATGTGATCAATCTGCCAGCCAAAGCACTCAACCCCCCATATGCCCAGAACTGAAAACCCATGTCAGCCCTTCAGATTTTGTATCACTAGTTGATGTTTATTACCAGAAAAAATGCATTCTCTCCAGAGTTTTAGACGGTATACCTGAGGCTGTGGATATGGATGTGGATGATGCTGATGACATTGGATGCAACTGGGATGTCACAGCCACAGACCATCAGAGGTGGTTTGCAGATTGCCCGTTTAAACTGGACCTATTGAGCTTCAACTACAATGAAAGGAATGGCAACGAAATTGGCGAAGCAAACAATGGGTATGCCAACCATCGTCAACATCACAATGCAAATGATGACAACAGCATGAGAGCTCTACCATCTATATCACTCGTGGAGGATGGGAAGTTGGGAGGAGATTTTTGCAAGAAGCTGGAGGAGGACATGAGGTTAAGTTGGGTGCTGTTCGACAAGAAGAGAGGTAAAGCTGTCAATATAACAAGCTGGAAGCCCTTGTTGGTCCAGAGGAGTTGGCCTTCTGATGGGGATTTTGTGATGCGTTTTGGGTGCATTATACCAGTGGAGCAAAGCATGCTGCCTTACAACTTGGCTGAGTGCGTGATATTGGCTAGATGCGGGATAACAGAAAGAGAAGGTTGTGTGAGATGGAAAGAAATTAGCATGACTGTCAATGACATGGCAGGAATGCATGTTTGTGGGAGGAAGAGTTTGATGGTTCTGAATCAGGCTCTGCACTGCTTGCGAAGTAAAAATCACTGTGAGGTGGAAAAGGGATATGGTCAATACGAGAGAAAGAAGAGAGAGATGAAGAGGAGAATGGAGTTTAAGGAAACATTAGCTGATAGCATTTGTATATCAATTGAAATTGTAATCTTCGTGGCCTTTTGTTATGCTTGTATTCTATTTTTTTAGATTTCTTATAACAAAGCTTCTAATCAAAATTTGATTTCTTCTCACCTAAGCATTGGATACAAACATTGACGACACCAATAACATAACCATCCAAGTACTTAAATCCGACCCATTAACATGTAAAGAACCAAAAGGTGCAAAGTATAAAGGGTCAACATTGAAGCTCATAAATCAGTACTCAAAGTGAAGCAAATTTTTGTCCTCATGATGAATATTAAAAATGGGAAAGCAATACCAAACACATTTTCTAGTCTCTTCAGTTTGCAGTTTCTGGAAATTGGAAGCTTTAACATTCTTCAATGAAGTGTTGTTCTGCCAAAAAATTAGCGTTGAGAAGCACTAAAAAGAGCTTTGCTAATAATGCCAGTAGCCTCAATGTAGCGATCCACACACCTAGAGATGCAACTACTCTCACTCCCGCTCAGGCTTGATCCCGGTTTTGTGATACACTTGTCAAAGCACTTCCCCCTTACAGTCTGCATGGACAAGCGAAGTAAAACAGAAATAATCAACAACTATATTAGCATGCTCAGCCAAGCTAATCTAGGTAAAAGATGTCCGCTCACAATCCTCAAAATTAATTCAAGCAAGCAACGGGACTAAGTATCAAAGTATTATGATTATTATTATTATTATTTTTTAATGAAAGTGACGAACTATTTTTTTCCCCGACATTGTGTATTTGGTGATTCCAAACATTGACCTATACAATCAGATTAATGACAGAAATTCATCTGGTTCATAATTCATACTTAATATACAGCGAACAATTATTAATTCTGCAGTTGAGCTGCATCCAGAAGATTGGGCATCAAAGTGGCCATCATCCAGATCCTAACTCAGTTTTGACAAACAAGTACAAAGTGTCTGCCATCCATAAAATATATATTGTGAAGCCATTCATACGAAGTATTTTTTTTTTTCCCTGACATTGTGTATTTGGTGGTTCCAAACATTGAACTATGCGATCAGATTAATGACAGAAATTCATCTGGTTAATAATTCATACTTAATGTACAGCAAACAATTATTAATTCTGCAGTTGAGCATATCCAGAAGATTGGGCATCAAAGAGGCCGTCATCCAGATACTAACTCAGTTTTGGCAAATAATTACAAAGTGTCTGCCATCCATAATATATATATATATATATATATATATATATATATATATATATATATATATATTGTGAAGCCATCCATAAGATCTCTTGAACGGGGTGGCATCAGGAAGTAAAATTTTATCCAAACAAAACTGTTACTAATAAATTTCCATTTCCTAAGTACATCATTTTACATCATCTATTATTGCCAGTCACAGTCAGTCTATTAATCATCTTAGCTAACCACTGGTAGCCCGGCGCGCACAATGGGCATGTAAGATGTGAATGATGAAAGATATTTAGATTGATCTTCATTATAGTATCTACTTATTTCACATGAAGGTAAATTTAAAAGAGTGAGAGCAGTTATTGCTCAGTAGGCTTTAGGAAGCAGGTTAACCAACCACATGTCCACATCCACTTCCCTTTTCATATTTTCTCCTTCATTTGTTTTAAAAATAAAACTTAAATAAAAATATGTTTTACTTTGATAAACAGTAGAATTCAACTAATTCACAGTGCATATGATGATCCAGCTTCTAACTTAAAGCATAGACTAGAGAAGACGAGAAGATTGTGGTGGTGTAAACCTCGTAAGATCGAATCAGATGATCTTGTGTATTTCTTGTCAACTCAATCTGCGACATTGTGTTAAGGCGTCCAGACAACGGCTGGACAATTTGGCACCCCTAAGAGGCGCCTAGGCAGAGTGCTGACATTACATCTCCAACAGTCCAACTCCTATATCCATAATGGGGGGGAAAATAGCATATAATTGAAGAAAGTAAAGAAGAAAATATAAATGCATAACTTAATACCCATATGTTGTAAAATATTATGCCAAAAGGAAATTAGTTTTTAAAAAAAATTCTAGCTGTCAAACTCTACAAATAAATTTAGTCAAAATAATTTGATTGCCTATGACATTTTTAAGAGTGTGTAGCATCTAACTGTAACTGTGCACAGAGCTTTCAATTTCCCTCATGCCTATTCAGTATGTTTTGAAACCCATGTAGCCAAACAATATATCTACATCTAGGGAACTGCCTAGGTTGTGGATCCACACCACCATAAATTTGACACATGCCTATTTGGCATGTACCCAGGTATAATAGGTAGGCCATTGAGGAGGTGTGCTAACACTTAGTCACCACCCAGTTGCTGCCTGGCTGCCACTGCACCAATTTAGGAGCCGGATGGCCCACAAAGACAAGGCAACGCCCTGCTTACATCAGTTTACAATCTTGAATTTTTACTTCCACCATTATCCAAGGCCCTAATAAAACCAATAACCTACGTTATAGAGGAAGCAACAAAAATTAGTGATTGAATCAACTCATATGGAACATACCCACAAACTTATTCATTACTTATCTTTACACTAATCAATGTAAAATCGTAACCTAATAATATAAATTTAATGCTGCTCCACTCTCTACAATGACAAGGGAAAAAAAAATGAAAATAAAATCAGCCGATAGTTGGGACGAAGATGCACTCGATGGAAAAAGAGGATGGAAGGGTACCTCGAGGAACTCCTCGGCATAAACCTGAGCAAGCTGGGTCTTGAGCTGGTCCATGAAGTCCTCAGCCGATAGTCGGGGCGAAGATCCACTCGATGGGCTTGAAAACGAATCCATACCTCTGTGTATGTGTTTTGCCCTTTACTTCTCCCCGATGCCTCTCCACGAAGAACAAAACCCTAGAATTGTTAAACCCCTACTCTCCAACTACACGGCTATACCCTAACTTTTAGAAACCAGGAGAATGGGAATTGGGCCGGGGCGCCCTAATTGGGCCCACCCCGACTGTTAATCATTTCCCATTCCCAGCTTTGCTCGAGTGGGTTTGGGCTCCTCAATGCCATTCGGCTCCAACTCGGTTTGGGCTACTTCGTTTTGTAAATAGCAACATAAAAATATAAATACGGAAAAGAGAACCGTTATTGCAACCCCTCAATGTTATTTGTGTATTCCACTTATTTTAATTCTTAAGATTTTATGAAAAGCATGTAGTCACATAATTCATTATAAAATATCATTTTGAACAATTTTATTGAAAAAAGTTTTTCCAAAATATGTAATTTAAGTGGATTTTTTTTACTGTTTATAGTTTTTGTTTCATTTGTGGCCAAAATGTCCACTTAAACGACAAGTTTTAGAAAAACTTTCTGTACCAAAGTTGTTTAAAATGATATTTTCTAATATATTACGCGACTAGATAGTTTTTATAAAAACGAATTACAATTTTCATAAAACATTGAAAAATTAAAATAAGTGGAGTTTACAAATAACATTGATGGGTTGACTTGCAAAAAAATAAAATAAAATCCATTGATGGGTTGCAATAACCACTCTTGAGGGGAAAATACTCTTCAAAATAAAAAAGAAAAATGGATATTGTAATTAAAAGCCATCTCCAAAAAAAAAATATATATATATATATATATATATATAAATGATAAATTACATCTTTTAAAAAATAAAATATCACAATCCCTCCGTTTTGAGATACTTGGCTAAGTTTTGCAGGTCGGTCACTAATTCTAAAAGAATGAAGTACATGGTGCATTTAGGTGGGCTCAACTTCCAGTGGTACCTTTGGAGCAAGATGGGCTCTATTTTAAGGGTTGATTTATTTCAAAACTACATAAGGCTGTCAAGGTAATGTCCTGTGTAGGGGCCTTGTTGAAACCCAACCAAATTGTTTGAAAATGCATCTACTGTAAGACGATAAGAATTGAAAGTACAGAGTCATCGTCTGTGCCATGCTAGAGGGAAAGCGACGAAACGAAGGAGAGACTCAAAAATGATTTACAGAAGAGGTTTGTACTAGTACTAGTTTAAAATGATAGATGTGGAGTGGGGGCCTGGAGGCTGCACCTGTCGAAGAAGAGGCCAGGGATGGGCGGATGGCCCCTTGAGTCATCATTCATGCTACGGCCAAACCCCCAGCTTGCAGGAAAAGGAATTATTTGGGTAATTTGGCCCACCCCAACAGCTGTTGATCGATCTTCTCATTCGGTCTGATAATGTCATGCACCCACAACCCTTCCCCTGCAAAACGAGAAAAAACAAGAGAGAGAGAGACGAGCTAGCATCATTGGATAGAGTTCGATAATTAGAGAAGCCAAAATACGATGACCAAGTTCATGTAGATCGAGGTCAATTTACTATATATGCATGCCTGAGATCCTTGCCTTGATATATATAGGAACTCCAAGTAATTGAACTCTCTACACTTTAATGCTATGTATCATGCATACTTGTTACATTTTGATGTGATATCACCAAAAATAAAATAAAAAACAAAACTAATTATTATAATCTAATTAGTACTTACGTGACCAAAGGACATAACCTAATTTAGCCTAAAAAGTTGGAGATTGTCATTTTCCTTCTACCATCAACCTAGCTAATTATAAATTTATAAAGACCAGTGCAAACAAGTTTGTCCTTCCGGTTGTTATAATATTTCCTTATCTTTGTTTGATTACAACTGTGAAAGACAATTAAGCTTATAGTTTAGATGGATAAAATGGTTCAAAGTTTGAAAGGGGATGGAATATTGTTGTTGCCTGGTGCCAACTAAAACATATAAAAGGAAATACAAATGCAAATGTGTAAAAATATAGGGACATAAAAAGGAAACCAAACCCATCACGGCATCCACGCTGGAGGAAATACAGCAGTAGAGATATAAAATAAATAAATGAATAGCCGCCAACTGGAGGGTAGAGTGTAGAGTGTGCGTCGTGGTGGTCCGGTTGAGTGTGGAGATCGAATGCATGTGGTCCTCCACCTATGGCCTATGGCGCTACAACAGTATGCAACAAATTTAATATGTACCACTAAACTTTTCTTTTGTTTGTTTCTTCGTGTTTATTATATATATATATATATATATATTTGTTTTTCATTTTATTTTCCCTATCTTCTTGTCTTTAGTAATCCATGAACTTAATTATTACCATCGATCCTAAACGTTGTTAAAAACTTTAATAAAATTGACAAACTATTGGTTCTGTTTCAATGGATGCCCTCAAAATCAACCAAGTGGAGAGGTTGATGGTTGAGAGAAGAGGGTTCCTCGTTTGAAATTATGAATATTTGGACCAATAAGGCGCTTTGGCTACCTCTGCGATTAAGTACTGATTAATTTAAATCCTCTACTGGAATTTGAAGTAAACTAATGCATGATGATATATTTTTCTCAACAATGAATCGTTTCTACCACTTGTTCTATAATATAACAATGAGCGTTGAAATGGTCCACCCACATGCACACACACACGGACAGAGAGAGGGAGAGAGAGAGAGAGAAGGAAAAAGAAAGGACTCAAATGGTCCTCTTACCCTAACCCCACGCATAAGAAGGAGGGAAAAAAAATATATATGAAAATGCAAGAATTTGAAGGTGCAGGAAGCTTGTAGGCCAAGGATGAATCTGTCCTATTAAAGCTATGCCTGTGAATGCACTTAGCAAGGGGTCCATTAATAAGTTGAACAGGTGAGACATCATAGTCCATCCCCACCCTTGTGCACATTTCTTGTTTTATTGATGCTAGCTAGCTAGCTGGCCGGGTTGCATGCGCAGTATGTCTTCTTTTCTTTTCATGTGTTGATGACATTCTCTGAACACCGGCCATGTTATTATGGGTCGCCTTGTTTCTCATCAAATTCTACGTACGCCCATATAAACCACCAACACCTTGGGTTGCAACCACATTTTCAAAGTGCAAATTACACCCGTGTAATTATATAATTATATATTAAAAACACAATATATCTAGAAAATAAAGAAAGTCCTCTATTTTTTTTTTTTTTTTGTTTTTTTATTGTTTAACTCTTTTTTGATAAGCTAAAGAAATTAAGGTAGTGTTAGGTGAATCACATTTTTCTTTCCTTTTTGTCATTTTTAAAGGAATCCAATAGGATCTTGTCTGCATTATGAAGAAAAGGTACCCTCTTGAGAGGGTAAATTGTGATGCCAAAATAGAAAGGCAGGATTAGCTATATAATTGATGTCACAAAGATTACTTAAATCAGATTGCAATCACATTTCACCTTTATCTCAAAGTGACATATATCATGGTGTTTTACAAGCTAATTAGTGACGTGTCATCTCAAAGGAGATCAGGTGAAGTACCAATTCCTTAATTTTATAGTGGAAATGTTTAAAGTAACACGTACCTAGCTACTACAATTATGTATCACCTCATCCGTCAATGCTGTTGGTCTTAATTTGTTAATTAAAGTGATTGGTGTTCTGTAAACCTTAACAGTTTTATTCCCTTTTTTATTCTTTTCTTTTTTGTTCCTTTTTTCCGCCCAAAAAAAAAAATTGTAGAGGAGATAGTCGATGCAAACTAGTTTGTCAATGACGTTATTTAATTTTTTTTTTTTTTTTTTCATAATTTACAATTCAAAGTATTGAAATTATGAAAAGAAACTTAACCAAAATGGGAACATAAGAAATCTTTTATGTAATAATTGCAATTTGAATTATATGTTGCCCATATAGCTAGAAAAAAACCATATATTCAATTTCACAGATTGGATTTTGAGGAAAGATTCTTGAGAATCAATCTAACTCCAGGAAGAAGTAAAGAATTTAATTAGTGAAGGAAAGAGAACAAAGAGAAGGAAAGAGAAATGCTTAAGAATTAAGCGACTGCCAATCTGCCATGCAAGTGTATCTTCATTCATTCTTTTAAATTATATTTAAGTGTTCAAGCTACAATTAAGCTTCTTTCATTGATAAAATGTAAAGGGCCGTAGTTAATTAGCAAACTGCACCTGTTAGAATTACATGCTTATTGCACATTATTCATGCAGCATAATATATAAGAGTGACATGGCAACCATAAAATTTTTTATTTTGTGGGCGAAGCAAATGACAAAATTCATTATATCAACCAAGAAACGAACAAAGCAGCAAAAAGTAAGATAAGAAGAATAATGCAAATGGCCCACACTACACCATCAGCCTCAAACAACATCAAAGTTAATTTCATTTCATTTCCTAGCATGCACAGACAGCATTATTATGAGCTAAGCAACCGTAATTAATCCTAACTAGTTTTGAAAGTGTCTTCCATGTGAATTAGATTAGCAAATTAAATATTATTATTTTTTTTGGGGGTGGGGGGGGGGGGGTGTTGGGGGATGGAATAAAAATGAATCAACACCACCTCATATATTCTAGCTATACCTATCATATATATTTACCTTCCTAAAGGATACACATGCAAGAACTCTGAAGGAAAATTAGACTCTCAAATTCAACTATTGTTAGCTTGATATACATTGTTGACCTATTTTCTAATAGTTTAAGTTTTTAGGGTCAAGTGGTGGTTTCAGATCTTTGGTCTCTATATAGGAGGTCGTAGTTTCAAGTTTTCACATCTCCTCCGATCCCCCCATTCATTTATCACACCGTTTATCGGTTCAACTCAGTTTAATTTACTTCATTGCTATGTATTGGTTTACTTCTCTACATGTGAGCGGAAGGTCGCACATGAGAGGAAGTGTTAGCTTGATATACATTGTTGACCTATTCCTTAATAACTTGAGTTTTTGAGATCAAGTGGTATTCTAACAACTACACCTTTATTTATATCCAAGACTAGCAATAGCATCTGCATTGCTTCTCCATAAACATGGCTAATCCTAATCTCCATATTTTGTTATCAGCAATAATTTTTCTACCGTCTAAAAATGGTCCAAAGATTACCTATCATGATTGTGATGGGGCAAATAACACTGAAAAGAGTGAGGAGTTGCTTGTGAACTCTATAGAATTTACTCCACATCATTAGACACAAATGATCAAATAAACATGAGAATAAGCCAATTGTGCAACAATTTGGCCCAAGTAGATGAGTTGCACCACATCATTAGACACAATTGATCAAATAAACATGAGAATAAGTCAATTGTGCAACAATTTGGCCTAAGTAGATGAGTTGCAGCCCTTCAATTCTTAAGCATCCATACAAGTTGATTGCTGTAAAAGTTGTGTATATAAGCGGGACCTAGGCCATCCAATGCAATCCTATTAATTAATTTTGATGCTGGTAGTCGCAAATGAGAAACACTTAAAAATTCCTATAAAAAGTCATTGTCGGGGGAACTCTCCAAGCTCACCCTTGATTAACTTATAATTACTGAAGTGTCACCCCTCGATTAACTTATAATTACTTGTATCCTAAGCATAATTATAACGTGCAAGAGCGTAGTTTAATTAAAGGGAATAATAAGACAAAGAGTCATAAGCTGGATGGCTCGAACAAGTGGGGTGTTGCGTTTTGGGATGCGAGAGTTGCAAGTTGTCTTCACAAAAATTGGGGAAAGGGGGGAGGGCACTTGCCCTTAATTAAGCCCTTAATTATATGGAAGTCAAAAAGAATCATGCATATATTACTAATTCGTGAATCGATGTAAGTGATTCCCGTGTTTTGATTAGTGGTTCAATAAACAAACGTCACCCTAATTGGGGTAGATGACGAAAGCCACATCTAAACTACGAGCACTGGGCTATAAAACTCATCCATTTGAAACTAATGATAATATTAATAATAATGATGATGATTAATATATTACATGTACTGCACAAGAAATGGGCCCTCCTCTCACACAGTTTACTAGTTTATTAGCTTGCTATTATGCTATATGACATTAACTCCAAGTGGAAGGGTGACCCCAACCACAAGACAGACATGTTAGCATAACAACGTTTTTATTTGTTTATTATCTTCCTCATCTTGAAATTATAACTCTCTCTCCGTTCTCCCCCCCCCCCTCCCCTCTTCCTCCTCCTCCTCCTCCTCCTCCTCCTCCTCTCTCTCTCTCTCTCTCTCTCTCTCTCTCTCTCTCTCTGCGCTTAGAAATATACATAATTAATATAAAGAGAATTTTGCACAGTCAGCTAGTTGGAGAGATGGTGATATAGAAGGGGGAAAAAAAAAAGGAAATTAAACAATAGAAAATATAAACTTTTGGATTTGTATTAAGTATTCAAAGAATCACGTGTTAAGTATTGGCTGGGTGTAACGATCACGTGCTCAAAGAAAGCAGTGATTTTGAGTGAGTATTAATTTATTAATTCCAGAAAGGCTAAAACCTTGTAAACATGCTATAAATTAAATTTAGCACGTACTTAGGATATCTAAAGTTTTATAGATCCAAATCATTTAAAAAAGCAGACCACGTGGCATGTTAGCGTGCATTGAGTACATAGTTTCGGGGGGGCCAATCGGGTGCCACTAATTGTAATTGAATTAGAATCTGTGAACGCTAGCATGCATTTCCGGCATTTCCGGGCAGGAAAGTTGTGGCCGGTGAGTTTGGTGCGGCTAATTGTAAATTCAATTTTGAAGTGAAAGGCCATGATAATTAAGTGGATGATCGATGATCCCACATGTAAATCATGTAGAAGGCATCCCTATCGTTGAAACCTGAGCAGGTGATGCTCATGAATTAGGACATCGGGAGGCTATTCAATGCCCTACCATGGAGATACATATCGGTTGTCAATTTCAATCAATATATTTCGTTATGACTTTAAAATGATTGGACGGTTGGGGGGAGCATAAATACAAATTAATACCTGGACTTGGTCTGCGAGGGTACAAGTTGCCTCTTTAATTTGTCCCGTCGCTCAATGCTTAAATCCAGGTGTACACATTGCCCCACTCAAAATCTGTCGCTTCTTACAATTAACACCCTACGATTTTTTCTGGTTCATCCCATCACTTCCAGTTATCCCCTCTACTCCTCCAATCACATTGGTGCCTTCCTTTTCCACAATTTGATTTTTCTTTTTCCTTTTCTTTTCAGTTTCCAATGAGAACAATGGGAGCCCCAAGTCTTCCAAATATGTTCAATTGCGCGTCTAGCCTCGTCTCATCTATGTATCTGAATTGCGCGTTGTCTTCACAAACATTGGCCTTTGAAGGGGTGTTTGGGTTTCAAGGTAGGTTTGCTTTGTGGACTTCGGACAGGCTGGGTGGGGTCCAAAACCGCCCCCCAATCACAATCCAACCCCTCTTTAACTTTAAAAGACCACCACAAATGAGAGAAAAAAGTTCCATAGGATCACCTCTCAATGCTACATTCATCCATGCATTGTAATCATGTCACCGTAACTTACTTATTTTCAGATAAATACTTGTGTGTTTGCGAGAAATTATCCATTCCTACTCCCAAAAATTATCAAAACAAAAGAAAATTATAAGACTAGTAACAAAGAAGCCATCATTCACACTCCTCTAGTAAAAGAGTGAGAAGGAATGCGGGCGGTTTCGTTTGGACTTTGGAGTATGAATGGCGTCTCTCAACAAGAACTTTTACATTGTTATTAAATTTTAAATAAAAATGCTAAAGATATTAGATAAAACTTACCCACTTGCCCCATGGACTGATGAGACAATGAATGACTCTCTTACTTTGAGCTCAATACTGAAAGTGCATGCCGCGTCAATTAATAGGCACAAAAATTCCTGGTGATAGTGGGGGGCATCCACCTCCCGTGAATTTTATAAAAGTCTCAATCATCTCCCATTTCAGTAAGAAAAACCCAATACCCTCCCCCATAGACGTCGAAATATGAGATTAATTAATGAATGATAGTTTAGTTAGTTGAATTTTTTTTTTTTTTTCCTTTCATTTTTCTACCTCTAAATTACAAAATAAGAGAAAAATTTTGAATTACGTCTTCTTTGGATTTCTTGAATTAGAATCAAATGCTAACAACAAACCAAAACTCGCATTCGCAGACGTAAATTTTGAGCTTAGTTTGGTAAAAATATTCTATAAATGCGACAACAATTTAAATGTTATTAAATTGATATGGTCCTGAAGCATGGCATCTCAGGTTGGATGGATAGATGGGCTTTAGGTGTCCACATGGCTAACAGCACAGATAGCTCTCAAAGTAGGCTACCGTTAGCTTCTTAACGCCACCACAGCGGGATGACCGTACCGAATAAATGGTGGGAAGTCAAATCCCTAACTATAATAATTTAATTATTACTAGCATAAACTTCTGGCTAATTTATTCCCAGATGTATTTATTTATTTATTTTGTTAATAATAGTATGAAAATTGCAATTTTATTACGGGTATAAAAAAATTAAAAAAAAAAGAAAGAAAAAAAAAGAAAGGAAAGAAAGATATATTCCTCGCCCAGTTGCGTAACTCAATTACAAGCTCGTGCCCTCCAAAACAGCTGGCCTTTTGGGCCTTATCACCAAGAAAAACCAGGACGACTGACAGGGACATCCTCACATGAGCCCAACCAGACAATACATGGGGTCCCTACTCATACTAATATAAATCTCTCCCTCTCTCTCTCTATCTCTCTCTTACATACACACATCACACATAGACACTCACAAAGAAGGAGGAATTTATTCAGAAGAGATTTAGTTGAAATCGCCTAGCATGAGAAGCTTCCAGGGAGGCACCCAGTAAAGAAAATCTACATAATCTCTCTCCATCCAAGGTCAACAACACCAAGAACTTCGTGCTCTTTGAATCGTCCATGGCGTGTCAAGCTTCCTGTTGGAGTCTTCCTCTTGGTCAAAGAAGAATGCACCGTCCTTCATTGTAGTGTGAGGTCCTCTTCTACTTGTTTTTGGGTGGTCACGGAGATTTCTTGGACCATCTTCTTCTAATGCCCCTTTTCGACCGAATAAAGCACTACTAGTACGGTTGAGAGAGGTGTTGAGTTTGTGGGTTTTAACCTAAGTAAAAGACCCAGAAGAAGATTTGAATTTTCTTCCGATAGCCTACACTTTGCTTGATTTTTCCTCGTTCTATTCCGTCTTCTAGATCCATTAAGGGACCTGGGGTTTGCTGGTGAATCATGGATTTTGGGGCAGGAAGAGGAGGGTTTTGTGAAGAAGACCAGATGATTCACGGAGGTAACCTCCCTTTCTCATCCTCTCCATCTTCTTGTCAGTACAAAGGGCTTGATGTTCCTTTGACAAACGGCCGATACGCAGCTCAACCCCAAAGGGGGTGGTTGGGTAACAACTCCTCCTTTAGGCCTCAAGAAGAGAGTTCCAGGTCTTATGATGCGGGCGCTGCTGCTACGCTGGAGCTCATGGGCGTCTCGCCTAAAAATGAGGAGGATGACGATGAGGGTGATGCCAGACGTGGAGACTCCTCCCAAACCCTAGGGGGCGGCATCGAGAGAGAACATATGTTCGATAAGGTTGTGACTCCCAGCGATGTCGGCAAACTCAATCGCCTTGTTATTCCGAAGCAGCACGCTGAGAAGTATTTTCCGCTCGATTCTTCCACCAACGACAAGGGCCTTTTACTCAATTTCGAGGATCGTGGTGGGAAGCCATGGCGATTCAGATACTCCTACTGGAATAGCAGCCAGAGCTACGTCATGACCAAAGGCTGGAGCCGCTTCGTCAAGGAGAAGAGGCTCGACGCTGGCGATATCGTGTCCTTTCAGCGCGGTGTCGGTGAGTTAGGTAAGGATCGCTTGTTCATCGATTGGAGGCGCCGCCCCAATGCGGCTGAGGCTACATCCATTCCGCTTGCACACCACTTCTCCTTCCACCGCTCCGTCCCCTTCAATCCCTTATTCTTGCAGCCTCCGGCGGCGGCAAGACCAGCACCTCAGGATAACTCCTACTTTCCGCAACAGCAACCGAACAATTATCATCCTTACCACCGGAATAGCTACGGTTATCATAATGTGGTAAGCCCACCCGCGGGCTCCGTATTTTACCTCAGATCGGCGGCTGCAGCCCCACAAGAGATGGGAGTGGTGCAAGTGCAACAAACAGGTGGAGGTAGGGTTGAGCCCATGGTGTTTGAGTCGGTGCCTGTGGTCCATGGGAAGGCAGCAGCCAAGCGACTGAGGCTTTTTGGTGTAAACATGGAGTGCCCCATATCGGAGTCGGACGAGTGCGACATATTGTCCTCCACTACCATACCCAATGTGACAATGCCATCTCACCATTCTTCTTCTACCCATCCTCCTCCTCCTCCAACTCTTCAATTTAGGCTCTACAATGGCAGCCCGCTGCCAACCATGCCCACCGACTTGCTCAACAAAGGCAAGGCGTCCATGTCCTTGGATTTGGATATCTAAATTACTTAAGAGAGAGATAAGAGGGACAGAATGCGAACGTATATGGATCAGTTATGGCTTCCATCACGAATACCCACGGCCGGCCACAAAGTGCACAGAACCTCTCAGTGGATCATCATCCATCGATCAAGATGGAGTAGCTGAATAAAGACGATGGAGGCCAGATATGAACAACCCACATTGGCATGCTGTGTTGGGTTTTTTTGAATCACTGTACTAGAGTAATACACAAGTTAATTGGTTGAAGGTTTGGGGTTTGATGGGGGATTAGAGAAGAGAAAAGGGCTGCCACCATATCCAGCTGTCCTCCTTAACTTGTTTATAATACATATAGTAGATATAGATAGATATATCGATCAGCATAAAAATCCATTATGCGCGCCCGTGATTTCATGTTTTTCCTTCCCTTTGTAGGGCCTGGATTCCCCAATATGTATCCATGCCATGATTTCCACTGAGTTAGTTGAGAAAAAAAAAAAAAAAATTGTTTATTCTCTTTCGTTACCCAATTGAACTACTCTCTCTCTCTAAAACTCTCAGCTCTGTCTCTCTCTCTCTACTGTTGTAATGGTTCTACTGTTGTTAAGAGGAGAGGCCGGGTAACAACCTTTCCTGACTCTCCTGAGTTACATAGTACAGTGGTAGCTATAGCCAGAAGTTAGTGAAATTTTATCTCTCTTTTGTTGTTATTACCTTGGTAGGTTGTTGCTCTTGTCGCTGCTTCGTTGGGCACGCCCGCAGGTTTTTCAGAAAAAGCTCGATGCAGAGCTTGAAAAGGTAAACTATCTAACTTAATCTCCTTCTTAATTCCTCTTTCTTAATCTTTAATTCTTCATTCTTTGTTTGATTTGCACATTGAATGATCATGTCCCCTCTCACAAGCCACCTCCCCCCTGCTGAATTGCCCACAATCTCAACACTTCTTCAATTAAGCATCTGCCTTTGCTTCCTATTGCTTTAAGTCATGTAAATTCCTCTTGTCCCTATTTATTTCATAAGAAGTCATTAATTATATAACCACTATAATATTTCTAAAAGTCCAAAACAGCAACACTACCTGCTAATTACATAGTACTGCATGCTCACTTTGCTGAATTTTCATCACTTTTCTCCTGTTTTGCCAGACTTTTCACTGTTGCACATACCTTTGGCATTTCACTTGAGGATTTTATCGCATACCTAGTCTTCTTGAGAATCCAAGAGTTTATAATAGGAGAAAGTGTTCCTATATGAAAAAAAAAAAAAAAAAAAAAAAAAGTGTTCCTCTATGAATTCATCATTCTCATTGACTTCACTTTTCCCTTTATATATATACATACACACACATATATATATAGGGTTATAATCAACATATACAATTTTTTACACAAATTCTCACACAAATTTTTAGATAACCTATCTTCAATTCGTATTTTGTGGAACTCATTAGTTGAATTAGATAATTTATTTATATAGGCCATTTATGCAAGCAAAATATCAAGTTGATTGATATGAGATTTGTAGCTATTCGATCCAAAAACCTTTTTTTTTTAATTACTAAAAATCTCACATTTATCGATGAAATGACTCTTAATATCGGATGAACTTGATTTTTTGCATGCATGACCTACATGGGAAGACTTTCTAATCTAACGGTGGGTTTCCTAAAATATAAATTAGAGATAGGTTATTCAAAACTTGTGTGAGAATTTGTGTATGTTGATCTTAACCTATATATATATATATATATATATAGGAAGTTACAGATGAGAAAAAAAAAAAAGGTTATAACCAAATATTAACTAAAATGGCAAAATTTTCCACCCAATCTTGTTGGAACTTAAAAACTAACAAAAAAAGGATTATAACTAAAAACCAACTAAAAAAGGTTATAACTAAATATTAATTATGACAACTTTACTATTTTATTTGCATACTATGCATTTCCCTCAATCATCGCATGGGTCAAGCAACTAAAACAAGCATGGCTACAGTAGTTGGGCACAATATGTGTGTAGAGTTCATGTCCTTGAGTAGCACTCAAAATAATTCAATGCTCTCATTTATGCTTACAATTTTACTAAGTGAACTTCCCTTGATGTTGTTTAGAACTCTTGAAGTTGTTTGACACTCATATATTTGGATATCTAAATAATTTGAAACATGCCTTGCTTCTATCTCACGAATTGTGTCAACACAACTATTTGATACAAACTACTTGAATTTTATTTAACCATTGCGATCTACATATATGGGGCTGTAAATTTGTCTCTCCATGCGTTATTCAATGCAATTTCTCACTTTGTTAAAGCATGCATGTAATATATATGAACTTATCATTTTTATCCTTTTAAAAACTAAGCATACCATGGAAAGTTGTGACATGAAAACTATTGTGTTGAAAATTTTGGTGAACTATATCAAAATTTTTGGGAAATAATATAGTTGTGAATAAGAATGCAAGGCGCTTCAATGAATGTCGACCAATTCACAGATTATAAATAAATTAATTTATACAATAACTTTTTCTTTTTAAATCAGCAAAAAGTGAAGCTACTGGAGCTAGCCTAGTAGTGAGGGAGGGTGGAGAAAATGGTAGGAGTAGGAGAGGTTAGGGGTTCGAACCCCTCCCAATGTACCCAAAAATAAAAATCAGCAAAAGGTGGATAATATTATTAATAGTTAAGGAATCAGGATGATAAATTTCTAGAATAACTTGTCAGTTGCTCACTTCTAAAATTGGTCGGAGGCCTTCGGATTTTTCTCTTTTGTCTTCCCTTTATTTGAGCATATGAGCTTACCATTGCTTTGTTCTTTTATCTTTTCTTCGTCCTCTTCTTTCTTCTTAGAAATCCCAGATTGAAACTAAGATTATTTTGCCAATGCTATAGTAGAGTAATGCCATGTTTCCCTTAATTTCTAGATCAGATTTATTAAGTAAGCCAGGAAATTGACATCTAGCTAGTTTCTGAAAGAACAGTATCCTTGCTTGATGTAAAACTGTTCGATTGCATGTTTAACAAGGATTGCAAGCTGTGAAGTCTCAGTTAGTATAATAATTGAGTCAAGACCTGCACTTGACCGCAAAGTCTAGCCTACATACAAAAGTTGTTAGTACGTAATACACTTTTATGTCAAAAGGCTTACCCACTTTTGAATTATGTTTATGTAAGACGAATAAAAGTATCCTCACAGATAAACTGAAGACCATGTACATAGTAAAAGTAAATTTAGACTTTTCTTGTCTTAAAGAGAATGACTAACACTTGTCTGGGGGATAATTGATATGTATCACTTGTGCATGTTCAAGCTCTATTTACTCTTGATCAGAAGGGCATCTCTTTATTAGATGAAAACCTTATACATAAGGTATTTTGGAAAACCAAAATTAGCTTGAAATGCTATTTATTAAGGAGAAAAAAGTTAAACTGAAACTCGGAATGCTTTTTCCTTTGCTGCTCTTGGTTTCTCCAATTATTGGCACTAATTGAAAGGTCCATGGTGTATTAGGCAATACCATCGATCGTAGCAAGATTCCAAGCTTGTGATGACTTTAGTGATGGAAAATTCCTCTGCGGAGCAACGGTGGTAGGTTTTAATTTGCACAATGGGAAGGGAGGATCCTAGTCAAGGGTGCATATTTGCTCTTTTATTAACCACCTTAAAATTCCCTTAAATTTGGAAGATATAATCTCTCTTTCCTGAGTCCTAGTATATGAAGCCTCATCATAAAGGAGCTGCATGTACATATCCTTTTTCCTCTTTCATGTCGTAGAATTGAACCCTAGTAGTCCGCACCGTTGAGGCAACAAATTAGCACTAGGCCAATGCACTTGTGGTTGGGAACCATAGTTATTAGCAACTCTTTTCTATAAAAATAATAAATAAATAAATAAAGTTGTTTCCAATATGAAAAAGATAAATATTCTTAAGGTTTATTATAAGAACCCCACCGCTTGTTTCCTTTTCTTTTCCTTTTTTTTTTTTTTTTTTTCCTGAAATGGTTTTCCATTAGGATTTCCAACCATTTCCAGACTTATTCCTTGAATCATATTTCCCATATTTTTTGAGGTACATGCTTCTCAAAATGGTATCCATGATGTAACCACATAATTTGTTTGTGTTATCTTGCTATGATGTGGTGGGCTCCTTTTCTATTTTATTCACTTCCCATAATTTATTTGAAAAATGTGCTTGAATTTGTTGTGAACTGTTAAGAAAGAGAAGTCAGTTTCGATTTTTAGATTTCCAGCAACCAAACGCATAACCTTAGGGTTAGGTTGCAACGATTGATGTTTTCCTTCCAGCAAGTAGATGTAGAAAAATTATGATGTTTGTGCATTGTTGCGTGCACAGCTACCGCACCACTTGTTAATTTTAACATTCTAATAAATCATAGAAAAATCAAGTTTCTTCAGAAAATATTTTTTTCAAAAACTGGATATTTATTAGAATGTCAAAATTAACAAGTGGCGTGGTAGCTGTTGTGGGAAGGCAGCTCTCATGAATTTGGGAGTTAATTCTCCCTGGATGTTGTTTGTGTTGAAAGAATAATGCTAGCCTCTGATATTAAAACTGTGTTTCAGGCTTTGGCTTATGCAATGAAACTGTGTTTCAGGCTTTGGCTTATGCAATGAGTTTGATGGGTTTTAAAATTTACATGTTTTTTTAACCTCTACTACTGTTGAAGCTCATTCCTCAACCTCTCCCATGTACCTGGACTTTTTATCTGGTGAACCAGCCATGTCAAAAACTTTGGGTTCTATGCTGCATTCACTTTTGTTTTGAGTTTCTTTTTCTTTAAATTGATACTTTGACCATTAATCAATCTATACTAATGATATTTTTCACAATAATAAGTATATATATATATATATATATAGCACTTGCTGTCAACTCATCCAAATTTTTTCGAGTTCCTAATTTGTCCATGATCTTGTAATTTCTTTTAAAACAGCATGTCAAAGTTTTAATTTTAATTTTTATTATTATTATAATTTTTTTGGGGTGGGGTTGGGGGGTCATTTATCTGATTTTCAAATCTGCCAAGGGTGGTAACTAGCCTGACCAAATTCAAATTCCAAACAGTGAGAATTTAGAAAGGTGCATCACGCGTTATTAAAATGTTCAATTTACTGTCTGACATAAACTGGCCTCAAAATTATCAGCCATTTAGACATGTCCATTTTCAAGCGATAAGAAGAGAAAAGTCATTCAACTCCTTGCCGAATAATTAATGTGTTATGTGCATTTTGTTCTCAATATCACTAGATTGGATGGTAAACCAGATGAAGACTGGAAGATGGCATATCCCTATAAAATCCTATCAAACAAAGAATCCAACAGATTTAGAAGATAGCATTCAAATCAAATCCATTTTGTAATTGAATACCTTATTTGATAATCTATTTCCATCACAAGTAGGAGTACCTATATTTACAAGATAGGGCTGTAGTCGTATCTATACTATGGTCAACTGAATCAGCCAGCATATTTTGAAATCTCGTTAAATCCTTTATACCCTTAGAAATCCCTTCATTCCAAGCACAATAATTATGGTTTAGAATTGAATTCCTTTTCATTCCCCCCAAAATGATCCCTCTGTTCCACACACATTGTTAGGGATCATATATAAGGTTATGTCTATTTAGGTAGAAGTAGAATGGAATCACGTTCTAATTCATTTCATTCCAAAAAAACAAACATTGCCTTAGATCCATTTTCTTGGGTTGGCAAGTAAATATGGTAAAAGCACCCAATATAATTGGCATTTGAAGTAGGTGAATTAATAAATGGGCATATATAGATCGATGGGGGGAGAGGATTCAGTGCTAAGCTTAGAAAGCTCAGCACGATGCCGATCTCATCTCAGCCGTCCATCTCAGGTTTTGAAACGATTGAGATTGAAAGATAATAAAATGACCAAAATGCCTTTATAAGAGTAACTTTTTCATCTTTCAATTTCAACCGTCCAAAACCAAGATGGACGGTTAAAATTAGCTCAGTACCGTGCTGAGCTTTCTAAGCTCAGCACTGAATCCAAGTCCATCGATGGGGATGGGTGGGGCATATATTTGGTACAACATACAAGGACATTGATCCCACTCCAATGGTGCAAAACCACGAGTAGCTAGCTAGTCTAATTAATGGTAGCATCTAGCTAGCTAGGTAGAGGCTAGTAATGGGCATCAGTATGTATATATAGTAGGATAGGGCTGCTGCCTATGTGACTGCGCGCGGGGAATAGACCAGACAGCCATCATGCAATTAGAAACTGTTCTGATCCTTAACGGCATTTCTGCAATTTACTCTACAAAATTCCAACTCAACGTTATCCCAGAATGTTCGTGAAATGACACAAAAATCCCTCCAACCATGATTTTTGGGGATTTGCAATCACACAATGCTTTACAAACTCAACAGCTCCCCTCATGCATCCCTCAAAAGAGAAGAGAAGTTGGAATTTCGGCCCAAAAATTTGCTGCATCTAAATCCAATAAAAAATTGTTGCTGTGGAATTAATGCAGCAAATTAAACCATATTGTTAATAATAAAATAATGAATAAATAAAAGATTCCTACGCCCAAACCCGAACTCAGGAGTGCACCCCCACCCTATGAAAGAGATAGTAGGTTTAGGGTTGATAGGCGTAATCAATGACGACAATAAAGAGGAAGAAGAAAAAAAAAACGAAAAAGAAAAGTTGTTTTGGTTGTAAGAATTCTTCCCATCTTTTAATTAAGGGACGCGTGCAATCCGTAGACTGCATGGACCACGTTGATATTTCTGTGGATTTTAATGCACCACATTCCCGTGAACCTTCTCTCTCTCTCTCTCTCTCTCTCTCTCTAGCTCTGTCTCTCTCTCTCTCCTTTGGCACCATGCTAGTAGACATTTTTTTAATTTCATGGTGAAAATTAAGCCAACAAGCAAGAGCTTAACAATAATATAATATATATCCACAGAGAGAGAGAGAGAGAGAGAGAGAGAGAGGTGGGCACGCCTTCTAAATTTCCTCATTCTACCACTCAACGTACATTCCGTGTCTCGAAAAGTAAAAATGGACAATATGTATATCTAGGCCTTGTTAAGTGATAAATAAATAAATAAATAAGTTGAAAGTTGTAATAAAAGAATGAACGGCTGTGATGAACTGGGTTCACTTCCATTTCGTTATATGTAACATCCACTGTCTTGCAGAAAGAAAGAAGGAAAAAAAAGAGAGAGAGAAAAGAGAGAAAAAGTAGTAGAAGAAGAAGAAGAAGCGGCAGCGGCAGCAGAAGCAGCAGAGAGGGGGAAAAAAAACAGGTAGGAAAGAAAAAGAAAGTAAAGGCTGGGCCAATACAGCTAATAGTATGCGCATTAAATTTAGGAGGGGGCCGGGGGACGATTAACAACGACAGTGCAAAGGGTGGCAGCCGATCCCAGAAAACAACCGCAATAATAACTAAACGAAATACGCATAGGGGATGACAGCAACGGGTCATCATATAGAGTGCACACACACACACACCCTCCCCTCCATATATAACAGCCGTAAAATTAATGAAAGCTTTGAAGAAGAAGAAGGAGAAGTAGGAAGAAAGGAAGGAAGGAGGGGGCAGACAGGTTTGCGAGAGGGTGGGCCTGACTCTGCCGACTGCAGCCTGACATTTCTGACCCACCTGGATGGGATGGGCCTGATATTGTCCTTTGCCCTTTTTCTCCCTCATTTAATGCTGAGTTCCCAGATCATGCAAAGGTATCCAAATGCTGCCCCCACTTGCCCATTTCCCTCCCTTTCCCTATTGCCTTTCCTTTTTCGTTCTCTTCTTTACCCTACATATATATATATATATATATATTTGTCTTCACTCTCTCCCTACTAGCTAATCCTTGTAACTTGTGAGTTGTGATCGAATACTAGTACTATTTTCTTCTCCAATCCCATTCCTCCTCCTCCTCCTCCTCCTCCTCCTCCTCCTCCTCCCCTCCCATCATTTATACACCACTAAATAATTTAGGGTCCATATACATAACGATGGCCAAGTATTTTAGACCATCTATCTATCTATATATATATATATATATATAGAGAGAGAGAGAGAGAGAGAGAGAGAGAGCTATAAACTAGATTGTCCTTTAGTAGCATCCCCTAAATGAGAAAACACGTCATGTTTTTGGTGACTTTTTAAACATACATAAAAGATATACATGAAATTTGCCAAGGTGAGAGGTCCCCACTGTCATGACTTGTCACTTTTGTGTTTGTGAGGGTGTGATGAATAGTTTCATGGGTTGTCATTGTACTTCCAACTGGGAAATAAGGCATAGATGCCTATAATGTTCATGTGGTACCACACATAGTAAATGAAAGATCTGTTATATTCTTAAATGACCTTGTTCTACCTCTCTGGCATCTGCTCATGGAATATAAATCCATCAGTTTTTCCTCTCTTTTTATTTTCTATTTGTACTTTATATAACAATATTAAAAGCACAAATTCATTATCTTAAAAAATGTCATTAAAAAATGTTGTGAGCCATCATGGCAATCGGTAGGATAATAATAATTTTGGGAATTCTTTAAATGCCCTTGTTTTAGATTTCTTTTACTGTTCTTTTGGATAACGATGATTGCTCTAGTTGAATTTTTCCATTCATAATGATAGATTATGGATTAATTAATTAATGCAAAACACAACATACCATTTCAATATTCATAAGACGTCCAAACAGACCCTTTAGCATATGGTTTTGAAATGACCATTACAATGCCGTTCAACAGCTACTAGCAATTGTAGGAAAGTGCGGTTCCGACAATAATTGACAGCACTGAGGATGGGACCCTAAAATATTAGAAATTAATATTCTTATATGGATGGTAGTAGTACGTAAATACGTAATAGTTGTCCATCATATGATAAACGTGAGTAGATAATTTAATATTAATGCGTAAAGTCTCAATAATTATTATATATGTATCAGGATATGGCATCTAGTAAGTACCCCTTCAGCGGGAAAAATTAATAAAGAAATAAATAAAAGGGTGTTTCTCACTTAAAGACATATTGATGTAACTTAAATCGGGGATTCTTAATAATTAAGATCAAGACTCTATATACTGAGATGTCTAAAAAAAGGCTACAGCTGATGGATAGGTCCCAAGCCCAGTAGGGGGGAATAAAGGGCCCCGACTCCCTCATCTATACAGACATAGTGGCCCAGCTCTGCCATAAAATCCGCACATGCTCCCCTCTCACCAACTGGCAAATCCAGTGCTTCGAGAGATCCATGGGCCCCAGTGTCTTGAATCAAAACTCCCATTCAGGTGGTTTCTAGTATTCGCAATTGTGGATGAGGAGATACATCTAATTCAACGATTAGGATATTTAAAAGGAACGAGGCTGCCCCTGTCTAATATATGGCCCATTAGTTGGGTAGTGGTGTTGAGCAATCGAGCTTACTCCAAGTTTGCGATTTGCGAATTGCGAATGAAACCTTAGGCCAAATCCCTTCATCTCTTCCCTTATAAGGTCTCCGGCAGCGGCCCAACCTAGGTTATTCCACCAGTTCAACCATCCTGGCCGGGGAGGGGAACACCCAAGATTCCAGCCTAATAGGGCAGTTAGGATTTTTGGAAGAGCATTGTCATCAACCCATTGCACCAGATTTGTTTGCCCTAACGGACGTGGCAGTTGAGCTGACTAATTAAAAAATAATTATTTATAGTAGTGCCACATCATATGTGCAAGCAAATTCGGGTCAAAAAAAAAAAAAAAAATTTAAGTTTGAGGTCTCTAACGTTGTCCATTTTGGAATTAATGGGAAAGGCTTGGTCCAAATCATGGGCCGCAGGACCTTAAGAAGAAGTTTTTCTATAGGGGAAATGGGTCCCTTACTCCTTTCAATGCATTCCCAGTCCAAAGGTCAGCCATGAATAGTTTGGGGCTATTCAAATTTTTCTCAAGCTAATCTAACAATGGGAGTTCTAAGAACGAATGGATTAAGAGAAATGTAGGACCATAGTCTAAATTTTAACAGCGGGAAGTCTAGAAGGACATTATGGGACTCGTTTACATTTGTTTTGTTGTTCCTGGTTTTATTTTGTTATTTTTTTGTTCTGGGGTTTTGTTTTGCTCTTCATGAAGTTCTTGCTTTCTAAAAATAAATAAAAAAATAAGAATTAAAAAAAATTCTTATTTTGAGTACCCCATCCTTGCTCAGCGAGAGCCACAAGATATGAAGATGATGTCACTTGGACTCAAATAACAAATGGTGATTTCACCTCCAAATCATCTAAAACCTTCCCATACCCCTGGGTTTAGTGCGGTGAAACTGGATTTGGATAATGAAATTCACTTTAAAATTTAAAAAACAAGAACAAAAACGAATGTTCTTTTGGCTTGCAGATTAAAAATGGTAGAAGGGAACAACCAGTCATGAGAACTCTACTTGAATGTGACCATTGTAGCCTTATCTGCCCTAAAAAAAAAACCCCCAATGACAAAAGGAGCCTAAACAGACCCACCTAAGAAAGAAACACAATCACTCCCTCAAGCTGGTTGAACCACAGGCTAACCTCAGTCCCAACAAAATTAGTGGTTCCAACATGAGTATGACCATTAAAGGATGAATACACATCACGCCACCGTCCCCGAGACTCGACCCTAGTATCCTACCGATTCCTACACCTTTACCACAAGACCTACCCAACTACCAAACCAAAGCAAAGTTATACTCGCATCTCCGATTTTCCAGCCCAACCCTAAATGTCAGAGGCATTTGGTTTGGGCTCATGGCCAAGGACCTCCACTCTTTTGAGGTACTTAGTCCTCGAGGTTTTGGCCCATAAGGCATCGTTTTCAATTGGGAAATTCCAACCCACCTTACTAGCCTTAGGGCCAAGCCTGCTATTTTTGTTAAGCAGTAACTAGATGGAAGTCAGTCCCAGAACCAATAACTGAATCATCTCTCAAGAGATTAGTTGATTATTATCGGTTTGCCCCCTCACCAACTTCTAAATCCAGGTCATGATCAGCACATTTTTTCTTCCATATTTGCATACATTTTTTCCCACCATTCATGGAAATTGAGTCATCAACCCTGCATCATGGAAGCCCCAGTATCATCTGTCCAACTGGTAATTCTCAACTCTGTTTTTGCATCTCACATTAGAATTTACAATTACATACATAGAAAAACTTTCTTGAAACACGACAGTGAAAAAATTCAGGTTACACCAAGTGATGGAAAAAAAATTCAGGGTTGATGTCACGTAGTTAACCATATTTTATGTCTGATTTGCATTTATCCATTTTGGTTTTTAGTCGAACGACACAATCCTTGTATTTCATTGAACAGAGTGCTGCTTCAGCCTCGAGCCATAAATTCTTATACAATAAAACTTGTGCGTGCATATCATCCTCAATTTGATGATTTTCCTTCAGAACCCTCTCTATAAACTGCACATTACATCCAGAGTGCAAAAGTTCCCTTACTTCTACAGAATGACATCAAATAGTAACATTGTAATTATCAGGCACCAAAAGATTGAATCTTACCTCACTGGTGATATCACCCTTCTCGATGTACTGCATCACCTGCTTGGAGGAAAGGAATCCAGTACTCTCTCACTGTACACACTCGGAAAACTGATTTGCTTCTCATGCTCATTCTGATTATAAGGCCTACGTTGTACACTAACAGCCTTCGTCCTAGTTACCTGAAACCCCATGTCTGTGCCCTGGGGAAGAGATTCAAGCACTCAGTTTACAACAACTATATCCACAACTGAAACTTAAAAACTCATTTTCACCCCTCCACAACAACAATAGAAGCATTCCCCATTACCGAAGATCAGAAACCTTTGCCTAGACTGTCCATCTAGGAGTCAAGAAAACAATCAACTAATCTGAACCAGAAAAAACATACTTTGGAGGCAAAAATTTCTTCAAAAATGATTAATAACGGCATGAAAATTAATGTTTATTTCTTCAATCTAACTAAAAAAAATAAATCTGCAAGGTGATAACTGAAAAGAACGGTGCTAATATTTAAGCAAATGTCTTATCTATCTAAAAAAGTTTTTAAGAGAATCAGTCACTATTTTGTTAAATCTGGATGATAGTGATACTTCCAGAGTCCATAAAATGCACTCATTGATTGGGAAATCCATCAGCATGGCAAAAGTTACAAATATACAATGTAATTTCTATTCTACTTATTTCACTGTGCACAAACACTTTCTGATTTGAAATGGAAAGAAAAATTCTCCACGTCTTCAAATCAGATAATCAATTCCACAGCATAAAAAGGGGAACCAAAGTGCTACCCCAAGGAATGTAACCAAAGCACCATACCTCGTGAAAATCAGTTGACTTCCTAGGACAGTAAGAAGTGCCTGGATGTGCTGTTTCTGACACCAGAGTCCTTTGTCCACCCCTCTTTCTGATACACAAATAGAGATTGTTGATTACATGCTTCAGAATTTCCTGGTCATTTTCCTTCAATGAATCTAAATCACTTGAACGATTCTGTATAAGCAATTCTGACAGATTATGCAGGGCATTAACAACTATCTGAATATCTATTATCGGGGGTGTCAAAAGAGAGTTTAAAGCACCCGGAAGTGTTTCCACAGTCTCAGTGGGAACTGCTAGATCCAGAAGGTGGCACACCAGAGGAATGATCTCTAGCAACAAATGGTACACAAGATGAACCATTTTGTGCAGCATCCTTGATACAATTCAGAGATCCAGATACATTAGCCCCAATTACAAACTTTCCTTTGGACCTAATGTAATCTTCCACAACACTTGGTTTGACAATTTGAGAGGAATTGACCTCAAAAGTACTAATGGAGTTGAGGGTGGCACCTTCTTTTTTTGGTTCATAGCGTGCGATCAGAACATTGAGCCTCAACCCCACTGCTCACTTTTGAAAAGCATGGTCCTGCTACAGCAGCATCTCCTAACCCATGTTCATCAGATAATGATTGAACATCTGAAGAAAAACTCTTTGGGAAAGCTAACAAATCACCTCCACAATAGTCATTTCCACAATAATACAAGCTTCCTTCTCCACTGCCCGGAAAAAACTGAGGTGCAAAAGGATTCAAACTTTTACATGCTTCTAGTTCATTTTTAAGAGGTTGCGAATTCACAGGTCCAAGAACTTCAACTGGGGAATGACGAGCCAGAGTTCCTTTCCAACAGGGCGAATCCTCATCAGCTTCATAAGCAAAATCATCAAGCAGGTTGGGAAGGGTAACTCGCAACTTGGACTTTTCTACAAGCAAAGGATCTATGACATCATCAGGGACAGGTTTCTCAATTGAGAATTCATCTTTATTTGTCGAGGACTCCACAAAAATGTAATCTTTTATTTCCTCGCCTTCCTCAATTCTGCTTTCATCTCGGCAAACCACTTTACCTTTAGCATTCTGCAAGACATCGAGCCTTTTTGAACTAGATTTGGTGTGACCAGAAGAATTCTCATTATTGTTAACTGTAACATTGCCACTTGAAATTAAATTTACTGATGAAACAGGTCTCGACTCTGAAAAATTCATACCATCTCCTGATGATTTTAAAACTTGGGCCAGAAAGGAATTATTTTCCAATGAATGAGAAACTGTAGGATTGGGCTTGTAGGGATAAATTTGTGAGGTGTGTCTCTCATATGAATTAGTGTTGTTATTATCATGTCCTAAAGAATTCACAACCAGCGCTGGATATGGTTCCTGGAGTTCAGAGACTTCTTGGGGTATTGCAGTGGAACACAAAACTGACGACGTTAAAATCTTTGAGCTGGTGGCGTTAGGATTCCCCAACGGAAATGCGAGGTATTCATCATCTATTTGCCCTGTGATTCCGGATCCAATTTGATTATCTGCTCCTAGGATACCAGTGCATTTCCCATACCAACTAGCAGAAGTTTCAAGACATGTGTGCAAACTTTCAGTAGCAGGCACCCCTACAAAAAAATGAAAAAAGGAAGCAAAGTTATTGCAAAGCTGTCACAATTAGTATTATAGAGGACTTATATGGAAATTCTTCGTTCTATCTTTTTCCCTCCTTGTTGGAAGTAATGCTCATTTCCTAATGTTTTGTGTATCTTTTGTTTTCCTTTTTTCCTTTCTATGTGTCTTCTTTTTTCCTTTTCCTTCCTTTCTCAATATATTTAGTACGTTGAAAAATATCAAATTAAAAAGTTGTGATGAGCCAACGAACTTCTCCAAAGTAAAAACATAGAAGTTTAACAGCAAGGATAAAAAATGCAATGCAATGTTTATTCTTTGTCAATGTGCTTATAAACAATGATACTATCCGGTCAAAGAACCAACAAGCAATAAATTAAATACAACTTGGTAGTGAATTGCAACTTAGTAATGGATTAAGCTCTAAGGACATGATAAACATTACCTCAGGGTAAAAGACATGTGTCTGAAGATACAACTATAAACAAGAGTAGTACTTGTATCGCCCTTGCGGGGTTGGTTGAGCGATCATGTCCTGGGTGTGCTCCCCAAAGATCATTGTTTCAACTCCTTGCACAGTTATTGACTGTGTGGGTATAGGGCATCTCACACTGGGCCAGGATTAGTTTGGGTTAAAACTTCAGTGGGAGTATGACCTAGGCCTACCCCTAATCAGTTAATTTATAATTTTTAGAGAGAGAGAGAGAGAGATTAGTATTTGTATCCAACACCTTACATCTATGTTGAACCTTGATACTCAAGTTTGCGATCAAATACCATAATTTTTAAACTGACATACCAAAGAGGCGAGTACAATAGGCATTGCAGAACGAAACTTAGAACAACCAATGTAATTGGACTTAATCTACAAGAAAGTATTGAGTACCAAGAAGTCTATTGCACCTTTTTTTGAAATTTGCTAACACCATATCATAACTGTACATCATCATGCTTTGAGGGGATTGAAGTACGCATTGGATAAGATTTATTCAGTACCAATAAGTCTATTGCACCTTTTTTTTAAAATTTGGTAACACCATATCATAACTGTACATCATCAGCACTTGAGGGGATTGAAGTATGCATTGGATAAGATTGGGTCAATACACAAAAGATTTAGAAGTAGTATTAATTTTTGTTGTGTTATATATAACAGACTACACAGTTTACCTCTTTCATTTTTTTTTATATAAAATTTTTTGGTAAGAAAACGTGAGCCATTAAGGAATGATAACTAAAGGATAAAAAAAAAAAGGAGAATTAGGTAATACATAGAAAAAGAAACAAAAAAAAAAAAAAAAAGAAAAAAGGAAAAGGATAAATACGACATGGATGCATGAAAAAAACTAAAAGAACAAGTATTCAGCTTAGTCCTCTTAACCAACGCTCTCCTTCTGGAAAAGATGTCTACTCCTGCATTAGTGAATTAAGGAAAGCGTATTATAATATTTCTTACTTACAATGTGTCACTCTTCTTTCCATTAGTTTGAGAGCTTCAAAAGGCCTACATAATTACCACTCACCCATTGGATGGCATTAGAACTCTCCGCCTCCACTACAATTTGATGAGAATTACCAGGATGAGCAGCCATAAAAAATTAAAGCTTGACAAATTTTGTACAAGAAACCTCCAAGATGTAAGTAGATAGGAATGGCTAGTATTAAAGGTCACTATTACCTTCCAGAATTGTTTTAAATGCATTTGAGTCAGAAAACCAGAGAGAATTGTGAAGGTGCAACTTTTCAATGATGGAGTCCACATTACCTCAAAGTTGTCTTTGGAAAAAAATCTTGCTTTTTTTATTCCCAATTTGACAAAATCAAAATGATTATTTAGCTCCTCTGAGCCAACCCAAATTATGTATTTCATTATTCCTATGCCTTTCTAAATATTTGATTTTTTTTTTTTTTAAATTTATAATATTTAAGAATGCTATATAAGTGAACCAAATTGTCAAATTCTGGAAGGTATGAGTAAGTTGTGAATGAGGGTATCTGCATTTTTGGAATCAAGCTTCAGTCAGGAGATGATTAAATTCTAAATAAGAATGAGAATGCAGCTTCCATAAGATAATAAGAAAAGTTTAAGGCAGGGAAAATGAAATTTCAGGAAATCCTGGTAGTGCTTTGCTAAATTTAAATCACTGATTTACCATATAAAAGAAAGAAAGAACCACCAAAACACAAAGAATCCGAAATGACAAGGATAAAAACAATATAATGAATACGTGAAAAGCGTGATCATAGAAAGGCCCAACCATATACAGTACAAATTGTAATGGAAGGGTGTGCTCCCCTGAGTCAACGGGAGATACCTTGTTTTAGCAAGCTCATGTTGGCCGAAGAAGCACCACCACCATTGCTCTCCTCGCACGAAAAACTCCCCCGGTCACCATAAGACAGCCCGTTCGACATACCGTTGCTATAGGGGTAATGGGTTGGGGAGGTCTCGTCCAGGGGAATAGCAACAGAGGTTGATGAAGGATCAAAATCAAGAGTACCGTAAAATACGGCGGATGAGTGGTGTGGAGCATAGGGTTTTGTCTCCAGGAGATGATCATCAGGGAGAGATTGAAAAGCACTATCAGAATGATGGCCCAAGTAGCCATAAGCACTCAAAGGTGCAGCGATTGATGAGTCGTCATATTCGAAAGTAGGAGTGGAGAAGGACTCCAGGACGGAAGTAGGAATAGGGCTGGAACTGGAAGAGTGCCAGTTTTGGAGGGAAGGCGTGAGTAAGGAAGCGTAAGAATTTTGCTGCGATTGCGGCAAGAGGCTCGAATTGGGGGTGCGGGTGGAACGATCGAGGGTAAAGGGAGGAGCCAGAGGTGACAAACGGGACGGCGACGACGACGATCCTCTCTCTCCAACCATCTCCTTCCAAAAGAATCAACTGATCAAAATCAAAACTTGAAAAGCATACATTACTAGAGTCTCAAAAAGAAACTCATAGAACTCCGCGCAATAAATGAACCAAACTAAAAAATGGAAGTACCTCTCCTCTCCCTCTCAAGTGTGTCTCTTTCTTTCTGTGTGCGCGTGTGCGCGCGCGCTATACGAGATTGCAGAATGCAAAGAAAAGCGAAGGGAAGGGCCGTCTGCCCGTCTATTTCTCTTCCTCGACACGTCGAGGTTGGAAGCCCAGGAAGAGTTGAGACACGCTTTGGCTATAGGCTATAGCCCTTGCAAGGGCTTCGGCACACAGAGAAAAACTATTATGTACATAACATCCCTCCTATTTATATGTGTAATATTTTCCATAAATCTAGAATTTGTTTCTGATTTTTTTATTTTTTGTACGAAGGATTTGAATTTTTAATCTCCCACAATCCTATCAATTTATCTTTATTTTTAACTCTCTCACTGTTAGGCCATCAAGGCATAAATATTCAGGTGAAAAAAGAAAAATAAAACATTGTCACGGTGTTAAAATATAGAATGGCAGTGGGTCCACGGAAAATTAATCAAATAAGGATAGACCAATAAGTGGGGTGAAGACACCACACGAATGAATCCTTGCCATGGTGGATTTTCACTCAATTGCACTGCCTACACTTTGCCTTCTCCACGAAGTAAACTAGGGAAAGTCTTCGTTGATATCGTATAGCGTTGGGCCGAGGATGAGGAACTCTCTGGGAAACTACTTTTGAAAGGGAACGGCTATTGCAACCCCCCATTCTTATCACCCACCCCCCATCTTTTAGGTTTTTAAGGTTTTATATAAAATATAAAAGGTTTTTATGAAAACCGGCCGCAATGTCCACTAAAAAACGTTATTTTGAACAACTTTGTAGAAGAAAGTTTTTCCTAAATCTATCATTTAAATATACTTTTTAGCAATTTATAGCTTTTATTTCATTTTTTGCCAAAAAGTCTACCTAAACGATAGATTTTGGAAAAACTTTCTTCTGCAAAGTTGTTCAAAATGATGCTTTTTAGTAGACCTCATGATTGGTTTTTGCAAAAACCTTTTATATTTTTCATGAAATCCTAAAAACCAAAAGAAAAAGGGTGGGGTTATAAGAATGTGGGGTTGCAATAGCCGTTCCCCTTTTGAAATTACAAGGAAAGCGAGAGCACATTTTATTGGATCCTTAAAGAAAGCCCATTAGGGCTCATGGGCTATGCACGATGGGGTAGTAGTCTTCCCCCCCTTGTATTGCCCATAACACAGAGTATTGGATACAATAACATTTATTTTTTTAATAATATACATATATACTCTCAAGACTCGAAACTATACTTCCATATTTGGTGATCCGAAACTTTTGTCATTGCAGCCTCGTTGAAACTTGATTCACTTAAATTAAATGTCTTTAACAATGAAAGAGCGGATCGATGTCGACTTTAATCGCTTAATTAGTTTGGTCATATACTATAAGAGCTAGTTTATTTGAAGATCTGACCTACTAAGGAATGGATCTTATTTGAGAACATGTATTGTTACCAAATTCATCTAAATCAAATGACAAAACCATTTGGTCCCTTTTCTTCTTTGTTTTTTTTTTTTTTTTTTGCTTACAAAATTTATAATGTCTGAACTACACGAGTTTGGCTCCTCTTCAAAACCCTTTTGGCCACGGTCAAATCTCGCCACAATGGCAGGGGAAACAAGGTACTGTTTTGGTATTAGAATTGTTCCACAACAGCAGGGGAAACTAGCTTAGGATCTTTAATATATACATTATTCCCCCTCGAAAATCTCAAGCTTTTAGATGAGTTAATACGTTTATAAAGAAAAAGACCTTTAAATGTGATTGTACGTACAGCAAAGCCAAGGCATAAAAGGGGTAAAACTAATTTGGATCCTGGATCACCTTGACATACATCAATCCTAGACTTTGCCATCTAATAAGCTAGTGGGGTAGTAAGATGGAGGTGAGGTATGTTCATTATCTGTGAAACATTTATTCCAATAATTAATTTTACACTAGAATTAAAACTTGGATCGATGCCTCCATGGTTAGAAATTTAGAACCATCAAATCAATATTATCTTGATCACAATCAACAAATATAGACATATAGGGACAACAATTGCAAGCAAAGAGTCCTTCCACTGTTGGACTGAAACATGTTCCCTTTCCTACAGAACAGCTAGCATAGCATGTAAGCTGCCAAGGCTTTTAAAGTTCAGGGAGATAAGAAGGACTCGATCAAACCTCCTTCCTTCCCATTTATAACCATAAAAGCCTCCACCTACCTAGAGACTGTACATAGTATTAGATATGATGGCCGGTATTCGGTCATATGGTTACATGAGGCAGCACGCATTGACGTTGTCGTCATTGAACATGTTGCTAACCTTGTCGTCTCCCCGATGAGTCGGATGAATAGTTCCATGCTTCTCCGCCACATTGTAGCCATGCCTATAGTAGTTGTAGCTCTCTTTGTAGTCATTAGTCATGTCTTTGAAGTAGTCATTAGTGGATGTGAAGTACAAAGGTGGGTTAGGATAGGGCCAGAATTCAGCTCTCTTGCCTGCCCTCCTCACTACCTTGAGCACCTTGTTGCGATCCACATACCCGATCACTGTCACCTTCTCCATATCGAGGTCAACCTCCACTGAATCCACCCCTGAAACACAAAATATATACATACATACATGCGGGCTTTAAAGACGAATTACGTCACATGTTTTCGTAGTGTATATATATCTTGCCTAGCTAATAAAGTCTTAATTAAGAAAGAGGAAAACAAAATTCCCATTTGGGGGAAGGGCTGTTGATAGATTCAAGGGCACCCTGAGGAGGTATTTGAAATAACCTAGATAAACTATAACAGAACCATGCCCAAGGCTGGACATTCAATTCCTGTGCACATCTGGGTCGTCTAGGATAGGTATGTTGGACGTACCATCCATATAACGGCCTAGACGTGGACGAGAACGTCTGCTGCACTGGAGATCGAGGATCTTTGTTGTATGTTAAGCTGAAGGTTATCAACTGCCGAAGTTATAACCCAATATGCCTACCAGTACCCAACACCTACCTATGCTAAGGCAAAAGTAGTTCCTCTGCTTGTAGAAGAGCCTAGCTTCAGTTGTTCTTGGGGCTCAAACCAGCTCTCTATATATGGTTTTCTCCTTACCCAAAGCCTATCACGTACAGGGACATGGAATATGACACACAACCAAGCGGATTTTATGATAATTAGTAGGCGCTTGGGGATTTGGGACAATACATGCATATTCCAATTAACAGTGTTCAATATTGCTCAAACAAGCATCAAAATTAGCATTTTATATTTTCCAAAAAAAAAAAAAAAATGGGAAACAAGGGTAATATACCTCTAAGCTTTAAAATGGCGTTTCTGACAACTCTCTCACAGCCAGTGCAGCACATCCTGACTTTAAGCTCCACAGTCTGTAAAGCAAACACGGTTTACAGATGCTGTTGCCGCAAAAGTATACACGTTTTTTCTCTTTCTTCTTATTCCTTTGTTCCTTCTGTTGTTTTAGCTAGGAAACTTTCTAACCATAACGGTTGTAGGAAACTAAAGGGATTAAGAAAAGCCAAACTGGGTTTAGATTAAACCTCTTTGTCGTAGCTAGATTCCTAAATGCACTAAGTTGAAGAACATTATCTTTTTCCTTTTTATCTCTACTCCAGGTGGTACATGAAACTCCTTGTATCGACAAAGCCACCTTTTCATAGCTAATTTTCTTGGGTCTGTCAAACAGACTTATATTAAATTATAACCATATAAGCCATATTGACGTTAATTTGTTAATAGATATTTTGTTTGGGTTTCCAAGACCTTAATTATAATCCATATTAAGTTTCGTTCAATCGCTATCTTAATTCTCTGATCATTTAAATAGGAAACCTGTTTTTTTTTTTTTTTTTTTTTTTAATTCTTTCATGCTCTTTGCCTTTTTTTCCTTTTTTCTTGTTTAATCTTCTTAGCAAGGAAGGAGTAACTGGCGACATGGTTTTTAAAGGAATGGAACAGTAAAAGGTGATCTTCTATGAATGCTAAACCCAAGTACTTCATATGTGACAGCCATGATAAGATAACAATTACGGAGTAATACCTTCTTCTTCTTTAATTTTTCTTATTCTTGCACTGTTTTTTTTACTTTACAAGCAGACATGCATATTAGTTCTGGCCCAGAATTGGCCTACTTACGAGGAAAGAAAAAATTTCATGCCAACTTGAAGATCGATGAAAAACCATGGTGAAAGCTCAAACTAAACAAGATTCCTCAATGGATCAAAAACAAGGTATGTAGTAGCTAGGGATCGATAAAAGCGAACCTGCAAAGAAAGGGGGCGACCCTTGGGCATGTTGTATTTGATGTTGTGGATACTTTTGTGGTTCTCTTGATAGCGAAAGAAGCAGTAAGCAATGGTGGAAATGAAACAGCCAAATGCTCTGTCTAGTACGTTGGCCATGACAAGAGGTCCCTTCAATATATAAAGAAGCAAAGGAGATCGAGAAACGTACTGAAGATAAGCCCAGCGCGCGTTAGAAGATATTCCTCCAAGAGGGCATCGCTTCCTTAAGTTCTAATCTAATTGTCATATATATTCCAAAGGTGTCTAATATATATATGCTATTCCACGAGAGCAGTTTCTTGTGCTTAAATTCACTGGACTTGACATGGGGTCTCCCCCAATAATCAAAACCCTTTAGACAGGGAATGGTATCCCTCGCATTAATGCTTGAAATGTGGGTCAAGCTAACATGGCTGCTGACACTAGAAAAGGAATATCAGGTGTCGTTGGGATATGGATGGGCTTAAGGAAGGAAAGATGGTTTTGGATGCAAAGGGGAACATATATTCTAAATATCTCCTTTTTCCTCCATCAATTTGAAAATCAGTCCACAACATGAACCATCTATTGACAAAGCTAGCCTCACAAAGTTATATTCCCGCCCACATTGCTATAACTAGGTCTTTCTATGCTACAGAGATATCGATGTTTTCAAATTTTCTACAGGCCACGCCTTGACAAAATAGAATCTCTGGGTTCTAGAGATTCTTTTAATACTCCCTATATATAGTCGTAAAACAAAGAACTGACGAAGGCATGGCTCTCTTCCATGCAGCTCCACCTAATTAACAACTTAACATAGGCGAAAAATTTGAATTAATTGGTCCTTTTATTTTGGCGATAAACCAACTAATGAGGCACCCAGTACTGGTATTGGTTCCAATTACACCCCACTTGGAACAATTCTAACTTGGGTCGTATCAGAAAATTGCAATAAATTAAACCATGAAAGATGTGATTTACAAGATTAGCCTCAGTTCCATAATCTGACAATTGATTCCGTAACTTTGTGTTTCTGGTGAACTTAATTAGGATAAAAATGGGGGCCGGGACTACTAGCTATTCCCACTAGCTAGACTTGTTTTCTTCATTCATTAATTGCATGTACTTAATTATCTATGGCATCTTGCAAGTCGGTCATGAGAAAGCAAGCCAGTGGGTGCAGCAAAACCATTAAGCAGAGTGGGGCCATCGAAGAAATATTCCAACGTAACATTAAATGGATGATACCATTTAGAGTGCTTACTCCAGTGGCATCTTTTTTGTTTATTTCTTAATTTGTTAATGTTATTCGCATAATCATCCCTATCAAAGCGATCTCTCTTTGTGATGACGTAAACGATGGAGTTTTGCATGTCCATAGGATGTTCACTTATCGGGCTATTCGCACCCATCGATATAATGGTCTCATTGTTCCAACTTTTCTTATAGTTTTTTTACTTCTTGTTTGTAAGGCCATTACTGTTTGCAATTCTTTTTTCCTATATCATTTTTTTTAGTATTCCATATATGGAGAGCAAACAAAGTAGTATTCTCCATGCTGAGAAGATGGTTTCAGAGACAAACACTTAACAATATTTGGGAATTCTCCCCAAAGCGAATAAATAGTCACATCATCTTCTTCCAGTTTTTCCTTGTCGCACATTTTTTTTTGGGTTGAAAAGACAGCACGCGCGCACACACACACAATTAAGATTTGAACCTAGGATTTTATACAGGGAAGTGCTATTTCCACAACACTCTCTTTTACCTCTTTAGGAAATTTCTACATTACCCTTCTCTCTCCCCACTTCTTTATTCTCCTTATCACTCTCCACTTCTCCAAGCAATCAGTGAAAATCCAAACTTGAATTGATCATTACACACGAAATAAAAAAATTAAAAACCCAAAAAAGTAATTAAAAAGATAAAGCCAGATGCATATCATAGTTACGAGAGATGAGTAATCCTGTCTTCTTGAGTTGTGTCAATGACCATCTCTAGTTGCTCGAGCTTTTGAGCCACATCCACCATGTTTGGGTTTCAGAGCTTGTAAGTTGCACCGAATACAACCAAAAACTCATCCATCCCACTTGCATCTTGTTGCTCCTCTCTTCCCACATCTTCCCCTTCCCCACCTTTGAGAAAATTTCACCCTTACCACTGCCATCACAAGCCTTTTGGTGGTCTCTTTTTCTCTTTAATTATTTGATTCATTAATGATTCTTACTCAATAATAATTAAAAAAAAAAAAATGTTCACCTAATCAAGCAGTGAAGTAAATGTGAAAAAGAAAGAGAGATAAAAGCTTGGGTATGTGTTTGTATGCCATGATCAAATCCAATTTTAAAAGAAAAAAAAATGAAAAAGGAAAACAATCAATTGAAATTGGGGTTTTTACCCATGCCAAACAGTGAGTGAACGAATGAAAAAAAGGGGGAAAGAGAAAGGTAAAATGGTGATATCACAATGAAGGAGGGGAGAGGGCTGTGGATATAGCCATTTAGGCTATATAATAGCCTCACCCTTTAGATATTATACAGGAGGCGGACCAGGCAAGAGTGCTAGTAAATCATAGTTGGTGGTAATTTTGAACCGAACTGTACACTTGCCATTCTTACGAATACAGACGAGAGTTTTTTATTTTGCATACTATGTTCACAAGGAAGAAGTGGCACTAGAATTATAGACAAGGTCTTAGCTATGTATAGACATGAAAACTTCCGGAAAACTAAACTGATCGATATGTTGTAAGTGGAGACAGACACACAACTGCTAGTTTTGACACCAACATATATGACATGTTCAGAATAGGAATAAACAAGAGAGGAAACTGTCAATGGCCTTATAGTCCGATGTTATCCCGGCCTCACCCTCTTGTAAAAGGCCAGGGATCGAGGTACTGGGTAAGATTTACATTTTCTATGGGATAGGGGGTTGTACTATTTTTTATGTTTCGCTCTCTACCCCCAACAACAACAGGGGAAAAAAGGGGCCGGCCGCCGGGGGAACGAGAGCCTTTGGCAAAGCGAGAATGTTTTTATATATTCATCACATTTTAGTCCATGCAACACATTTCGCTAGGCGTTGGTGAATTCAATGTCAATCGTCTCATAGCCAGTTAGTTTTTGTTTTTTTTTTTTTAATAAGCAATTCATAATTAAGAAGAAAAGCTATTGCTTCCAGCCCCTTCATCCTTATCTGCAGAGATAACATTCTTAGGCAAAGAGATGATTGGGATGGAACCAAAACACATACACTGAGCAGCCCATTGGGCAAGAAAATGAGCACAATTGTTATCTACCCTAGAAATGCGATAATGTCGCTTGAGCGGATCCCACAATGGCCCCAAGGGGGAGAACAGAGGCCAAATATATTCTAGCAAGTAAATAACACTCCAAATATATTCTCATTCATTACTATCTGAAATTCGGAATTTTAATTTCTTCATCCGGCCAGGAAATGAACTGCTGAGGTCCCTCTCACTGGGTTCTGTGTGTCATATTTTAGAGTAAAAGGCAAGAATTAATGGAAAGGAATGTGTGATTCGTGGAGGGAAGCTAAAGAAAGCTAGAAGAAGACTTTTTTTCAAAGAAAAAAACTGGAAAATTTCTGCATCCATACATTTTGGGAACTTTACCTGAAGCTTGATCGAGGATATGAAACTAATACTCCAAAAAGAATACGATGGAATCATATAAAGTGAACACAATATTTAAAGGAAAGAGAGAGAGAGAGGTAGATATTGAAGATACAAACACAACATCCTTATATATATCTAATATAAATATTTACACCAAATTGAAGACTTCACCGGCCACAAGAAATGTAAACCGCCGCCTAACAAAAAGAGGAAAAGGAAAAGCATTAAAAAAGAAGAAGAAAAAAAGCGGGTTGGCTGACATTAAACAGAGTAAGAAAGGGTTGGTGGTGCAGGTGTAAGCAAACGGGGAGTGGAAGCAAAGGGGAGATTCCTGAGGATAAGAAAACGAACCCGCCTTGGGAAAGGTGCGTCGTGGAACAGATGCTCCAGCACCCGAGCCAGCAGCACCGTGTACTCCTCCATTAGCTCTGCCACTATCGCCACCAATATCATCTCTGCCTACGCGCGTACCCCTCCTTAATTCCTATATATCTTCTACTCTCTGCTTGGCTGCCAATTGAGCTATATATATGTATATATGCTCGCTCAAAAATCAAATCACACCAACAGGATGTCTTTAATTTGAAGCAACAAGTCGTCTTAATCGAAGCCTGGGAATATTCAGTGACATCCCCTCTCCTCCTCTCTGTCTCTCTCTCTTCTCTATGTAGAAATAGAAATGACCCCTTGCTAGTAGTGGGTAGTATACCAGTTCAACGATCACTGGTCAGCACCCATCTCGATCTCTTCTCTATATAGTAGCTGCCTCTGGTTTCTGGTTTATTCTGAAGAAAGCATGTGTGTTTACAGCGGCGGGACGATGGATTCTCTTTCTTGGTTGGGGTTGCCACGTGGGTATCCCCATCCCAAGACGTGTGTTGACGATTTTAGAATTATCTGGACTCTTGGATGGGGTGACTA
Organism: Liquidambar formosana; assembly: GCA_039720395.1. Taxonomy (NCBI): domain Eukaryota; kingdom Viridiplantae; phylum Streptophyta; class Magnoliopsida; order Saxifragales; family Altingiaceae; genus Liquidambar; species Liquidambar formosana. Next base: position 4,949,714 of record CM077830.1, read on the forward strand.
GGTGAGTCGCATCTCTCTCTCTCTCTCTCTCTCTCTCTCCACTTTCATCCTTATCCACCTATATCATATCCCCTTCTTGATTTATTTACCTTCCCCGTTCAATTAATAGTACTATACTATAATAATATAATAGTGGCATGATTGAGAGGGGTTTGAGGCCGTCCGTGCCCAGACTGGTTCCACTGGTGTGTGTTTGTTTTGGGTGCAATTTCCTAAGATGAATGATTTTAAGAATGGGGGCCCTAATCATCCCACATATTCATGTCGTGTTTATACTTTGAAGAGAGAGACAATAATGGGATGAGCAGAGAGCCAATCATAAACTGGTACCAACACATCGCATTTCATACTTATTTTTAATTTGTTCCATTACCTCTTGGTGATTTTTACAATTTTTAACTTGACGTGCCACTAAAACTCATGATATCCAAATTTTAAAGAGTCAAAATTTTTATGATTAGTAATAAAATATTCCAAATGAAAGTGAGAGGCTAGGAAAATGTCCAAATCAAATGATAGCTTTAGGTCTAACCAGTTTAATTATTTACTCTTATCTAGCTAGCAATTAATGTGTATTCTTTGCTCCCAACTGCTTTATCTAATAAGCTTACTATTTGACACCCAAACATCATATTCATTACACATCCTTTCATTCCTTACTTCAATTTTTCAAACGCCCATTATCTTTCTTTGCTTCTATTCTCTATTCTATAGCCTATATTTGTTTGGTTGGAATAGAATACGTGGAAATGAAATTTGATTTCATTTTTTTTTTTTTTTTTTTGCCAAGCAATAATGAGGTGTCCAAACTATCAGAACCCGACTAATCCCGTTCCCAAGCGGGGCTACCGCCCCATGAGGTCGTTTAACGTCTATGCTAATAGCCCTGACTAGTGGCTGGTCAAGAGAGATTAACCGATTTTAAACCCGAGATGTCTGAGTTTACAGCTCACCCCTTTGCCGCCAAACTAACTCTAGTTGGTTAAATTTGATTTCATATTCAAAATAGTCTGAAATTAAATGAAATTGAAATAAACATTACAGAATGAATATCATTATAATTCACTACTACTACTTGATTCAATTTTCATTTAATTATCTCATCCAAACATGTTATTTGTAATGAATTAAAATAGAATACCATTCCCACCAAAAAAAAACATGACGTATGTTTAAATTTTTAAAATTTAATTTAAAGCTAATCATGATACTTTATTATTATTATTATTAATATAAGATTTAGAATAGCAACTTTGGATGACTATTGATGCAGTTGCAATGTTCTCTCCCGCAGGCATAGTATGAACGCAAGCGCGCATAAAAAGCAGCTAAACCAGACAACGGTACGGGAACCAGACAAACAATTGCTGGCTTTTGCCTTTTTTTTCCTTTTTTTGGGCGATAGATAGATTCGATATAAAAACAGCTGCCGTAACCATGGGCGGATCGAAGCGGATATATTTAAAATTAAAATCGCCATGGCGTCCCGGTAATCTGACTAGGCCCACCGTTTTGGGCGGTCCACCTTCCATGATGTTTTTCTCATTTTTGGACAGGGGCTACCTAGTGGCAAATGCGTTCACACTTCCTCCCAAAAGAAACCAGAGCCACCAAATAAAATGGCACTTCTATGTGTGGAATAAAAATGATCATTCCATCCTAACATTTGAGGTGGAAGTGAGAATAAAATAAGAGAGATCAAGCTTGACCCTCTTTTCGTTAGTATTCCATTTCTTAAGAGATGAGAACGTTCAATCACCTTCATTTAGGAAGAAATGAAGGAAACGCTCATTTATTTCCTCATAAACAATCAAACATCTCTAGAAATATTATGAATGGAATGACCATTTCATCCCTACCCTCATTCCAACCTACCAACACAGCTTATGATTCTCCACGAAACAAGTTTTTCTCAATTTCCCCTACTGAAACCGTTACTACTCGATTGTGATCCGATGACATTTCTATAGAAATTCCACCGACTTGGATGGAGCCCTCCGGAGTAAGACGTACCACGCTGTCACTTGTCGCACCATATAGTATAAAATACAAGAAACCAAACTAGGCTGGAATGCAAACAACCATCAAGCCTAAGCCAATCAAGGTACAAACATTACGTGAATTTTAAATAACAACACTCATACAAAGCTACCCAAAAAGGAGAATTGCTAAGAAAATTAGGTGAGAAGGAAAAAGTTCCTCTCATTATATTACATAATACACACCTAGACTTCGCAAATATGTGCATACATAAGAGGTGCTCAATTTACAAACCTACCGCTGTTTTCTTCTATGAAGTAACATAAACAGGAACAACCGTGTAATTTTACCTATGCAACATCAAGATCCAAAGCAACTCCAGATTCCCATAAAGATTATGGGCAGCATTATAACTAGAGAAACACCAACTACATAAACTGATGAGCAACTTGAGATACGATGTGCAGCAGGTAGCTCTGGAGAAAGTGATGAGCCCCTCTGACCGCTGCCCAATTCACCATCCCGTTTCACCCTCGACATCAGTTTTGAAGTGGTTTGTTGTGCAATTTCCCTGTTCTCGTCAAACTCAAGAAGGCGGCTCTCTACCTCTGGCTCATCGTTAGGAGTATGTATCGTACCTTCTATGGCCTGCATCAACCAATAATACAGGATTTAATTATCTGATGAATAGATATCATCGCATCTATGTAAGCTGAAACTTAAGGAACTTTTACCTCAGTAATAGTTGATTGTGCTTCATGCTCTTCTTCACTGCTGCTTGTGTCCCTCAATTTTCCAGGAGAGACTTTCATCTGTAAACGGATCCTTCTACGGGCAGTGCCCTGTGGTTCAAAGTTGTCATCACTTGGTCGGTCTTGTGTCTGGCGGGTCCTAATCTTGATTCCAGTTCCACCACCAAGATCACCGCCATTATTAACAGAATTCTTCTGGCTGGATGATCCGTCCAATAGTTCTTCACCACCACTGCTTGTGTCCCTCAATTCGCCAGGAGAGATATTCATCTGTAAACGTATCCTTCTTCGGGCAGTGCCTTGTTGTTCAAAGTTGCCAGCACTTGGTCGGTGTTGTGTCTGGCGGGTCCTAATCTTGATTCCAGTTCCACCACCAAGATCACCGTCATTATGGCTGGATGATCCACCCAATAGTTCTTCACCACCGCCTGCTTGTGTCCCTCAATTCGCCAGGAGAAATATTCGTCTGTAAACGTATCCTTCTTCGGGCAGTGCCCTGTTCAAAGTTCTCAGAACTTGGTCGGTGTTGGGCCTGGCGGGTCCTAATCTTGATTCCAGTTCCACCGACAAAATCATCGCCAAGGACACACATGCTTTCCCTTTCAAGTTCTGGTTCATAGGAGGATGCATGAGCTTGGAAAAATCCAGGAGACATTTCCATTTGCAAGGTTTCCATGCTATCAACTTGCTCATTGAACCGCATGGAAGCTCCCATCTCAGGAACAAACTGTGTGAAGGAAACACAGTACATATCAAATTATATCAAATGACCAGAAAGGCAAAGGCATGAAAGTCCAAAGGCCTTCCAATTCAAAGTTTATGGGATGTGGAAGCTAAAGCATAAAACATCTCAACAATTGGTGTTTGAATCCAAATGGCAATCTACCAATGCAGTGGCTTATGAGCTAACAGAAGTATACCCTCTTACCTGTATTTGGCCTATTTCAGCATCTGTATCGGCATATGAACAACCTTCTTTAACAAAGGAAGTTTCAGGTTGTTTGTCAGACAACGGACCAATGTGACCAGACATTTTGGTTTCACTTCCACCAGCTAAGTTCTTCTGACTGTTTGACTCTTCAGCACTCCACTCCTCATACTTGAAGAACCCATCCAACAACTCTGTAAGAGACACATCCGGTTCACTGGTGCCATCCTGAAAAGGCAATCCATCGTGACAATTACCAAAGTCACCTGCAAATGGAGAATCAATGAACGGTGCTAGCTCTGTGTCCATCATCGATTGCAATGGTGAGAAAACCTTGCAATCAATTTGACTATGTTTGGGCTCATACAATTTTGAATCTTCTCCCTGCACAGGATACACCTACAAAAAAAAAAAAGAAGCAGCAATAGTATATAAGCCCTAGTGATTATGTAAAGATAAAGGATGATGACCACAAAAAAGCTGAAACGCAGAATATTCTTCTCACCTCTGTAGGTGTTTCTTCTGTTACATGATCTTCCACATCAGAAGCCACGCTATTGCAGCAGCTCTCAACAAGTACAAGAGAATTAGGGGTCATGTTGTCTGACTTATCAGTCAGCCACCTCTTAATGCCTTCGGGTTGCTTTCCAACTTGCATATCCACCTCTACTGTTTCTTGACCTAGATCAGAGGATGTATCATCAGGAGAGGACTTGGTTGCGGTAGGAGACAAGCCAGTTGGTTCTACTTCATCATACTTCTGAACATCGGTCTTCTCCTCTGTCTTTCGGAACAAGCGACAGAGAACAAAGGCACCCTGCAACATGTGAAAGAAGAAACAAAATAAGTTTGACATAATGAGATTAGCATACAAACATTACATATATATTATTATAAAACTGGTCGTTTTTATAAATTATAAAAGTAAAAATTCAATAGCAAATATCAGAATCTACAACAAACCCCACCCACTGGTGTGCACACACACTCAAACAGAGAGAACACACAAACTTTGAAGAAAAACTATATGAACAAAAATGGATATGAGGTAATTTTAAGAACCCCAGTCTTAACCCTTTTGGATTTTATGAAAAACATTGCTTCAATGCATACACTCTTATCAGTTAATAGAGGGAGGAAAAGCATTCTAACCCTGACTTGAACATGAACTAATAGTAAAATTAGGTATAACAGAATGTGTAATGTCTTGAGCGGTTGAGATTTGATAAAGTTGGGATGAATGAAACTATATCAAAACCTCAAGTAAGGACTGGGACACTTCAAAAAACAAATGGGAGGTTAAGATAAGTACAAGAAAGTATCAGAAATTCATCCTTCTACGAGAGAGAAAATTAAGGCACCATCAAGATAGCAATACGGAAGTGCATTTGTTGCTCTTCAGAGCATATAAATTGCTTTAATTTTTTCTCTCACAAGCAGGAAAAGTACTTATGATATCCTAAATAAACTCCAAATGCCTATAATCTCATCACAATATCAAACCGTTCCAAACACTGTAATTTCACAATAGATTGGAACCTTTGGACCCATCAATCGAATTTGATTCCTATAATGGATATTTTATGAGTGTCTTAAACTCTCAACATGCCGAAAAATTCCAGGTTAAAATGTATATTTCTAAGAAAATATGTAATAATAGAAGCCACTGTTCATGATTGAACAAAGTTAAGAAGTCCACAAGAAAAACAAACAGGAAAAGCCTGACGCCTGATGCTTGATGCTATTAATGGTTAGCTTAGATATAGGTCTTGATGAGAAGAACAGTAAGCACCTATATGTATGAAATTCACAAATAAACGAAAGGCCTGTTCAATAATTGAAACGGAAATTAAATGGTTATACTGTATCTTACAAAGTACTTATGGCACAAATCCATCACTCTAGATGGGAAAATTCAAGAGAAAGACGGTCATCATCACAAATTAGATTGTTAAGTCGAAATGGAGATACTTAATTAATTTATAAAATTGACCTCAAAACGTCAACTGTAGTGAAATTCAAGAGAATGATGACCATCACCACAAATGAGAGTGTAAATTCAAAACATAGGTATTTCATGAATTTCTAAAATTGATACCGTAACGTCAATCATGGTGATAAAACATTTTAAAATGGTCCAATTCAAGAATGACAAATTTATGCCTTCAATCCTATGTAAAAAGACGCTCACTTGGACGACCAAAATTTCAGACCAGATTCTGACCTCCGACAATGCATAGAAGATAACATTTTATAAACGAAAATTATAGATAAAAACATTAAGGCAAGAATTATATAATCCATAAAGTGAGTTGATGCAAACAGAAAAGCATAATAACATGAGAGAGAAGGGGGATTAAAAGTACCTGGCCGGGGCGGGTACCATCGAGATCCTTTTGAGTAGCACGATACTCGTGCATGATCCAGCCGGTGCGCTCACCCTTGGGAGCACGGCCTAAATAGAAAACGAGGGTCTTCTTCATGCCAATGACATTGGGGTGGGAGCCGGACTTGCGCGACTTGATGGTGCGATCCTTACCGGTAGCTTTCCAGTAACCAGCATCAGTGGCCCTATTAGAGCGATTCCCGTTTGGATACTTCCTGTCACGGGGACAGAAGAAGAACCACTCGGGGTCTTCCGACTTTATCACCGATTGCCCTAAAGGAACACACATACACCCAATCCAAAGAGATGAAGGGGGAAACATGTAAGAGAACACAAGGATCTAAAGCTGAAGTTGGACACTTTCACCCAAATCAGGATCATCAGGAAAGAAAAGAAATGCGAAATCGAGAAAAATGCATAGGAAATAGGGAGAGAAAGAATACCAGGCAAGTCCCAGGGTTCCCATTTACAGACATCGATTTCGGGAATGACCCCGACCTCGGAACCCCGGCCGTTGATCTTCATCCTCAGGTAGTGGTTGATGAGCTCCTCGTCCGTTGGCCGGAATCGGAATCCCAGAGGTAACGATTCCACCGACAGTACCGCCATATTGAGATCCCGTGCTCCAAATTTCCTAATGGTCGACCGAAACCCTAGATTTTTCCTCAGATTTCTCTTTGGTTGCTTTTGAGATGACGATGAGTTCACACCTCTTTTGAGTTTTTTAACTTTGAAGTTTTAACGCTTTGGCCTTTGCTTTGCTTTGATCATATATAGTTGAATTGAAGGGGAGGGGAGTCAACATTTGGTTGTTTCGGACGAGGCTTCCTATACCAGTCGAAATCTGGGATACCCGGTTCCTCTGCCTACTGTTCCAATCGGCACCTTCTGGCCAACCCAACCCCGACACAAGACGCTCAAGGTGGTAAAAGTCAAAAGTTGAGTGGTTGATCTGTCCCTTTCCCACTTTCCCTGGTACGATGTGAATGAGCAATGAGGCAGTAGTGGGATAAAGTGTTGTAGAGACTAGAGAAGAGAAGTGAGTGGCATCAGGTGTGGTACTGTGGACCACAATATTCTTCTGCTTAGCTCGCAAGTTTTGTGTATAACGCGTGGATGGCTCCCCTTCCCTCGAAAACTTGCCCATATGGGAACCTATAATTACCGCCCCACCAAACCAATCCCTCTCAATGTTTTTTTCCCATTTTGTTTCGCCCTGGTTTCATGTTTTTTTAAAAGTTAAAACTCCAATTTTTTTCGGTTTGCACACTAGGAAATAGGAATATCAAACCAAAATACAAAATATATTTATGGTTCCATTTCTTTCCCATTTGGTTTTTCATTTTGTATAAATCGATTTTTTTTTCACTTCAACTTTGGTTTGCAAATTAAGAATATCTAACCAAACCCAAATACCAAAATATATAACATATTAATAGTTTTATTCTATTCTGTATAATATATAATTATATATTGTATAATATAAAATATAAAATATAAAACCGTAATTAGTATGTCACGTTGTTGTTTTACCATTTTCTTGAAAATATTTATGGATTAATTAAGATGATATTGACACTTTGATGAATGGAATTTCTTGATAAGTTTGTTTGATGGTTTTAGTGCTATAAATTAATTTTCTCAAAACCGATGCTTTTTAATTTTAGTATACAACTGTTGGTTTAAGTGTGTATCCATGATTTATTTAATTTTTTTATACTTGATATGAGAAAACCTCAAAATGATAGTTTTTGGTTTGCTTTGGTTTGGTTGGATTTTTTTTTGGTTTGGTTACAGGATTACTTGTTGGTTTGAATTTTACCTTTGAATTGAACCAAACAGAACCATGCTCACCCCTACTTTAATCCCCACAGTTTCTTTTCATAATTTTTATTTAATTTTAATTTCAAAACTAGCAGCTGGCTAGCACACTCAATACATGCATGTAACATGATTTTTGGAAGAACTATAGGCTATTTATGTGAAGTATTTTGTTAAGGAATATAAAAATGTATAACCTAGTTTAACAAATAGCGTAATGGGAGAATGGAAATAAAAAATAACCCATACTTTCATATATTTAATATTTAAAAATTTGCTAGTAACACTCAATCAGAATGCCATATCATGCACAAAGTGAATTTTATAATATTTTGTTACTATAATGTACTAGTAGTTTATTTTTCTTACATGACTAATTTTAATTAAACTTTATAAGTATTTTTGTAACGTTTTTTTTTTTTTGGGGGGGTGGTATTTATATCAGGGGGTTCTATTGATATGCTTACACGCTTGTAAGAGTGGCCCTAAAAAGTAGGGGTAAGAATAGAACCCACTATCTCTTGATTAACAAAAGATCCTGAGACCACCTGTTTGACTCCTCAGATTGAACAAACTTATTTAGTTATCAGCACCTTTTCTTTTATTTTCAATCATGTGCACCAAACATTACAGCTTTAGGGGCAGCCTTTGGAAGCCCCAAATCTTACTCTTGGTGCAATTGGCTAGTCCTATGCTTTCACCCTTCATATTTGAGCTATCATTATCCAATTAATAAGAGATCATATCATAGACTCAACTTCAACATGGCCTACAGTCTGCAAAGCCCTTTATGATGTTACTTTGCAAGCGGTTGTAGACTTGTAGCGTAGTTTCATACCTCCGGTGAAGGGGGGAAAAAAAGGAAAAAACATACTCATATAAGTAACACTCATATAAGTAATTCATTACTCATATTCTATTATACGAGATTTTCATCCCATGCGATCACCCTTTTTAAGGCAACGTCGAGATTCAATCCCCAGAGATGAACCTTCAGAAGGGGCAATTCTGTATTTCGATATTCTACATCAGATAGAAGAAGAATTATTATTATTCAAAAACATTTGGATGCCAAGTGGCTTGACAATTTCACCCCAAACTGCCCATCGAACCACCTTGGTCAATTTCAATCGAAGCTTCCAGACAAACCCAAATAATTTATCCACTCACGTACTACATAAGAAAAGCTTGACTTGTTAAAGGGCCCAAGAGTAAGGCACATTCCCCACTTTGTATTCATGACCTCTCGGCACTCCAAAATCAGGCTTTGCCCAAATGGGTGAGTCTTCTCATCTCCTGTCTCCCAGTTATGAATCATAAGCCTAACATTCTTGCGAAATAGAGTGGTCAATAGTGAATTTTCACTCCAAATTCCTATAGAGAGTATTTAAACCTCTCTAAGAGCTATGGTCCCAATCAAGACGACCTATTATTTATCACACTTTGGATTGCTAGGAAAATAAATGACAACTTTAATTCCAATCTTATTAGGAGGCTGAGGTTAAAGTAGTTTATGCAAGATTCCAAATCTTCATTTCTCTACCAACACCACACCAGCCATTAGCCATTAAACGTAAGGCCAGGGAAAGAACTACAAGAAACCTGTTAGAGTTATAGAAAATGATACAGGAAGACATCTACACGAGAATCATGCGAAATGTGTTTTCCATAAACTTTGAAAACAAAACCAAAATATAAATTGAAAGTTTTCCCAACTTGCCTTTTCCCCCTCATTTCCCCAGCATTACATTTATAAAATATATCGTCCACCAAATTCCCAAATGTCTCGTCATCACCTCATTTTCCACAACCTTTTTTTAAACAAAAGAAGAAAAAAAAGATGGGGGAAAGTGACAAACAACTCATATGTACTCTGTATAATCCTACGCCCTACCCCAAAGGCTAACCAAACCTCTCCCCTTCCTCCCTCCCAAGAGGGGAGGGGGAATTTATCCTACTAAAAGGCCTCAGATTTGAACCTGGAAATGCCACCAGGCTACCAAGGCCATTGATACATTTTTCACCTGAGACTAGGTTTTTCAATTCAATATTATTTAGACTACGTTCTTCCTTTTTCGCTAATTAAGTTGGTTTAGACTATGTCACCTTGTCAGTCAATCACATAATATCAGACCTAATATAGAGACTCATTTGGATGTGCTCTTTAACACTCCATGTCATTTACCTCTTACTGTACACTTTGATTTCTCAAAATTCTACTCCGTACTAATATACTCCTGGAAAAGCATGCAAGTTGATGATGATTTGCAAACAACCATGGTTTCAGCATTTATTCCACTTTACAAACCATTTGCCTGGCATAGGCAAAAGTCACCTATGTCAATGAGCAGCCTTAAGCATCGACCTTGAACCCTGAAGCAGCTCGATCTCTTAGAACTAGATGCAAATGACACATCCATTTTTTAAATACATACAACTATAGACTGCAGCTGAGATAACTGTATCTTAGAAGCACATGTCACCATCCAAAGAAATAGTGAATGCATAAAAATTCATCAGTAGCACATTAGACCGAACTATATATGTGTCTGTGCACATGCATGCACGTACAATAAATTTTCAAAGTATACAGGTTGTGAGAAAAAGTCCAGGTATATGTTACCTAAAAAAAGGATTACGCTAATCCTATAGCAGCAGCATGTGTTTCAATAGCCAAATCTGAAGAGGGGGGTAAGGATAGAAAGACAAGAAAACAAAAACAAAAATAAAAATAAAAATAAAAACTAACAAACTCACTCAAGAGCTACCCAAAGAGAAAATTTCATTGCAAGCTAGACCATATAAGTTCATGTATCTGTTAAAGGGAGAATGATGTTCCCAATTCCCAAATGCATCATGGTGTATCAATGCTTGAGGTAACCAGCAACGGAGCCCCAATAAAGCACATGGCAAACAGAAGATTTTTACACTAACAAAACAATTTAAGCATTCACCTGTGAGTCCCAAATTTTATTATTTACAGATTCACTTATAAAGCAGGATGGTATCCGAGGTTCACATTTGTTTCTACCCTTTGCACTGCTCTCCTTAAACTCCACTCATGGCAGAATTCCAGAGCAAGCCTAAGTGCAGTTCCAAGTCCAAGCACAACAATAACACCTGTAGAGTGTCTCTCAAGTTTCAACATCAGCAAGAACACATAAAATTTGGACAAGTGGTATTTGCATATCAACAGGAACCAAACTTGTGTAAAGATAGTATTAGAACATGTACCGATTATGATGTTCACAGGCAGTGCAGAAACACCAAGGGTAATGGATATCAAAACATCCAACAGGAGACCACCAATAAGGATCGAAAATGCCACCCAAAGCGGACTAAAACAGCCCTGTTGAAAAGATTATCATATGTTAAATCATTGTGATGAATATATATATATATATATATATATATATATTTTTTTTTTTTCAAATGAAAAGAGAGTGATTTCAGTAAGATTAGCCAAAGTGTTCTCCTTACCCTTTCATGTTCTTGTCCAATACTAGACCCTCTAAATGCAGGGTCAACCCTCCAGATCCAGTAGTTTGTCTGCTCCATGAAACACATAAAAGAACCAAAAGTTGGACACATCAATGAGATGCTATAATATAAATTCCATCAACACCAAGATCATAGATTCTTATTGCTTTATAATTATAATCGTAAATCACTGCTGATTTCACATTACCAGGAATCAGCATGGGTGATAGACACTGCTATGCCTTTAAACATAGGATTACCAACATACCAAAATTCTTTTTTCTTGCTCTGAAACATACAGCTTTGACTACTGCTTGGTTACTCTGATGTATCTTGGACAGAGTCCAATGCCCATGGCTGCTTGATCTTAATTTTGCAGATCAGCATTCATATCTCAGAATGAACCAGACGCTTGAAATAGAAAACCATCAATCAGTATCATTTCTAGGTTTTTGCAAAAACTTTTAAAACTAGTCTGATTACAAGTAAAATAGAACATTCCTTTTACTTTTTTTTTTTTTTTTGGCCAAATGAGGGGTATCGAAGGCCTAATCCTGCCGAGGTCTGAGCCTAGACTAATCCCCCTGCAATGCAGAGTGAATATTTTGTTTACTTAACTGCATTAAGAGACTATAACTTTTTCACCTTTCAATTTTACTAATATTTTATAATTATTACATCATGGACAGGAGAGTGAGTTGGAGGGCAAACTGTCAGAAGTATGAACTGGGCCCCTCATCTAGTTAAATGTAAGGGCTTTAACACAGTCCCCACAAGAATAAATGAATTGGATGACAGTGTGAGATGACATCAAAGTGCCTAAACCCACACATATATTAGATTTACAGCTTGCAAATGGAAAAAGCAATCCTCAGCTCTCCATGCCTAAAAGATACATAATACATACACTTGGCAGGGACTGCGGAGGTGGCACATTTGCAGCTACCTGTCTGCACAAAAAGGCTAAAGCACATTACAATATCATTCAGAACAGAACTGGACTAAGGCATGAACCAATTTAGAGGATGACTCACTGGCATATCTCGCATCTGTTGGAACCTCTTGTACGAAACCAAATGTCTATACATGACCGGTGTGCTTTTGCAAGCCCACCTCGACATTGGCATCCAAGATCTATCAAATCTTCTTCTTTTTCCTCCTGACACACTCTGCAGAACACCGTATAAAGCACAAATTGTTATTGCCTCCATAGTTTAAACAAGTATAAATGGTTTCAGTCTTATCTTTAAAAGCAAAAAGAAAAAGAAAAACAGAGATTCATTGAACAACATATCTATTGGTTTTATCCATCTGACACCAGTTTCAAAATCAATATAAAGCAAACTCATATGATAGAGGTCTCTTAAACACACATTTAAGTACTGTAATTTGTAATTTTGTATCCACATCACTCAAGAATGAAGGATGTAATGTGATTAGTCCTACAACTGTATCACAAAAAAGAAAAAAAGAAAAACAGAGATTCATTGAACAACATATCTATTGGTTTTATCCACCTGACACCAGTTTCAAAATCAATATAAAGCAAACTCATATGATAGAGGTCTCTTAAACACACATTTAAGTAATGTAATTTGTAATTTTGTATCCACATCACTCAAGAATGAAGGATGTAATGTGATTAGTCCTACAACTGCATCACAAAAAAAAAAAAAAAAAAAAAAGAAGAAGAAGATACTTTTTTATGAAGCAAAGAAAAATATACTTTAGAAACATTTGAGAATAACTTTGACTAGCAATTGATGAATTAAACTTCCAATGAAATAGTCAGGATTTCCTCATGATCATTTGAGTAGCTGAAGGCAATCGAAACTTGATGAGCCAACCAAGTGAATTAAAGAAGCTATACATGAAAAGAAGCAAGAAACAATGCCCTTTTTTTAAGTGGGGGGGGATTGAAAAGCTATAACATAAAATCTTATCAAAATAATAACTAGAAAGAACACAAACATAAAAATAATAATAATAATTTAAAGAGGACAAGGTAGCATATCATATCATCTTTTAAATTATCTACTTTGACACACACACACACACACACACACATATTTTCTAATGTAAGCTGTTTGATTTTTTTATTTTTTTTTTGGGTGCTAAGGGAAAAAAAAATGCAGAAAACTACATCCAGACTACCGGAAGACCAACAATATCATGTAAAATCAAAGGTCCTAAACCCCCAGGTGGGGTGCGAGGAGGATAGGGCTATTGTTGGCGTGTCCCCAATTGGCCAAAAAAAAGGGGCCTAGGGGATGGTAGGTAGGGTCGTCGGTATTGATGAGCTTCACAGCGACTTCACAATCAGATTCAACCAGTAATTGTTTAAAACCTTTATCCCAAGCAATCTTCAGCCCCATACGGATGCTGCACATCTCAGCCTCAAGACTGCAAGCCTCTTTTGTTCGGAAAGCATACCCTGATACCCAGCCACCTTGGTGATTTCTGAATATTCCACCTGCACCTGGTGGTCCTGGTTGGCCATACCTGCTACCATCTGTAATTAATTTGGTGAAACCCATAGGAGGCTTCATCTAGCTGACACGTCTTATTGGGGTGCCCGCGCGGGGGGGGTGGTGCCAGTGGTGTTGGGGCAAAAAGCAACAGTTGATGCTCATATTAGTTGGTACTTGGTAGGTGCACTCACAACACACAAACTTCTTAATGTAGGCTGTTTGATGTTCGCATTAGTTGAATTTGATGCCCTTTTCAATTTATAGGGTTCAATATATCTAGTTAATTCCTTTTAACTAAAATGCAAGTCCTAAACTTCATTTTGATTATGGATATTCTTCATTCAACTTCCATTTTTGTCTTCATAAAGTATTCAAGCTAATCCAATCATTTTCTTTTAAGAAAGTTACGTCAGGGAACCTGTAACTATTATATCCATCCTTTTTGTTCTTTTTTAATTTAAGTAAACAATGATATTTTTCGTTATGTCATAGATTGATTTGTGTGCCCTCAAATTATGTTCGTACTCTGAATCAAGTGTGGGTGCCTCAGACTTTTGATTTTATGCACTTGTATTGGAAGGAATTCTTTTCATAAGCACTCTCAAATCATGTTCCATTGATTTGATTTTCCCGAGACTGAAAATTCCCATGTATCCTATTCATCCACAAGTGATCGGATTCGAATACTTCGTTGATTAACTTGGGCAGCGATGAGACCTAAAATGCATAATGTGTGTTCCAAATTGATGTACATCTGTAGCTACTCATATTAAAACCAGTATATAACGGAGAATGAAGTTAACTAGCAATCATTAATGCATCATCTGTTTTGGTGGAAAACAAAATAAGCAAAAGAAATGCTTTCGAGCTGAATGGCTGATGGAGAATGCTGTACATCAATGAGATTGTAAGATTGTAGCTAAATTATTGAAGAAATAGCATAATATGAAGTAAATGAACATGGTATGTCCAGCTAATTCCTGAAAAATGGTGTATCAAAAATAAAAAGGAAGTACATTTTCCGTCATTCTAAAGAAGTGTAGAGTGTTATGGTAAAGTTGTCAAATTGCAGTGCCACACAAACATCAGCTATTGAGGGTAACAATTTCCAAGCTCTACTTTTCCCAATAACGAAACAGAGTCCACAGGTACTATCATTTGGAAAATTAGGGCCACAACATCTGAATCAGTAGCTTATTGATAGTTTTCCGAACGAAGATAAAATCGCAACTTTATCACCAGATTCCCAATACATGATACCCAATACATATAGATTCTTATGCCTATCGGTACGGCAATGGATAATATTTCTCAGAGTGTGCAGCGAACTTCATTATCCACGTAGTATTATTATTGGTTCAGGTTCGCATCACGAAAAAGCACATGACCTATTGACCTCCATGGATGGAAGTATGATAGGCAATCCGCAATTACATGAGAAAAAAAAAAGTAGCAGAAAATGGAAACAACAGAAAATATGGATTGAATATCAATAGGAGATTTGGAGAAAACAGAAAACGTGTTGTATTTGAATGAAATTATTAGAGATATATGAGAAAATAGAAACCATCGTCCTAGAGGAAGAGAGATGAGAGATACCTGCATTGCTCGTGAGAACTTGCAGTCCTCGAGAGGTACCCTTTCTTGGGAGACACCACAAAGGGCAGTTGTCCGTTGCCGGAGTCGACAGCCTTGGCCAATTTCCCAACAGGCTCGGGAGTCACGCGTACCTGACTGCGCGACTCCCCATTAGAAACGACAATGGTGAGCACTGTGTGATCACCGTCGGTAACCGAGTCCTCCAACATGGTGGAGGCCTGGTCCCGGCGTTCCTGAGGCAAACCCTGTTTCTCGAGGTCTGGTAGATCATCAACGGCTGCGGTTCCAAATCCACTTGACCCATCATTCTGCATTTGATGATTTTTGTTCAATTAATTGCCTCTGGTCCCCTTCTTTCAAAGGTCCTCAAATTTCACCACCACAACAACCTTGCTTGTAGCTTAAGAAAAGTTTGGAAACCCTAGAAAACACTAAAGCTTCATTTCTGAAATTGGAAAAGCGTGAAAAAAGGAGGAGGAGTGGGAAAGCGAAAGAGAGAACCTGGTAGGTGGAGACGATGACAGTTTGGGAGGCGTTGAGAAGTGAAGAGGAGAGGAGAGGAGAGGAGAGGAGGACGACGGAGGAGGTACTCTGCAGTCCGTAGGAAAGTGGGGATAGAGAGGGAATTTAGGGTAAGTTACATCTACGCCCCTGTATTTACTGACAAAAACACTAACCTCCCGTTGTTTCAAAAATTACAGTCTTCTTTTACTTTAGAAAATTACAGCCTTCTCCCTTTCCATCCTGATCCCTCCAACCAAACAAGGGGTAAATCTCATCCGTCCATTAGCCGTCTGAAACGTTAACAAGAGTTGCTGATGTCATGCAAAAGTTGACCTTAAATACCCATTTTAACCCTGTCAAATTCAGAGCACTGCGATTTGAATACATTTGAGAATTAAATCCCGTTACCTGAACTCTTGAAGACCGTTGAGACCATTGTGGGTGGGTGGGTGGGTGGGTTTTGCCTCTCTTTGTAATATAATGGTAAGAAGATGGAAGAAGAAAGAAGATCGCGCCACCGATCATACTTGCCATGATCACTATCATCAACCGACAACCCTTCTTACCACCTTGGAGGCATTCTTTATCCCCTTTTTCTTTTTTTCTTTTTTTTTTTTTTTTTTTTTTTTTCAAGCCTCCTCTTTTTATCTCTCAAGTTTGGGATGGTGGTGGATATATAATTAGAGGGGTTTGGATTGCAATTATAGGAAAAACACTGAGGTGCTGAACTGGTGGTTGGTGGAGATGGGGGTTGATTGGAATTGGACGGTGGACTGAAATTTGAAAAAGTTATCCTCACACTCTGTTTTTGGATGCATGTGGCCGGTGCGTTGCAAAAGCAATGGTTTCTTTGGGACTGTAAAGCTTGATAATCTGGATAGTTGGGTGTGCCCATGCCAATAGCCAAATCCTGTTGGCCTCCAACTCAAGCATATGGTTGGAGAACTTGCAGGTTTATTAGGCTGATGGTGCTCTATTTTAAATGAGTTTCACAAGCAACAAAAGAAAATCCAATTATGTACGAGGAGGGGGCCCCCGCCGGGGGGTGTTTGGAGAGAGAAAACCATCCAAATTTCTCCCATGAAGTGAATGTGTCAAGAGTGTAAAAAAAAAAAAATTGAAGCATGAAATATTTTCTACATATACATGTTAGCATGTTGCCTTTATCAACTCAATTGCACACGCATCCAATTAAACCCCACATGAACAATATACTGTACATATACATGTAGAACAACCCCAACTTAGAAAAAGCTGCATCATACTTCTCTCTCTCTCTCTCTCCAAAATCGTCCCCACACTAAATTCTCCACAACTCCTCTCTTCCACCATCACACCTCTCTCCCTCTTTCTCTCTCTCCATAATCGATGGCCCCATTGAAATTGTCCCTAATTTTGACTTCAAGCTCATCTCCATACGCATGGGTCACCATTGAAAAATTAAAGGATGGTGGTGGGTCATGGGTCATCGGTGGATGGGGAGGAAGATGGAGAAGGTGACACTGATGGGTCTGTTTAGAGGTTCATGGATAGATCTGTTTTGGAGAGTTCTCCAAGAATGGTTCTCTTTCTTTCTCATGTTCTAGAGAGAGAAGATGAAGGGTATTCCATGCACAGTGTGTTTTGCATTAATGAATCCATTAAACAAATGACAATTTATTGAATTCATAAAATAATGTAAAACGATGCGTTTTGTGTAAGGGGTATTTATGTCATTTAACAGTTGCTATTAATCCGTTAAATCTTTCATTCTGACAAGGGGTGTCAATGTAATTTTAAAAAGTATGGGGTCACAATGTATTAATCAGTAGACACAAAGAGTCTAGGTGTAATTTACCCAGGAATTTAATAGGTTCCTTATCTATACTACTATATAAAGTCAATTTTCTTTGTAATTTGATTGCATCTAAAAATACAAAAATGCTCTTGTAAGTTAATAAAGTTAAGAAACCATTTGATAATTTTATCAATTTTGAAATATTCACCGTAATCTGTTTTTCCTTAATTTTTTCTCTCACACATATATGATTTAAGAAACTTAAAGACTAACATACCAATTCACTGATAGAAGAAAAGATGTATTACACACATAGTGTGTGCTCTATTATTAGTTTTTCTTTAATTAATTCATTTATCCACCCAACCAACAAAAGAATCATTGTCATTATTAAATTCAATGCCCTGGCGTCAACACTGATTTGGGCGCTCTTCCCTACTTTATTACGTAAACGTTACTATTTCCTTTTCTTTTTTTCTTTTTTTTATTATGTTTGATTAACCTTTTGCTGCTTTTGTGAGACGCAAGCAATTATAATTGTGAAAATGTTGGAGTATTTTAATAAAAATAATATATATTAGTGTATTATTATTTTAACTGGTTTTGTAATTGATTATGTGTTATTATATAATATTATTATTAGATGAATTTTTTATTATTTGTAACGGTTTGCAGGTGTTGCAAGTTACAAGGTGAACAATTTTTTTTTTTTTTTTTTTAATAGAAGAGAACATGTCAACACCAATATAAACTGATCTACCAATAGCATTTTCTCAAAAAAATATCTAAAATTTCTTTCAAAAAATTAGAATTACCTTTAATAATGTGACCTAAATTAGCTAAAAAATAAACAGCTTGATTTCCTTCTCTATAGATATGATTTATTCTAACTTCCATAGTATATTCTAAAATAATCTTCATACAATCATTTAAAATACTATAAATCTTCCAAGGGTAACTTTGTAACTTACTAATACTATTAATGACAATATTAGCATCCCCTTATAAATAAATTCTTGTAATTCCTTTTCTTTGTGCAAGAAAAAGACCATTTCGAAGTGTAGTCGCTTCCATTTTAGGCACTTTTTTATCATCATCAAACCAAATGGATTGAATGATAATAGACTTACCATAACTATCTCTAATAATAGAACCCCTTCTTTTTTATTTTTAATTGAACCATTAAAGTTCAATTTAAACCACCCTTCATATGGAGGAATCCAACGAATAAATCTTGTACTTTTCTTTTTTTTCTTTTGCATCCTATTTATAAAGCTAGTAGATTAAAGGTTAGTATTATCCAAAGCGAAGTCAAAAAAAAAATTTGTTGCTCTTTATTTTTTTCTTTTTTCTTTTTTTTTTTTATAAAGATCTAGTATTATAAACTATCAAAAATTGAGATCAGTAAGAAATTGATCCCTAATACAGGTAGGGACATCTTCAATCCAAACACGCAAATCCTCAATGAACCTAGCATGTCTTACGAGTCCATGTGCCACCATATTGCCATCACGCCGAATATAAGAAAAAAACACCTCGGTAAAAAAGTGGCCTGCATCATGTAAGATATCCTCAACAATGAGCCCCAACAGAGTCAAAAATTCCTCAGCAGCAACAAGAGCCTTAACCACTTCCAAATTATCCCCTTCCACTTCCATAGATTGTAATCCCAAGTAATGTGCCAGCCCCACTGCAAAACAAAAAGCCATTGCCTCCACCAAGGTTGCCAAGAAAGAACCAAACAAAAGCTTAGAAGCTGCAGCAATAGCTTGCCCCTCCTAATCCCTAATCATCACCCCGAACCCAACACAATGATGTTCCGTAAAAATAGCCCTATCTACATTGACCTTGAAAGTGCCCAAACGTGGCGGTTGCCACCTAGCGCGGGGTTGAGGATCAGATCTCACCTAGCCCTCCGCCGCTGCCGAGAAATCCGTCCAAATGGAAGTTGCCCTATTCGCAACAGCGCAAGGTTTATCCCTTATACCATCAAACACAAACCGATTCCTCCCATTCCACAAGGCCCACATGGTCATCAAAATCCGCGGAATCACTCCTTTGTCCATGAGTTGAAGGATATCATCAAGCCATTCGCCAACGTCTAGTAACGAAGCTCTATCATCCCATCTTCCCAAGCCACTGCAACGTCAAGTCAACGAAGCAAATGGGCAGACTTTAAGCACATGGATAATGGTCTCCTCAACTTGCCCACACATGGGGCACAATAGATCAACAGGAATGTGATGTCTCACAAGAGTGGCTCTCGTCGGAAGGATGCCTTTGGCAGCATGCCACACAAAATGCTTTACCTTATTGGGAATGCGTTGGGACCAAACAAAAGCACCCATGGCATTTCCAACACCAGAAGAAAAGCCCTCCCCTGATATGTCATTGCGCTATCTCCGCAAAGTGTCCATTTCCATCATATATGCGCTTTGGACCGTAAAAATGCCTTTAAAATGGTAGTGCCACATCGGCCTATCATCAGGCAGCCTATTGCTGAGGGGAATTTGGCAGATGGTAGCAACTTCATGAGGCAAGAAAATTCTATCCACTAGGGTCTTTCGCCACTCCTTCTTTTCAACGTTAATTAAAACACTGACCAGAGTACCCTCAAGAAGAATTTGTCTAGGCGAAGTTACTTTGAAAGTTTATGGGAGTGGATAGCCATTTCTCCTGCCAAATACCCACTACCTTTCCATTCCCTATCCACCAACGAACCCCTCTTCCCAACACCTCTTTAGCCCCCTAAATACTCCTCCAAGAAAAGCTTGGGTGAGGTCCTAGACCTGAATTGAGGAAACTATAATGGGGAAAATATTTTGCCTTCAGCAATCTAGCTATAAGTGAATGCTCATTAGTTATAAGCCGCCAGGCTTGCTTAGCAAGCAAAGCATTATTGAAGGTGTTAAAATCACGAAAACCCAAGCCACCGTCGTTTTTAGAAAAGCATAGAAGGTCCCATCTCAACCAATGAACCTTTCTTTTATTGGCCTTTTGCTCCCACCAAAAATTGCTGATCATTAAAAGTATTATTTTTAAAAGTATAATTTTTAAGAATAACATTATTTCTAGCACACCAAATTTGCCAAAGAAGTTTGTTACTCTTTCCATTGTCTTACTCATACTTTTCTCATTCTTACTAAAATTTTTTCGAATATTTTCCACCCAATCAACTATATTATCTACATCCTCATTAGGACTAGGGCAAGTTCCTTTCACAGTACTCCAAACATCTATAATATATCTACAATTCATAAATATATGATTTTGATCTTCAGCATCTTCATTATATAAGGGGCAATGAAAATCAATCTAAAAACCTCTATCATGAAGAGTTTTTCCCACAGAGAGTCTAACATGTATGAATAACCACATGAAACTTCTAATTTTAGATGCACATTTTAACTTCCAAATCCAACTAATATTGCGTCTATACAACATTAAGAATTTTCTTTTGCATCTAATGTTTCTATGAAGCCAAGTAGCTGTTTTCACCAAAAAAAATACCATTTAAAGCAGGACCCACCAAATCTTATATGGAGAATCACTAACAAGTATAGGATAATTAAAAATCTTTTTACAGTGTTCACATCCAATAAGTCATTAATTTTATTATGATCCCAAGATTTGTTTGGGCAAATGACATCAGCCACCTTAAGATTCCAATCTAAATCCCTAAGTTTGTTTCTAGGGACCATTTCAAAAATAGCTTTATCAGGGAGCCATTTGTCAACCCAAAAATGAATATCTTTTCCATTACCTAGAGACCACCTTATACCATTACAAACAATATCACAACCTTTAAGAATATTCTTCCAACCCCATGAGTCTTGACTCTTTGGTTTAACTTGAAAGAAATTTTCCTTTTTAAGATATTTAGTTTTCATCAACTTAACCCAATAATTATTTCTATCAAATAAAATATGCCATGCTAGCTTAGCCATGCGAGCAAAATTCACATCAGAAGTATTACGAATGCCCAATCCTCCCTCACATTAGAAGTGTTACAAAGTAAACATTAGATGTAGCATTTTTTATACTTTAAAGCTACGGTTACATGTGTATGTATAAAGGAGGTGGCTATTGAGTAGACTACCTTTGAGCATTTGAGTTATTGAGTCTATGCATCTAAATTGGCCGATTGATGCTCTTCATCTTCTCTTATTTGCTATATGTGTGTATATTATTAATTCATCATATTTTATATATATACACAATCTCATACTGGTGAAGAAAAATGATGTATTGGTGAGGAGTTTTTGCTCTTCGAATAGTGCAGATTTGTTGAGTTTACAGTGTAAGAGGCTGAGCTATTGTATCCTGGGGACGACGTGCTAGTGAACCTGCTGCATCGGACTAGCTTCTGCAGAGGCACGAATCGTCATAAAGAAATTGAGATACCCATGCCTCAACCCACCACTTCGCATTTACAGGTAACATTCTTCTATTATTTTTTTTATTGTAATTTATATTACTAATTTTTCTTATGAATACCCAACAAAAAATCCAAATAATAATCTCTACAAAATACACTCAAAATATGACCGATCAACCAAACCCATTGAAACTAAAAGTTAAGATTACAAGAGGTAAAATTTTTTCACACAATTATTTATACAAATATTAAACCATCATATTCCCACGATCATTTTAACTTCTTTTTTCTTTCTTTTTTTTTTTCACAAGTTTATACCAGCAAAACAAATTCAAATTAATAAATAAGCATTTCTTTTTTGTTTTGCTTTTTTTAGAAGTTTATACCAGCAAAACAAACTCAAGGTGATAAATAAGCATTTTATTGGGTATGTGAAACAATTGAAAAAATAAAAATAAGAGGTGATAGTAGGTGCCTCATCTTTTTTTATTTATTTATTTATATTATATTATTTTAAATTTTTAGAACCTCCGCAATAGAAAGGAAATTTATTGATAAAATGAAGAATGGTACACCTAGAAAGGGAGGGACGAAAGTACCTTACCCCTTAAAGATGTCTAATACAAATGGAATAGAATATTTAAACTCTTAAGTATGGAAGATCCTGCTGCTCTAGACGAATAGAAGTATTAATACGAATAGGAAGATCCTGTTTATCTCTAAAAACAATTTGCTACTTGGTAGAAACACCATGCCTAGCCAACTGATCTGCAACTAAATTAACTTCCCGAAAAACATGAGTAAAAGAGAAACGAAAATTCCGAAGTATGGAAATAATATCCGACCACCAGTAGCAAAGATGCCAAGGAAGAGGTGTATTCCTCTTTAACTAGTTCACCACAATTCTGGAATCAGACTTAATCTCAATAAATCTACACTCCTTCTCTAAACACAACTTCAGTTCATCAAGAAGAGCTCTAACTTCAACAATATTATTCATACATTTTTTGTAAAAAGAAGAGAAACCAATAACAAAAGCTCCCCTATAATCCCTAATAATGCCCCCACCACCACCTAAACCAGGATTACCAATACATGAACCATCCATATTCAACTCAAAAGCCTGTAACTATCTTACTTATATCTATCTATCCTACCTATAAAAGTCTGTAACTCAAAAAAAAATTTGATTAGCCATTCTGTCCTCGTTTTAATTTATAAATACAATTTTAACCTTGGTAAACATTTTTATCATTTGCCAATGGCCTGTAGGCTGAGTGGCATGTCCCACCTCAAAGGGGTGTGGGGTTTCAAGGAGGTCTAGAGTTCGACTCCTCTGTGTGCGTGTGTGTGTGCGTGAGTTCCTATCGCTTGGCCAAAAAAAAAAAAAAAACATTTTTATCATTTGACAACAAATGAACACTAAATGCACATCAAGAAAAGAAAAAAAAAATTCAAAAGTTTATTCTTCATTTAGTTTCATTTGCTGGAGCTCAGGTACGCAATTCAACAAATAGAAACTAGGCAACAAATAAATATTGCCTATATACACACACACACAAAGACAGACTAATTCCCAACATAAAAGCAAGACTCAAAAGTTCAGTGCTCGGCAACTTAACAAAAGGATAAGCCAAAATCTAGATTTAGTTTTACATGCTTGAAGCAGGAGAGACTTAGTGCCTGTTTGGGATAGCTTCAGAATAGAATCAGAAGTAGAATAAGAAGCTAAATCAGAAGCTGAATCAGAATCAGGGGAGAGGCAACTTGAGCAAATTGGCCTCAAAATCTATTTTGGGCTTACAATCACTTTTCTCATTTTTTATCCAAACACTCTTAAAAGTGATTATAGACCATCAGAAGAGATTTTGGGCCTCCCAGAATCTCATCTAAACAGGCACTTAGCACAATCGTCCCGACGAAGTAGAAAAAGCAGTTCAATGGTGAGGCAATAGAAGGCAAGGTGAGCAAGCTTCTGGCAATTGTTAGAACAAGGATGTGAAGCTTTTGTTGTGATGACATGCTCGAGTTGGAGATAAGACAAGGAATGAAGATCATGGTTTATTTAGGAAACAAAATTGGTTTTTAATTTTTTATCCCATTCCAAACAAAGGTAATCATAAACTCACGTTTAAGGTGGGTTTGAGATACCCACAAACTTAGGTATTTCATTCCCACATACATACCATTCCAAAATTTAATTTCCACCTCAATTAGTTATCTAAACATAGGAATCAACCGGAATGGGAATGAGATTCTCATTCCTACACATACCAAACATACCCAAAAGGGAAAGAGTTTGATGTCAAAAGACCCTTCTTGGGAATTACTATCAAAAGGGTGAATGTATGGGTAATTATCTCAAAGAAAGAAAAAAAGGAAAAAGAAAAAAAAAAAAAGAGGAAAGAAACTAGAGAAGATAAGATCGTCTGACCACTTTGTGGTCTGTAAGCGCTGTCGTTTCGGGTCTCGAGAGGATTGCCCTATTAGGAATGGGGATCAATATCAGTTGCATGAGGATTGAGGTGGTTCGATTTTTAACTAACAGAACATAACCTATAAGAGTCCATCTGGTATGTAGGCGTTCTGGTTCTTCTTGATATGAGCTCACGTGTTGTATGACCGTGGATGTTATTTTTGTAAATAAACTATATATGGGCACACGTGCGTTGCACATTAATAATATTTAAATAATAAAAGATATATGAAGATCAAACTATTGGAAACATTTAAATATTTAAATATTTTCTCCTAATATAGAAAAACATTGCAAACATTTAAATATTTTCTTTTAGAATCAAAGATCAAACTATTCCAGCCCAAAATTAGATTTCTGGGACATTACATCCATCAAGTGACAATTATTCCCATAGAAGGGAAGTTTAGAATTTTCTACTAAATTTCCAGATGAAATTAAAGAAAACAACACAATTACAAAGATTTTTAGGAAGCTTAAATTATGTAGGAAATTTTTATAAAGACTTGCATAAACTTTGCAAACCTTGATATGATAGATCAAAAAAGAATCCACCAGCTTGGTCCCAAGAGCATACAGATGTAGTTAAATTAATTAAATCCAGAGTAAAACATTTACCAATATTACACATAGCAGATCCTCAAGACTTTAAAATTGTAGAAACAGATGCATCAGATTTAGGGTATGGTGGTATCCTAAAGAAGAAATTTGACAAAGAACATTTAGTGCGTTTTACATCCGGACTATGGAGCTCCTCCCAGAAAAATTATAGTACCATTAAGAAAAAAATTTAAAGCATTGTTTTTTATTCTTGGAGGATAGCGCTTCTATTTTACTATATTTAAATCATTCGCAAAACTGTCCTAATTATGCTTTCCCTATTTTTGTTGTCTTTTCATTTGTTCTTTAATTCTTAGATCTGTATTGATTAAGGCTACTAAATCTCCATAAGATAATACTTGATAAGTAATTACTCCATTGTGGAGTGATCTAAGCTTTTGCTTAACTTTCTCACCAAATAATCTGGGTAACCCGAAATAAATCTTTCTTTCCAATAATCATGATGACAATTTGTTCTAAGATAAACCTTTCTAAAAAATACATCCCTTGTACCACCTGAAATCTTCTAATTTGGGGGCATCTAAGGTTTGATAGAATTTCACTAGCTTTGGCTATGATTGTTAAAGGATCACCTACAAAATGTTTAATTATTGTATAGATAAGAGTATTAATACTCTCTTGAATTGGTTGTTCAGTGGTATCTAAAATTGGATTTCGACCATCTTTTGCCTTTACTGCATTTAAAATGTACACTATATTGTGTTCAAATAAGTAGTTATCCCACCATCCTTTTAATTGGCCTATAAATCTTGTGATTAATAAATGAACGGCTCAATTTTTTATAGCATTATTTTTCGCCTTATGTGCTGTTATGACCATTAGCATTCCATGCATCGTATTTAATATTTGATATTCTGACATACTATATTCCATTAATATATTGAGTTACCTTTGGGTAAATTGGAGTCTTTCTTTAAATTGAATATCAATGAGAGTTGGTCGAGAATAATAATTTCTAGTTGTTGGCCGAGGAGAATTGAAGGTTTTTGAATGAATACCTAAATCGGTGTTATCTTGAAAATTAGATTCTAGTTAGTATAATTATTTTGTTCCATTATATTTTTCACTTATTTAGTTGTGGATTGCATGCGATGGATGACTCTAGATTCTTTATAAAGGAGAATCTTTTGAAGTATTATTTCTGAATCCTTTTTTTGCTTCAAAAAAGAAACAAATAAATAAAAAGTGAAAAATAGTGCTTAGAACGTAACCGTGGCGTCTAAAATGCATCACTCGACATCGACTTCCATTTCATAAAACCATTTCAGCAGAGTGGACGCTAGAAAAATGTTTCCCTTGCCCCGTTGCCGCTCTATCCTTTTCAAATCCAAGCCCCTTTTCACGATACAAGATTCTCTCTCTCTCTCTCTCGCCATTTGCTAGGGTTGTAGAATGGAGCTGGTGGGTTCGGTGGTCGACAAATTAAAAGGATTTGCCAAATCGAGCCAAGACTTCATTGACAGCCTCGTTCACCACCACCACCACAATACGGCTCGCCGCAAGCCGGTATTCCCCTTCTCCCTTATTCCCTCTTCTTTTCTGTTATTTTTTTATTATTTATTTTTGCTTTCTGCGAGGTTTTCCCTGTTTTAGTTGATTCCATCTAACCCTTATGACCACGGCAATTCGTGCGTTTAATTCATGCTTCTTTCTGTTTGAATGTCATACTGTGATGGAGAGTGTTTACTTGAATATGTTTCATTCTTAAGCCGCGTTTGAGCGTCCCCTTAGAAATTGAATTGCCTTTTATCCTGTTTTATGTATACAAAAAAATAATTATTAATTATTATGGGGGGGATTACAGAAAATCGTAGCTATCGTTGTGTTGTCGCAAAATAAATCTGGAAACTTTGAGATGATGGCATTTCGAGAAATCCTAAAATTGATTTTATACCATCGTTTGTTGGGATAGCCCCAATTTTCTTAACGGCCCCATTTTAGATGATAATATTGTAGCTTCAATTGCTATGTGTGAATCAATGGAATCATTCAGTTTTCGTGGGATGCCTAAACGGTCCCTTGCTCATTCCTCAATTATAGTCCTTTCAGAGTTTCTTTTGTTTGGCGTAGAGGTTAACGTTTTTTTGCACTCAAGTCCGTCTTGATTATTCTTGCTCATTTGTACATTCAGAATTTGTAAGGTGATGATGCCCAGGATTTTCATGGGCATTCCATAAGAATTGGAACTGTATTAAAGTCATCTCAAATTATTAAATGCAACTTTCATTTGGTGCTCCCAAAGACACATCATGCTAAAGATCCCTTTTTCTGGTCTTTCAGTGTGTGTGTTGACAGCATTTATTTCATTTTCCGTTAGGTGAGAAAACCTATTTCATCTATCAATATATATATATGTGTGTGTGTGTGTGTGTGTGCCCGTGTGTGTACAATAGTGTTCCTATCAGCTTTAGCTGATAAGGGTATATCAGCTGAAGCTGATCTAACCGTCATACCTTTTAATGAGCATCCATATACATACATATATACTAGTAATCGAGCACACGCGATGCGTGTGCAAGACATCTTTTCAAGTTTTCATCCCATTAGTGAAACTGCTATGTCAGTTTCCAGGTTTCTTCAACCGCATGTGTGTAGGGGAGAAAATTAAGGGGAAAGAGGTTGTGGTGGGCTTTTTAAAGTTGGTAAAATTACCAAATCGTCTCTTAGCTTTATTAACTTGTAAAGGTATTTTAGTATTTCCAAGTGCAGTCCAACCACAAAGGGAATTGGCTTTATATAGTAGTATAGATGTATGTATGTACAAGAGTGATAATTTTATAGGAACCAACTGGAAGAAAACAAGACCGTTCTACTAGTACGAGAAATTCCCTAGCCTCTGTAGAAAGCTCAACGTTCAAAAATACTTAAAACCTGTCCTTCCCAGAATTATAACTTGTGAAACTTCTCTATACTCCCAAAACATAAACAAGAAGCTACTCTACATATCTCCTGCACCAGCCTTCGCACTCTCCATGGAGCATTACTAGGAATCCCAATCACTATGCAAAAAGGCCTTAAAAAGATTACCTTAGGATTAATAATGAAAAATTTTCCTTTTGGGATTCCAACCTTAAGGTAGCTAATTTCATCAGCATGGAATGGATTGCAAAATCAGAAGGAAATAACGCCCTGATATCCTGAAATAGACAACTAAATGCATTAAGAGCTACTTCAATATTCAAAAATATAATTTAGCCTTCAATTGCAAGGTTAAAAAGATAAATATCAATTAAATGTCACATAAGTTTATGGTAATAGAATTGCTAAATCTCATTAGTGCAAGGTTGAAAAGATAAATTTACACACTCTCTTTCTCTTGGATATGGTTATGACACGAAGCATTTAGATCCTCATTTCTCTGAAATCATTACTCAGCACATTATATCATCAGCTTTGTTGTGCTCTTATTTCCTTGATTAGATAGGCACTCATCTTATGCCTTTTGCTATGACAAATTCACTGTATGATGGTTTCCTAGGTAGGAACATGCTGTATGATGGGGCTTTACAACTCTTCCCATGATATTATTTTCAGATTGAAATCTTGAAGCGGTTGCAACGCGAAGCTTTCTCAGATCTGATGAAACTTAGGGACAGACAAGACAAAGTTGAGCGGATACTTTCCTTCCATAAATCTTCCAAGGGAAGTCCATTCCAAGAAGCCAGTACCCATGTATGGGGAGAGGTTGATGTCTTGGGGGCTTTATTGATGGTTAATACTGTTGATCAACAAAATTGTGATGCACTTGGTAGAGCAGGGATTAGAACTGGAATTGATTCAAAGTTAACTTTTGAAACAACCATACGACAGAAAGATACTCTTGTGGCAAAGTTTGTGGCAAGTGAAAAAGGCAAGGGATATCCTGGTGATGCCTTTGGATGCCCACTTTCACTATCAAAAGTGTTATATGTGGCTAATGTTAATGATTGGCTTTCTGCGGTTGCAATTCCTGTGGGAGCCCAATGCAGAGATGTTGGAATTGCCACAAATTCTTCTCATCAGGTACTATTTATTTGGTCACTTGTATAGTTGTTGACCTAGGTTGTATTCCAGTATGCACTGGATTCTGGGAGGCTGTAAGAGAGAGTACATTGCAGCTAAAATGATTAATCAATTATATTTGCTTGAAGATATTGTGGTCTGCAACTGGCCTTGGTTCTATGATGTGAGCTTGTCATTGGAGATACATATTGCCTGTTTCTTACACTTCTTTCAAGTTTCCACTTGATGCTGGTTGAACAGTTGTGTTGTCTGGCAGTTTCCTCTTTTGTTTCTCTTTCTCCAGCTATAAGATGCTTTAGGTAGGCAGTAGGCCTGATTAGTTAGATTGATCATATTAGTGAGCGTGATGCTGTTTCTGTTGTAGGAACTATGCTGCATCGTATGTTTGTAACTAACTGAAGTATGATGGCACCAATGCCCCATCTTCTCCCACTTGTTTTTTTCATGGAAGTTTCACTGATAGTTTTTATGGAGTATCAGGCTTCTGATGTACCTACTTGTTTTCTCTTCGAAATTCCACTGATAGTTTTTATCGGGCTTCTTAATCAGGGTTTTATGTTTTGTTTGACAGGGAAAGGGCCTCACTGATTTTTCATCTTTAGGACCACCCCTTCTGACTCAGCAAAATGGTAGTGCCATTGGCTTAACAGTGAGAAAATCAAATGTTGTTGCTTCTTTGGCTCAGTTAGTTTCTGGACTTGGGATGCACCCTAATTCTGTCAGAATCAGGCATTGCTTCAGCACTTTTGGGCAAGTTGTATGTCAACTTTCAAGAGGAACAAAACTCTCTCTTTTGGGTCTTCATCAAGTGTCTAAATCATCAAGTCAGCATGTCAGTCTTGGGCCTCTTACCATACCAGTAGGAATTGCAAAACACCGTAATGCTCCTGAGACCTCCCTGGAAGCATCTGCTCTACCAATGGGAACAAACACGGAGGAAAATGTTTCAGCTGGTTCTATTGCACTGGTGCTGGAATCAGAGCTTGACGAGAGTACTAGAATTGGAGGTTGGGTTGAGATGAAAAAATCAAACCCCAAATATCTACAATGGGGTGTCACCATGTCTGATTCCCCTGAAAATGAATTCGGTTGGGGATTGAGTTTTGGTGGGATAATACAAGGTCCAACAAGCTGGGACCATTTTCAGGTTGAAGCCTTTCTAAAATTCAACTTAGGTGAGAGATTCAGCTTGCAGCCAGGTCTTGTATATGTAATGGATGGGCCTTCACATATTCCCGCCCTTATGTTTCGGTCTAATTGCGCACTGTGATCACTGTCCCCGGCCAAGTTAGTTTTATGCTATTTTTGGAAGGATCATGTTCTAGAAGAAGGACATTTCTTTTGCTGGAGGTAATTACTGTGGGCATTCTTTGACTAATGATGATGCTATCATTCACATTGGTTTTATTTTGCCAAGATTTCTGAGACCACCCCAACTAGAAAAGATCTATTAATATTACTGTTTCTAGCCTCTTTTTATATCATGTTTAGGCTGTTTGCACAAAGATGAATCCAATTATCTGCTTTATGCTCTGCCTTTTCTCCCCCTCCTTTCTGATTGGAAGGATGAGCGGGGGTGGGTTATTGTCTGCATTGGATTTCATTGTTACTTTTACAAAGGGTGGATCATATTTTGATAAGTTATTGTTTTGGGTACAAAGTTATTGCATGGGTTGGTTCGTTCAAAATTTTCGCACTAGTTATAATTGTACCGCAGCTTCTTAAAGGGCCAGGATTCCACCATGGCCCTCTATGCGTTTCATACAATTACCCATCTTCCATTATCTTTGGTGAAATGATGAACATGCCTGGTGACCATTGGTATTAAAATCAAATTATTAATAGATAACATCAATCTCTTGAACCTTGGGAAGCGATTTCTTTATTCTAGGAATGGATTACTGCATAATTATTTTTAATTTTTAATTAAATAATATCCCTGCATTTTCCCCCCACATAAAGAGTCAATTGCAAATTATTGGTCAAGGTAGGTATCCCAATGCTTGGGTTCTCTTTTTGCTTTGGTGAAGTGCTTTCCAACAAAGTGTAAGTTTCCCATTTGTTTTTCTTTATTAATATTCTACGCTCGGCCCTAGATGAATGTTAGTCAAATGTGTATTGTTAAGAATCTGGTTCGTCATATTGGGCGAAACTTTACTTTATAAAATTGATGAGTATAATCGAGCTAAACATTGTTTCATTGCTGAAGAAATTGAAAAAAAAAAAAAAAAAAAAAAACAGATGAAAGAGTAAGAAGGAAGTGAAGATAAGTAGATAACAGATACTCAAGAGGAAGAAAAAAAATTAGAATACTTAGATTGCTTCTTAGCATTTGGTAACAAATGAAAGTTAGATTTTAATTCAAACTCTTAGAGCAACTATCAAGTTACATGATAATATAAATGAATACAAACTCTTTAAATATTCCGTTTTAAAATAAATAAATAAATAAAATTCTGAATGTATATCTAAAGGGTTTTTAATTTTTAAATTTTATTTTTTATGAAAAAAAATTTAAAATCTTTATGTATTTTTTATTTTTTATATAACTAATATTATTTAAAAATTACGTGTGCTATATCTAGTCATATATACAGTGTCTCAAATGAAAAACGTTGAAACATTCTAATGTGGACGATAATGACAGTCAAGTGCCATGTCATATAAAATTTTATTTTGAATTAATAATATGGGTCAAATATCACTGTTCATAAAATAAACATTGAAAGGTTTAGCTTGCACGTTACAAAATCACGACCACTAAAGAATTTTTTTAAAGAAGCTTTGGAGTCCTTCTCAAAGAGAACTTGTTGGGACCAATCAACAAGCCACTCAAAACAAGGAGGAATGTTTAGTTATACAGAACGCTTTTGAGGAGGGTAAAATGGGAAAGCTAAAATTAGTTTGGGAGGTGACATATAGAGCAATGTATCAAATGCCTCACCCTAAAATGTATATATGGTCAAAGCGATTCAGAGTGTATACTTTATTTATGGTTTGAAGCAAGAGTAATGAAACAAATAAATAATTTAACCAAAAAAGGAAAAAAAAAAGAAGGAAATATCACATCATGGATGGGATAAAGAAGATCGAGCTTGATGGTCTGATGATCTTACCGGATTAATTGCGGGACTGATAAATGTCCCTCACGAGAAAGAATTCATGGGACTTATGACTCTCACTAAGGTTCTGCAGTCATTTATCCACTAGCTAGGGCCCTTGTCGCAACAGCCCACACGAACAACTCTACACCTCTGGTTCATATACCAATTGCATGCAATGCAGACATTCTGTGAGAGCTCATATAGCTCACGCCACTGCCATGAAACGGTGAGAACAATTCAATATTCTTTGGCTCTGGTTCTGTGATAATTAAGGGCCTATTTGAGTGTCCAATTCGAAATTTTACATAATATTGAAGGAATAAATCCATTACCTTGAATTAAAATATTTTACAAAGTTGGAGTCGTCCCTATAATTGATGTTATAGAATCAATTATTAAAAATTAAAAAAAGTTTCCCACTCTTATTTGTGATGATGATCGATCATCATTTTTTTGAATTTGTTAATTCAAGGTGAAAGATTTGTTCTTTCAGTAATATGTAAGCACCCAAGCAAGCCCTAAATGTTTATCTAGCTAAGCTTAAACGATTGTTTTCTTCTTCTTTTTCATTGTTTACCCATTTCTGTCCCAATGCAATAGAAAAGGCCCAACACCTGTGCACGTCCACATTCATGCTCACCTTCAAGCGGCCCCCATGCAATTGAGTTTTTAGGCCTCGAGTTTGGGGTGGCTGTTTTGGTTTTGTACTGAAATGGAAAGGCTAGCATGTTATGCGGTTTAGCAATGACGGACATGTGGACACATGACACTTGTTTCGACACGTAAGCTTCATGTCAACCACATGTAACTTACTGCTTACCTATCAAGTGTCTCTCATTTCTAAATCGATTGTCGCAAAAGCATTTTTCAAGGGGAAATGGAGGAGAGGCCAGGGACAACATAGATATAGTCTTTTATAAAAGCGATTCTCTAAATTAAAGGAAGACTGGAAGAGTAAGAGTCACAAAATTAAGGCATAAGATCTATGAGGTGAACCCATGGTCAAGTAATTCTTTCCCTCTTTTTGGTGGGAATAAATCAAAATCCTTGTATTGACATGTAAGGCACTCCCTTTATTCCAAGAAACAGTAGCCTCTGGAGCTCCTCTTATATCCCGTGCATGTAACCCAACGTACTCTCAACTGTCTTTCTTTCCCAACTTGTATCATCCTCTTGAAACCATGGCCCCCGAATCAATCAAGTCCGGATCAAATGAAGGAGAGAAACAAAAACAGCTGGATCGAGAAGTCAGAGAGATGGTATCTTTACTAACCAATCGCCTTGGTGATCTTCAACAAGTTCATAAACCCGGGTCTAGCCACACCGAAGATGAGGATGAGCATGGCGTCAGAATCATTACGCTCGCTGGAAGCAACACTGGAGCCACCATGCGAAGCGACTTGGATGAGAAATCCAGACCTCATGGGGTGTCACTCGACGAGGAAGAGGCCGTTGCGTACCTACGTGAACAGCAATTTCCAGGCCATCAACAACTCAATCATGCTGGGTGGTAGCTACAGCACCAATGATCCGGGTGTTCATATGGACATCTCCGACTTTTTCGAGCACAATGGACATAAGCCGGATAAGCATGGAAAGAAGGGAAAGAAAAAGGAGAAAGAAACCTCAAAAAGCGACCAACATTCTGAGCATTCCGATAATTAGCAACAAATCTACAAATAAAATTTGATTGTGTTTGTACTGCTTTCAGATTTAAAGTCTGAGCTTGAAATTAAGTACATGGTATTGAGTACTATATCTATGTCATAATAAGGAATTCTCATCCAAATTATGTACTATCATGGTATGGTTGTGTTGGTCGATTGTGTCCATGTATCGTTGAATTGGTAATGTTAAGAATGAGCCATATATTTTCATATATAATACGGAGTAATTTTTACTCAAATTCTGAACGTCCTTATTGCTTACAGTAAACTTCC
This sequence comes from Liquidambar formosana, assembly GCA_039720395.1. Taxonomy (NCBI): domain Eukaryota; kingdom Viridiplantae; phylum Streptophyta; class Magnoliopsida; order Saxifragales; family Altingiaceae; genus Liquidambar; species Liquidambar formosana. The sequence continues at coordinate 4,983,933 of CM077830.1, forward strand.
ATGCCTTGCTTAATTAAGTTGCTTCTCAGCTAATATCTTCTATAGAACTTTGTTCTTAATATATATATTAACCTCTTCAACAGTGAGACTAGCTACGGCCCATTTGGAAGGTGCCTATTTGGGTTATAATTATACAATAATTATATTGTATAGGAGTACGTCATAGTTCTATTTTTAATTGTAATGGATTGGTTTGGGTTATGTCATCAGGCGCGCCGGCCAGTTATCCAAATGGTAGTGAATCGAGTCTGGATTATATATTTTTGATATGTTGTGTTTTCAGATGGAATTGGTCCATATATATAATTAACATATCGGTTCAGATTAGAATCACCCCAATCCGATCCAAGTCTGATCGATCTGTTGACAGCTCTAGCTAGGACGTGCAAAAATTAGTATTTTTGTTAAAAGCCAAATTGGATATGCCTGTGCCTTGGTCATTCACAACAATATTGGTTAAACAAAGGCGGCATGTCTAATTGAAGTTCACTGAGCTAGCTGTCACTGTAAAATTTACTTTGGCCTGTGGACTTGGGACTTGACTATGTGAAAGATAAGATACTAAACACGACACAGGTGGGTGGAAGCATGTGTAACTGGTAAACGTATTCCATTCTGGGCTTGTGTTTTTTGATTCTCATACTCTTCTTTCCTGGCGCGATTGAATTCATCTCAGTCTACTTGCCAAAATTCTTGGCCAAATTTTTTTTGTAAAGATTTCAATATCAAAGCTATGTTCCTTTTCTCCATTGGATTCACTGAGATATTCAATCAAATTCTATTTTCTAATCACATGGTAAAAAAAAATAGAAAACAAATTAAAGCTGGCCAAAGGCAAAATCTCTGTACACCTAGTTGGCAGAAGCCATCGTTACCATGCTTAGCTTGGGCTTCAATTCACATCCTTATCATTCATCATACACATTACATATATCTCATTATATTTATATTTGGCACAGACCTACTTATATTGGATTGGCAATGGCAGTTTCAAGAACCTAATTTTTAGCATTGAACTCATCACTGCAGCCTCTCATTAAATGGTATGTAAGATTGCCTACATGCGCTCGCACGTGGAATGTTGATAAAATTTTCCCCTGTTCAACTTTTAATTCATATTGTCTGCTTCCCCATCTTCATTTGACAAACTTCATTGACAATATATAGCCATGAGCTAGTCATTGGGCGCGCATGCTACAACTCTATATGCGAGTGAGAAAAAGGGACGAAATGTTGAAATTATTTTATAAGCTATCAAGAGATACCAAGATGTCAGAAGGAAACAGTGAATTTCCAGTGAATTGGAAATTAATTTGGAATACACTAAGCGACTCGGCTTAAGGACACCGTGAATCACAAGTGACGGTGATGACTTGTAACTGCGGCTCTTGGCTCTTGATCTCTGCAGTTTCTTGGGGTAGTTTCGTAACACTCACGCAATTCTGCGTCTCTTTCTTCTTACCCCACAGAAGTATGTACAATCCGGCAATCACAGTGGTAGATCCCAACAAACTGCACATTTTAGTGCCAACAGAGAAAGTTAGCAATATATGTAGCATTGACCAATAGGTATTACTATTCGTAAGAGTAATTAATTACAAGGAATTACCTCCCAAGATGGAGTTGTTCATGCAGGATGGGGATATCGAACATAGCTGCCATTATCTGAATGAGGGGGCTGAATGCTGCAGTGAAGACGGGACCCCTTTTCTTGACACACCACGCCATTCCAACATAGCACAAGCCCGATCCTACCATCCCCTGAATTCACCACAAGGCACAATATGTTGGTTGATAAGGAAGAACAGTCTTAGCCACTATTACATGCATATAAAATGGTACGATTATTAGCTAGTTTAAGTAAAATATACTTAAAACAATCATTTATCCCATGGTCACCAGAACGGTCTTAGATGCAGCAATGTTTACAGAAAGAGGTATATACTTACAGCATACAGGACGGTTAGAATTTCGAATTTTCCCTTCAGAACCCATATGGAAACGTTCCTGTCAGTGGACAAACACAAGATAGCAGACTGAATGGCACCAAAAAAGGACATGATGGCTGTACTGGAATACTGGTATGGGTATCTCTTGCTAATATTTGATTGTATAAGGAACCATGAAGACCACAACAGGGTTCCTGCAATCAAAGCAATTATACCAAGTGTCCATCTCTCTCTCCTTTTAGCTGGGCTTAGCCTGATAGCCTGCTCCATGGATTCCAGTTGCAGCTTGTGAGTGTGAATAGTTAATCAAAGGCGTTCCTTTGTAAAGAATCAATAAGAAGGCACCGCCAATGCACACCACTGTGCCAAGCATTTTAGCTCTCCCACTGTTGCTCTTTAAGTTTAGAGTCTCTAACCTGTAGTGCATGATGGATTGACAATAAAGGAAGAAATAAGATTACCATGCAGGGACTGTAAAATTACTTTCATAAAACAATACAATTGAGGGGCTTATTATTTTATTACATTACCCGAACGGCAATGCCATCATGAATGTAATCACAGGCACCATGTTGATGAAGGCACATGAGTAAGTAGCAGATGTGTATTTAATTCCAACAAGAAAGAAGTATTGTGTCAGGGATGACCTATAAGAACATGTACTTATGTGTCATGTGCATATAATAATGATTTATGACAAGTAAAATCAAAAAAATTAAATAACTACAAGGCACACGCTGGTGGAAAATATGTGAAATTCATGTTACCCGACAATCGAACTGAAGAAAAGGTAACATAAGACGCGAAGTGTGAGCTTGGGTCTGTTATTCCTGCAAGCAAGCTTGGTTAATGTAATACACTGCATACAAATTTAAAAATTAATAAAAATAAATTAAATTTAACTCCATTGAGTCATGTCAGTGATTCAAAAAATCAAATTAAAATTTCAAAGCCTAGCTAGATGCAGGGAGCTTTGATTGGATAAACCTCAAACGACATAATAATAGGAAGACACATTCAGCAGGACGACTGAATTACATAATTATTTCTGGAAAAATGAGTCAGGCTGTGAACATTTGGCTTAATAGCTATCAAATTCTTAAAAACAACAAAACAACTCAGTGCTTACAGAGGACTGAGGAAGTCCTACCTTTCCCAAAAGTAGCCAATTGGAGCTAAGAAAACTGTAGAGATTGACAGCCGGTAGGTGATGAGGACCAAATGGTTCATTCCCTCATCAAGGACTTCCTTGAGAAGTATATTCACAATGGCAAAGGCAAGATCAACAGCAATCATTGCAATTACAGGTCTCCATTCATCCAAGCTCTTCAACTCAGCCATTCAATTTAGCACTCAAAGAGGGGTAGTAAGGCTGCTTGTTAACTCTCTGTGTTGACAAATTTCTTTGTGTTAGGCAACACAAGGGAGGCAGACATCTGTAGGTCTAAATAAAAAGGCTTCAGAATAAGTGGGCACAAAGCAAGATTAAATTCTTCAAGTCACATCAACCCTTTAAGCAAGCAACTTTGACAATAGTTTAATATTTATTCTATTCTTTTGGCTCTCTTTTGACTGATCCTTTCCAACAAATGGAGATTATTGGGGAATCAATAGCTAGCTCGTACAAAATCGTTAAGCATCAAATTAAGCATGATCTCATCTCCCACGAGTTGTAGCTTCGATAATAGCCACGAGTCCTCCACTTGAAGTTCGGTCTTCACTACATTTGGGTGATATTTATCATGTGATTCAAGCTTTTTTCTGGTACTAATCTTACTATATTTAATCCATTGGCATCTTTTGAGTGGGGGTGTAGGAGGAACAGCTACCCTCCCCTTCTCTCCTTTCTTTCCCTCCTCTAAAAAGCATCTAATACCTTCTTCTTTGAGACAGAAGGAGCAGCATCTTCATTTCTACAACGTGGGAAGCGAGAACAATATGTCATATCCTACAAAAACATAATCGAGAAAAAGGTAAGTGAAAGCAATGGATGCTACTGTTAACCAGTCAACTGGGAACCATTTTGAGCACCCTCCATATCTACAATACAAGTGCTGCATATTTCTGTAGTTTAGTACCGTCCCAACTCCCAAATGGCGTCCTGAATTTACTAGTTCAATAGCTCTTGAGCATCTTTATTTTTATTTTTTAATGGTAATAATCCCATCAGTTTCTATTGTTAGCACTTGGTGTCTGATTCACTTATTCAGTAAATGAGAAGGGAGAGCATATATTGATCATTGTGAGGTCCAGGACATAAATTACCTGTACCCAGCTTGTAGGCTTTCTTCAAGCTAAAGAGATACTATGATGGAGCAATTCCATAAAAATTGACGAGGGGAAAAAAAGAGGGGATTTTGGGAGTAACAGAGTATATCTGCACCGGGTATGCTACAGCTAGCCAAGATAAGCGGGGTACGTATATGGTAGATTTTCTAGTGTTTTGAACGATAGGAGATGCTTTAAATATGCTTTGGGTCTAACAAAATTCAGTGATTAAGTGTTTATATCATCGAGCATTTTCGATCCCCGTGCTCCAATTGTTTATATCATGATTCTTTACGACAAACAGCATGCAGCTTTGTGAAATGACCATGAGAATGAGCGTGACCACTCTTTATCAAGACGCTTTTCATTGCGTCGGAATATCAATACTGCCTTTTCCTTACTTTCGGTAGGAGGGAGATGATGGAAATGAATGATTTCATATTTTACTATTGTACCCTAGTACAGAGTAATTATGCTGGAACCTTATTTTACAAAAGGGCTAAGTATAATGAGTTACATTTAAGAGAATAGGTATATTGAAAAATCATCTCTGATTAATAATTTTAGCCATTTGATTTTGTTTCCAAAAAATATTAACAATAAATAAGGGTAATTCACTATGATAATACATCCATCACTCATGTGAGAGAGAGAGAGAGAGAGAGAGTGGATTGGCAAAATTTTTGGACAAGACCAACTAGAATATGATTCCCCTTACACTGTGCTTGATAATAGAACAGTTTTGAACTGTTCCTCAGCCTCGTGCATATGCCTTGATCCTACGTACTACATATATATCATCTCGATCTGCTAAGGGACAGAAATGCCTTATCAAGTACAAGAGAAAAATCTTCCCAAGTACAAGGAAAATTCCTTCACTGCGATGAGATGAGAAGAGCACAATGGATGAAGAAGACTGATCTTTCTTTTCTTTTAACCTTTTCTGCTGGCCCAAGGTGTCGATCTGATCTTTAGGTAAGAAGCCAAGAAGGTTTGGCGCTCGCTGATTTTCTGTCCAAGGTTAGTATGGATGGTCCAGATTCAACTGGCCCATCCAGTCACTATATAGAGTGAATCGCAAGGGCCTCGGCCTTGTCTGAATGGGTATTTTTATTTCCTTTCAAAATGAGATCCAAAAGAAAGAAAAAAACATTCATGCTACTTGTACAGAAACTTTGTACCAAATCCCATACCCGAAAGATGACAGAAATTAATCTCATGTATGGAGATTGGCGGGCGGCCAACTATTTCAAAAGTTAAAACACTTTATGATGTACTCCAAATCTCCAATTAATCCTTGACATAATTTGTCTAAAGAAACTAACAAAATATTCTCATCGCATTATATTGGAAAAATCAACGAAAAGGTTGTCGCCTTCCTGTTTGCTTGACAGCTCCAGCTTCACTCAATAATGGGAATATGGGATCCGAATAAATATATTTGTTTTGTTCATTCAACGTGGATCTCAAAGAGACCTCCTAAGCCAGAGCTCAGGTTGGGGATGGGGGATCCACCTCTTTTAGGTTTGTCTTCTCTGCCTTTGTTCCAAATCTCATATAGCGACTACTAAAAAAATCACATGATTAACTATATGATCTTAATTTAACCATTTTGTTAATGTATTTTTCTTAGATATTTTTAAAGAAACCAGAATGGTGAAAACTGCTAGATGATTCAATTACATTGAAAAATCATTAATCAATAAGATTTTTAATAAAGTTAATCAACTAATTGGAACTAACGGTCAAGTAATGGTAGATGACCCGTCCCCTAATAAGTGTGTGGGACCCACATGTGGGATGACTGGCAGTGCAACTTTCTCGGATGGAGATTGAAAACTAAATGGGAAGGAGCCAATTCAGAAGAGGCAATTTTATGGCACGTACTCTGATAATGAACATATGGATTTAGAATGGATCGGAGTAGTAGATTTCTCTTTTCTTCTTCTTATTATAATCATTATTATGTCTTTTTCTTCTTTTTTCCTTTTTGTGGCAGAGTAATATTACACCATGAGAGACACAAAACGTAAAACCAATAACAATTGTTGATATCAGAACCAGTAGTATGATGCCGAAGCATATTACATGTGTATACATGACAGTACATAGATCAGAGCTTTCCCAAACGATTTAAATTTTAAATTACGAACAAAAAAAAAAAAAAAAAAAGAAAAAAGAAGGGGGGGTGGGGGGAACTCGATTAGACTGCATGGCCAAAAAGGGATCTGCAGGGCACAAAATTAAATGGATTGAATGATTAGATGGTGTAAAGTTGATGGAACAACTGATGTAATTTATAAATAAATAAAAAAAAATTCTATTCATCACATTATTGTAAAATGATGAAGTGTTGTCACCCTAACACAGATGATGCATAGAGCTGAGGAGAGTGTCCCAAGATGCACTAGCACCACCCCAACTGTTGTTCTCACACTGCACAAATTGTTGGTCAGAGGGCCAAACGCCCTCCCTAATTTGCGCCCCCGCCACGCTTACAGTATCTACTGTCCCCTCTTTATTTGCAGACAAACGCCCATGGCACTGATCCGAATACGACAATTCAACAGTCGCTTCAGTTGTTCCGGAAATCGGCCATGTACTATTAGTATTAGTAGTAGTAGTAGTATTAGTGGTGCTACTAAACAAGCCATCCTCGTGGACTTGGCTCATCTGTGAGGCCCAGGGCATTTCATACGCCGCCTCAGCGGACCACACCGCAGTGGGGGTCGATGCAGGTTGGTAATTGGAAGGCCAGTGGATGCCAGCCGCCGCCACTTGATCATCACGGACATGATCGTCATCTAGGAGTCGGCCAGCCTTTCTGGGTCCCAAATTGATAGAGCCACCCTGTATGGGGTTCACAATTCCAATCCCGAGCAGGTTGTGGGGTGAGACGACGTCTATTGCACCGCTGGATTGCAGGCCTGAACAATTAGGCTGTGGGAGCTCACGCAAGCCTTTACCATCAAGCAGCTTGGCCTTGAGTGCATCAAGCAGGCCGTCGGCCTCGGTCCCGCACACTTGCTCAAACGAGAAGGGTTCCACGTTTTCCACCACGCTAACACCACGGTTATTAGCACCAAAGGAGTTGGACGCGGACTGAGGTAGTTCAAAGTTGGTGCGGGCGTTGGCACCTCGCAAGGCACGAGCCGCATCGTCGTAGGCGCGGGCCGCATCCTCTGCGGTATCGAAAGTTCCAAGCCAAAGCCTGACCTTTTGCAAGGAGTCCTTGATCTCGGCCACCCATCTGCCTGAGGGCCTCTGCCTGACACCCACATATCTGTGGTGTCCCCTTGAGGATGCCTTCCTTCTGCTTCTCACAGTTTCGGTAAGCGCCCCCATGCTGAAATCCTCCTCAATTCCCACGGCCCGATCAAACCTTTTGCCTGGAACCATCCCAGTCTCGCAGGTGCGCTTTCTTATAATGATATCCGGAAGCGGCATCTGCAGCCCCACAAGCAGACAAGCGGGAAAATGGCATTGTGGATGCTATTTTATTGAATAAAATGGGACGTCGCCATTGCAGGCCATGTTGTTTCCATCGACACAGCTCACGCATTACGTAGGATTGAGGTAGGATAACCGTACCCAAACAAAAATTGTTATCTTTTAACATTCTTACAAATTTGTTTGGTCCCTGAAAAGGTATGTAGATAGGTGAATCCTCCACATACCCATTGGGAAACATTGCCCTTAATCTGCAGGGATCCCACCGCACTTATGTTTGGAGCTAAAGCTTAGGTCCCACCACAAATTCTGGGCACTAAAAAATAAGTTTAACCTTACTATTACTTCCCGTAAATAATATTAGAAGGGTAACATCTATTATACACCAGTATTTTACTTCACCTTTTTAGTGTTAATCTTTTTATTTAAGTAGCAAATAAGTAGTTAAAATTTGATGATCAATAGGTCCCATCCAAAAAAATGTAATGGTTGAGTTGACAATTTTAGATGATCAATGGGTTTCATCCCAACAAAAATGTAATGGTTGAGTTGTGACAAATTTTTTTTTTTTTTTGGGGGCGGGGGGGGAGATCGAGAGAGAGAGAGAGAGAAGTGGGTGCTAGAAATTATATAAAGTGGTGAAATATTGGAAATATGTTCGCACTATATCTTTAATCCATTTTAAGTGAGGTGTCAATGTTATAATTTTGCATAATTATAGTGCCAAAATGTTATATTTTGGTACACTTACTCCAATGGTAGTGTCAAATGTGATACCAATGTTATCATTTTAGGTCAAATAACAGTACTCTTGTAAGAATTACATGATATAATTTAGAAAGAGCGTGAGTGAATTAGGGCCATGGATGAACCATAATCTCATAAAATTATACTCCGTATTATTTTATTAACTAATGATTAGGAGCCACTTTTCATATAGACATGTCATTGAAATGAGGGACTACCATAAATGAGAGGAGAATGCATAAGAGTTCAATATTTTGGAGGGAAGACATAAGAGACTTGCCAAGTAGCATACTCCTTTATAATACTCCATAATAATAATATATATCAAACAAAAAAATAAAATATATATTGGCTTCTCCTCTAATTTTTTATTTAAAGGAAAATTATTAACATAGTAAAATTTTCTTATCTCATATCATTTTCATTAACCTGAAAAGGAATAAGATAACAATTGATATTAGAGCATCTCCAGCCATGTGAGCTAAATTAGGTGTGCTATTGCTATTTTAGCACATGCCACAGTGCCAAATGCTATAATTTAGCACAATGTGCTCCAATGATGCAAATAAACGTAGTGTGCTATTTTTTGCCACAACTTCAACTCTTTCCACAGATTTAAAGTCTCGTAAGATAGTGAATGAGGTATATCATGGATCAAATGCAATGTTGCTTGAGTGAGATGAATGAGTTAAAAAATAGGGTATGTTTTCTGTTTTTTTTTTTTTAATTAAGATTTCGATATTATTTTGAAAAATATTGTATTTATTTATGGGCTATTTGGTTACTGAGAAAATTTTGGAAGAAAAATGGAAGAAAAGATGTTGCTGGTATGTTTGGTTGTTGAGAAAGGGAGGAAAAACTGACATGACAAATATAGTAATAACTCACCCTTGTGCCAAATATAACACAAGGGTGAGCTATTATTATATTTAGCACATGCATTTAGCACACCATTGGACCATCCCAATTTGTGCTAAATGCTATAATATAGCAATAGCACACCATATAGGTCACCCTTGGAGATGCTCTTATGCCAGATGATGATACTGGATGAAACATATCAAATTAAGGTCTCTAGTTAGTTTCCTCCACCCCTCCTATAATAGGAACACCCAACTGCTTGAAGTACATAAGGGGAATGTTATTCGCACTCTTCCATTGCCGTCTAGCACTCCTTCTCGTTGCACAATAACACTTATACCCTTTATTTAATAATAATCAATGGAAAAAGAAGTTGCGTGAGCTCTTGGCTTCTAGGTGCTGTTTTGTTCCCCGACATCATCCTCTTCTCAAGGAAACCCTCTTTTTCTTCCACCTGAACTGACAGCGTCTTCGGAGCCACCATAGGCTCACATCTCCACAAAAAGATCACTATTGCATTCAAAGTGGTCAAAGCACAACAACCTTAAGCCATAGTTATTCTTGCCAATCAGCAAAATCACCCTCAATAAATTCATCATCATCACCAACACCATGTGGAATGAGACGATTTGCACCTTGTTTGCCCAAAAGACCACTGAAAATTGTAACTTGCACCAGCTCTTGTTTTCATTTTTTTGTTTGCAAAAAAAATTCTCATTTATGCAAATCAGAATCGTATTTTAACTCCATAGATCTCACTCTCTCGTCCTCTTTTCCTGTGTCTGCGAATCTCAGCTGCCATCCTCGGCCATTCTTTCTCCTTCTCTTTTTTTTTTTTTTTTGCAAAACCCCCTTCTCTTATAGAACTGGTGCATATACCCATCGAAGTAGGCGAGAGTGTTGTCGATTATCAAGTAGCTAGCTGCCATCAAAGCCATTGCCAACGTAGGTGGGCGTGGGTGCCGCAAAGATCTGATTTTGTGCCTCAGATCTGCTCGGAGAGAGATGGGCTTCTATCGGCATGGGAAGGATGTACGTGAGGAGAGAGAGAAGGGAAGAGGGGTACTGGGATAAGATCAAACAGGGGTATAAATGTCATTGTATTTAATAAAATAATAATGAGAGTGCGGAAGGGTATTGGAGGAGTGTGACTAGCCGCACCCAATACATAATTATACCAGACCCACACACAACAAGATGGATAATGCTAGCTATCCTGAAAATATTCCCGAAAAGCCTTACCCGACTGACGTGGTTGATGAGATGGATAAATCCACATCACCCAATTTCCTTTTTTAATGAATGTGTACTCGGGCGGGAGACTAAATTTTTTTAAAATAGAAAGAGAGGCAAAAGTTGGAAGTGGGCTCCATTAAACAGCTTTAGTAAACCCATTGTTTTCTCGTTCTCCCTACTCCATTCACTCTTTTCTGTTCCACTCCATACCAAAAGAAAGTAAAACCCATCCTTGATTACCGCAGTCCGTCACGCCCTATGTCCGGCAACAAATTTGGTTTATTGCACCCATCGTTTTACTCGTTTGGTTGCCGAGAACGCTGAGATTTTTTTCTTCTTTGGATCCATTTCGTTTGGGACTGTTTGGTTGTCAAGAAAGTGGAGTTTGCGGGAGTGATGGGGTCCAAGACGGATCTCTTCTTGATTTGTCAAGTTGAGAATTTATTCGCTTGTTTGGTTACCTAGAAAGTTGCCGAGAAAGTTGATATTTTTTCTTTTTCCATTTTTTTTTTCTTTTTGTTGTTGTTTCTTTTTGATCCGTTTTGTGTGTGTTTCTCGACTGAATGCTCTTCCCCCCTCTCGTGGACCCATTTGGTTGCCAAGAAATTGGAGTTTGCGAGAACAAGAATCATAGGGTCCAAGATGGATCTTTTCTGCTAGTTTTGTGAAAGTTGGCAAGGAATCTCTGTTCAAGGCCCGATGCAATTGACCCAATGTTACAGTGGCTCTACCTAAAGCTACCAGCAGTATAGATATCCAACAAAGACTACCTACAAGGGCAGCAACAACAACCCAGCCCGAAATATTAAGTCTATGGCCAAATGCGCCGACGAAACCATCTATAGAACAAGGGCGGCAGAAGCTCTGTTTTTTTGGTCTTTTTCCTTGTTTCTTTGGTTTTTTTAATTGTACTAGGGAAAAAAATGTATGCTTGGGAATTTTCTTGATTAATTTTGGTTTGTACAGAAAAAACTAATGGAAATGTGCTATGCAATGTAAATGGACCATACAAACTTGAAGCACATTACATAACTCTTCAAATAATCTAGATGAAACGCATATAATTTAGTTCTTTGTTACATGAGATTGTTCATATATAGAGACATCATTTGGATTGTTTACTATAATTATTATTATTTTGGCCTAAGAATAATTTGGATTATTGGAAGTGGATAGAGGTAAAGGTGTGGGATGACACTTTAGGTTGTGTTTGGTTTGAAGGAAGGGAATAGAATGAGAGTGGGAATAGAATGAAATGAGAATAGGAATGGGAATAGAATAAAAATAAACATTTTATCCCAATGTTTGGTAAGAGGTAAGAATAAAATGAAAAAACAAAGGTGAGACTTATTTATAATGATTTTTACTCATTGAAAAAAAAGAATAACCATTCCTCTTGGTTTGAGAAGGAATGGGCTATTCCCTCATTGGAAAGAATAGACCCCCACAAGGGAATAGTCATTCCGTTCTCTTGCGCAACCAAACACTTAACTTTTTTTTGGAGAATAGAATCACCATTCTATTCTTTTCCTTATTCTCTCATAACGAACATAGCCTTAAGGAAGCAAACTTTCAGGTAGTGTCAATTAATTTAGAGGACTTAACAAATTGATACTCTTAATAATCACAATGCTAGGAACTTTAGAAGGATGGAATTTTAAGTTCTTTCTTGGTTCAATGTTTGTTCATGATGCCACTCCTACCATTAGGCATCTATGTAACAGAATTATTATTCAAATTGTCATATGTCGTTTTTGCCATACACAAGATGAAAATAAGTGGAAAGTGGCTAGTGATCAAGTTCGTTGAAAAAAAATGCTCATGAACTTGGATTTGTGGTAGAATAACAGTCTAACAAAATACTAAATATAAATCCTTACTCTTTTTGGTCAATTGTTCTACTTTTATTTCACCCCCTTTGGTTAAACAGTGGTTGTAACATTACATTAACTTAAAACTTTGCATCTTTACATTAAAATAAAAAATAAAAAATAAAAAACATAGCTCGCCTCCAATGTAACCCCTATAAGAGTGATTTATAGAACTATAATACCTAAATTGCTACACCATCAGTGCCTCATAATGACATAATTAATATACCTTGTAATCTGCATGAGAGTAATATACATAAGAGCCAAATTGTTCAAGACCTTCACCAAGACACTTTCAAAATCAAAATATAACACTAACAAATAAACCAAAAAGATTAAATGTCAAAGTTTCTTAAATCTAAAAAAATAAAAAAAATAAAAAATAAAAATAAAAATAAAAACTCAAAAATCTAAGCTCCTAGCTCAAAGCTCCACCAATATCAGAAAATTATAAAGCTCCAAATATAAAGCTCCAGCACCTTCTCCAAATCTACATTGGAGTTCCGGTTCTCAATGTTGGCAGCAACAACGGCCTTGTTGTCTCGAATCCACTTGAAGAAATCCATCTTGGATCCTATGTTTCTCGTTCTCGCAAACTCTAATATCTTGGAAACCAAACGGGTCCAATGAGAGGGGGGACGAGCATTTAATCCAGAAACACACAAAAACCGGATCCAAAAGAAACAAAATAAATAAATCAAAGGAAAAAGAAAATATCTCAACTTTCTTAGCAACTTTCTAGGTAACCAAACGAGGGGAATAAATTCTCAACTTGACAAATCCAGAAGAGGGTCTTAGACCCCATCACTCCCACAAACTCCACTTTCTTGACAACCAAACAGTCCCAAACGGAATGAATCCAAAGAAAAAAAATTTTCTCGACTTTCACGGTAGCCAAAGGACGAAGACGATGGGTGAAGCAAATCAATCTTTGTTGCCGGACATAGGGCATGAGGGAGAGAGGTAAGGAGGGATGGGTTTTACTTCTGGTATGAGGCGGAGCACAGGAGAGACAATGGGGTAGGGAGAAAAGAAAAACAATGAGTTTAGTAAAGCTGTCTAATGGGGCCCACCTGCCACTTTTGCCATTTTCTATTGCAAAGAATCTAATCTCCCGCCCTGAATACACGTCCATTCAAAAAGAAACCAGGTGACGTGGTTTTATCCACCTCATCATCCACATCAGTCGGGCAAGGCTTTTCGGGAATTTTTTCAGGATAGCTAGCATTATCCCAACAAGATATTTTGTTAAAGTTGCACATTTGCAGGAAACATAATAGAAGACTGATGAAAATCTATCTTGCAACCCTATGCAGTTCCAAAACACCTTTAATTAAAATATTCAAAATATGTTGTTAAATTTGCAAAAATAAGACAATCACTAGAAAATAATTAAATGGAAAATAAAATTTGTTTTTTTAACATATTCTTAATTACTTATTCTACCTAAGGCTATGTTTGTTACGAAGGAATGATGAAGGGAATAGAATGGTAATTCTATTCTTTAAAAAAAAAAGTGAGTATTTGGTTGCACAAGGGAATTGAATGGTTTTTTTTTTTTTGTAGAGATTTATTCCTTCCAATGAAAAAATAGTCATTCTTTTCCAAACCAAAAGGAATGGTTATTCCTACCTTTCAAGGAATAAAAATCATTGAAAATGGATCCTACCTATACTTTTTCATTTCATTCACATCTCTCACCAAAAATTAGGATGGAAGGAATGTCCATTTTCATTCCATTCCCTCAAACCAAATGCAACCTAAGTCTTAAGTACCCTCCTAAATGGCTAGCTTGATTTTCGATCAAGGTAACCAAAATTGCCTCCATTCATATAATGAAATAAAATTTCAAGGAGACAAGCAATCACTTCATACAATGCCTTTGGAAACAATGAAAAAATAAAATAAAATAGAATAAAAAACAAACAAAAAAATAATAATAACACAACAAAACAAAAGTTTCATCAATGTATATCATTCAATAGAATAAAAAAGGAATAGGAATTAATACAAAGCATGGTGCCACATTAAAAAATCATAAGCTGTTTCCTGATCGATGAAGGATTCTTAAAAATTACAAATCTTCATTTTTTTTTTTCATATAAAAATCATTTTGAAGGGGTGCCTATTGTTGCATTTGATCGAAAACCTTGGAGGTATAAAGTGTTTTAAGAATATTTGGGGGGTTCAAAGTGTTATTGGGTTACAATGTAAGGTATCAAAGAGCAATTTCACCAAATTTATAATATAAACATTTATATATTACCCAAATTTGTGAAATCAACTAAATACCCTGGATAGTTTCCAAAGCATTTTTGATGGTATATAAGAGCAACTCCAGGGGTGAGAGCTAATTTGTAAGAGGCAAAACTATACTTTAGCTCACTACAATGCCATTAAAGTTAAAATTTGGGTAGAGCTGCTCCACTGGTGCAAAAGGCTATAGCTCAAGTCAAATCTTGATCACACATAATTATATTTGAGTCATCCATATGGAACAATCTCCTCCCCGTGTTAATTTGGCTCAAGAAAAAACTAGAGCTCAACTATAACTTCTTGAATAGCTCCTCATGATCAAATTGCCATGGTCACCCAAGCAAAACGTGATGTTATTGGTGGAGGTTTAATTTGGTCCATCGGTCGGTCAACCGAGGGAAAAAAGTCTATTAATTCAAAAGACGGGCTTTCCTAACTCATACTCTCTTTGTCCCACGAGGATATGTCATTTTTGTAACTTTTTTGTCTTTTGTTAGGCCATTTTGAAAAGTCAAATCATATTTTTTTAGATGCTCCTGTATTATCCTTTTTTTTTTTTTTTTATTCCTCAAGAATTATTTTTCATACAATCCAATAACAATTAGTAGAAGAGGATAATTTTAGAAATATGGAGTTTAATAAATAAGAAGTCAATGCAATGATGACTTTTCTACTACGTGTTTTATCAAATTTTGCCTATCTTTGTGATGGAGGAAGTAATAAAAAATCTTATTTTCAGAGCTCAACTATAGCTTCTCCAAAAGGAAATCATTGTAGCATTATATTTTCACTTCATAATTGAAATTTAACTTTGGCTAGCCATTTGGCTCTCCGTTCGTTGGAATTGCTCTAAAGGGCTTGGCTGGCCTCAAATCTCGACAATGAGGTAAAGTTGCTTCTGCTCAATGTTAACTTAAAGCAATATAATACATATACTTAAATTTGCATCTGTTGACTGCTCTATATATCTATATCTATATCTATACTATTTATAAAAAGATGAATGTGAGAAAAACTTTTGATTGACTAATATACCTTTATTTTAATTTTTAAATACACAACTACCTTTCTGCATATATAGGAAATATAGCAATATAAAACACACACCTTAATAAAAATTCTAAAGAAACTATACAACTACCCTTCTGCATATATAGGAAATATAGTAATATAAAACACATACCTTAATAAGAATTATAAGGAAACTATAATTCGTATAATAATTAAATAAAACCAAACCCAAATAGGAATTCTAAGTAAACAGAAACTATAATTCGTATATCTATATCTATACTACCTATAAAAGTCTCTTGAAAAGAAAAACTTTTGATTCACTTAATTGCCCTCATTAGAAATCTTAAAGACAATAATACCTTTTTTTAATAATAAAACCTCCTTAAATATATATATATACACTAACGTTGTATTGGATAACCTTTAAAACATTAATGTTTTCACTCTCTCAACAAGCCCTAAACCGACACCAATGTCCATCATCTCTGTTAATAGCCCCCACCAACTTTTCTCTCTCGAAATCTAGGGTTTAAGGTTTACGCTTTTTTATCTCCACTGTAAACCCCGCATAGGTTTCCTATTTTGTGGCCAAGACCATGATATTGATATAAGAAATAAGAAACATAGCCATGATAAATAGTTATAGGAAATTCTTGAAAAGTTGAAAACCACATCTTGCGGGCTTGCGGCCCCGCAAACACCTTCAATGGTAAGTGGTAAGGAGGACATCACATAGTGGGGGAAACAAGTATACAATCAAGTCGATATTAAATGGTTTTGCCTATATAAGTTTGGAGCACATGAAAAAAAATCTCTAATAGAAGTTTAAGTTTTGAAATTCATTGTTACTTAATCTCAAGATAATCTCATGGCTAGAATATCTATCCTACGATGGTTGTGTTATTTTCCTTATATATTTTTATTTTTTGTGTTTTCCAGATCTTGAGCTTCCCTAACCTAACCCTCATCTTACCACTACATCATCAGGTATGCATCCTTTGTTGTTATTATTATTGTTATTACTTTTTTTTTTCTTTCTGAAATTGAATAAAAATGTTGTAGATGCATGCCACGTACACCATTAAAGAAAAAAAATTGGTTCAAATTATGAGTATGAATTAAGTATAAAATTGGTAAAGAGTAAAGACTATAAAGTAAAGGCTACTGATTTATGCTCTAATAAATTATTTCTCCCTATTGTTGTAAAAAAAAAAAAATTAATTAATTAACACTGTAATAATAACACAATAACTAACTCTAAAATATTATACTTTTATTTAAAATTATATATATATTCTTGCTATTGGTGTGAGATTAAGTGGCCTACATGTAGGTTTGATATAAAGATGATTCACACGTGTCTAATATTTATTTTTAACTAAATAATAGAATCCTAAAACAAATATAAAAAATAAAAAAAATAAAAACACATTAAAATCTTAAACCAAATAAAAACAGACACTCAGCCTAAAACTCTAACATGCCTGCATTGTGTGTGACTTAATTGCCAAGTGAAGATATATTGTGGGATTTTTGGTTACCAAGTTCTTGAAGATGAGCAAGGCAAGTTGACCAAATTCCGCCTCAAAAATATCTAAATTAAGCAACATGTACTTGGATCATATATTATAGAGGTATGGCATGGAACCAATACATAATTTTTTTATTTTTATTTTTTTAAAATAATAATAATTTCCTTCAGTTGAGGTTGCTTAAGGTCTAATTGACGTTTTTTGGTATAAGGTGCATCACGTACTCCTTATTTAGAATTAAGGTATATTAATTCTTCAACTATTCCGTTATATGAAGAAAAAAAATTATGAATGTATATCTAAAGAGTTTTTAATCTTTCGTTGACAATTTGATTATAAAAAAATAAATAAATAAAATGTACTTTTGAATTTTAAACTTTATCTTTTATGAAAAAATATAAAATATTTATGTATTTATTATTTTGTATTTAAGAATATTCACGTGCAACGCACGTGTGTTATATCTAGTGTGTGTATATATATATATATATATATATATATTATATATAACTATTGTATTTTTTTCCTTACCAGCAACTTGTTGATGGATAGCATCGTTTCATTATTTTTTGCACAAGAGAATGATTCTACTCCGTTGAAATAGATCTCTCACAAATTCTTCATCATTTTTTGTTCTTTAGAGTCTTTACGAACAATTCTACTATTTGGTTGGGTCAAATGATTTGAATTGTGCTTCCAAGACTCAATTTGATGGTTAGGTCAAAAAGATAGTAATCTAATCCTTTAGGAAGGGAATTTTATTTTAAACTATGAAGATAGAATGGCCAAAAAACTTGTTTAGAAAAAGTAACTCATCTCAGACTCCTCTTAGCGCACACCACCACCACTAGGCCATTGCCACCATCTCGCCACCATAATTTACTACCACAATGATATATGTTGCAACTTGCAAGCCTTGTGCATATATAGTTGTGCAGATCCAAAAAGAGCAATCCCTTACTCCTCTCACCACCAACAAAATGTTTTATATAACTTTTTATTTTTATGTTTGTAAAAGTACAAATTTTCATTTTTTGATAAAATTTACGAAAATTCGTTTTGAAAAATGGAAAAAAAGATATTACGTGGGAGATGGAAGTGGGGAGCGGATCCTTCTTAATGAAAACATGATAAGAATAATGAGTTAGGAAGCACGATCACTTCTCTAGACTCTAAAGGTGCTGTGTCCAGTGTATCAAATACAACACTCCTCCAACACGATACTTTTTCTTCTTTTTTTTTTCATTTTTTTTGCGTTTTTAATTTTCTTTATTTTTCTTTTTATCCCATTTTATCAATGAATAACTTTACTAGGGTTTCCAAAAACAATATAATTAAAAAATGCATTTTGAATGATAGATGTGAAGTTATATGATATTATCTAACTATATACATAAAATATGCATTTTATTAATAGCGTGTCGATGTTCACCGTTAGGGCTGGTAATTTGTGCTCAAACCCACAAACCCACCTAAACCCTCCCAAGTAAAATGGGTGTATACAAATAATTTTATTACTTGGGTTGTAAATGGGTATCCATAAGAAACCCAACTAATAATTGGGTTTAATCGGGTTTGCATCAAAATTGTTGAGTGTGAAATAAACCCGAAACATTTGAAGTCTGAACATTAGGTCTCCTTCACATAGTAGGTTTTCAATTGACCTCCACTGCTGCTCATCCCTTGCAACCCCGCCGTTCATCTCTTGTTATGTCGCCGCTCATCTCTTTCAACATCACGACTCTCTTGCTACATTGCGTATCTGGATTGAGCTTCTGCGGCTTAGGTATACCACCACCTCCACCTTCTTCTCCAGCAAACCACAGTTAATCAATCTTCACTAAAAAAATTGAAGGCTCTTGACTTCACCTAGTTGTTGCTACCGGAATCGCCATCAACTATTTTGATCTTCAAAAAGTTAACCCATAATTTTACGGGGTAACTAACCCATTTGCTCCATTTTCTTTGATATCTTTTTTTTAAAAAAAATTTTTTTTGACAAAGCTTTGACATGACGTTGTAATGTTGCCACTAGAACGGTTGTGGCACGGGAGAATTTTGGTGCTTTGTTACCTTCTGGTCGTAAGGGTCTTTGGGCTCTGGGCTTTTTTGGGTTGTTTATTTTTTGTGCTTTGGATTCTCTGTTCTGGTTGTCTTGGAAATGGTTTATATAGTGGCTGTAGTGATGCGGATGGGTGGGTGGGGGAAAATTGGAGATAGAATAGGTGGCGTGGAAACAGTGGTAAAAAACAAAAAGAAAAAAGGAAAAGAAAAAGAAAGGTGCCATTTGAAGGGGAAATTCCTCATAAATGTGTTTCTCTTTTTTCTTTTCTCTTTTTTATTTTTTTATTTTGGTATTTTTGGTAAATATGAAAATGAAATGCTATAGTAGTTGATATTTTTTAAAAAATCTGGGTATCGGATTAAAATGGGTTTGGGTCAACCTTAAGATTTTATATTTTAGAGATCTAAAAATGAATTGTTGTGGATAAAAGTAGCAAAAATAATGGACAAATGTTTTTTTTTTTTGGGTGTATATATATATATATATATATATAGATGTTAATTCAAACTTACCCAATGTCAGAAGTTACAACAAAACCACGAGCCCATTTAAAGTGTAACTTAAATAGGTCAGCGGAGTTATGTGGATTGGGTTGGGTTTCTACTTACAATAAATGGGTGAGTTTGGGTTTTGCTTAAATAGGTTCTTCATATAAATGAGTTGGGTTGGGTTTGGGTGATATTCTAATTAAACCCATCTAAACCCGTCCAAACCCACCCGATTGCCAGGCCTACTCATCATGTCTTGTTTTAGATTTGAAGGATTTATCTATCTATACTACCTATAAAAAAAATGAATGTGAAAAAACTTTTGATTGACTAATATACCCTTATTTTAATGTTTAAATACACAAACTACCCTTTTACATATATAGGAAATATAGTAATATAAAACACATACCTTAATAAGAATTCTAAAGAAACTATAATTCTAGGCTTTTTTACCCTTTTCCACAAAACTAATATAATAGATGCCTGTCAAACCCTAGCAGTGGTAGTTACGCTAACCAATATAATAAAAGCCTATCGAACCCTAGCTAGCGACAGCAGCAATGATTCGCAGCTTTCGTGGGTTACTAACAAAAAACAGCACGTTGATGAGGTGAGTGGGTTATGATGTGGAATATCATTATAGATTGAATAAATGTGGTTTGTCTAGCAGCAGGGGACTTGGCATGATCAATCCATGATGGCATCATTTTGATCAATTATTTATCTGTTTTCGGAGGATTGGATGCACTTCATAAGTATCTCCAATTCTATTATAAACTCTCATATATATTCTCATTGTCTCTGAATCTACATAGCGTTAGATTTGATAAATAAGGATTACACCAATTTTAGCAAATTATAATGTGCAAAGATTAAAATGAAATATTATAATTTTTTCATGTTCTTACAGGATAGATTAAGCCTTATATAAAAGTATTTCTTAAAGCATTAAGTTAGTTTTTGACAGTATAATATATATAATATTTCCATTTGAATTTTAAACCCTAAAACAACTTAATGTAAAAATAAAAAATAAAATAAAAAGTATAGAAATCTTCTCCATTGCTGCCACTGAATAAACATATGATTCAAAAAAACAAAACAAAATGAAAAGAATATATCAGTTGAAATTATTAGCAAAATTTAGGAAAAAAATACACATTCAAAAAAAAGAAAAAAAAAAGAAAAAGGGAATCCAAGATCATCAACAAATCTTGGTTTGGCATAGTTTAGTAGGGAGGTTGATGGTTTGTATGTTTCATTGGAAGATGTCTTAATTTGTGCAAGGGACCAATTCCTTGCAGACTTAAATTATATTTCTACTTAATAAATTTAATTTGATCTTTTTTTTTATTGTTATTATTATTATTATTATTATATTTGGTTGTTTTCCTATCAGGAAAAACAAAAACAGAGACATTCTTGCTTTGTTGTTCGATGCATTTCTTGAAGAACAATCTCTCAAACAAGGTTTAGAAAAATCGGCAAATAAATAAATAAATATAGAGTTTGAAATCAATTTGAACCATACACACCAAATAAAAACCCTTCCTTACTTCTTGTTTTTTTCCAAGTATATGGAGTTAATCTTGTATGATTTTTTTATTCTTTCATGCACCGTACTCACATATATATACATTTTTTGTGCTTAGTTTTGATGGATGATCATCATACATTTTTATTGATTCTTCATATGTTAGTGCTAATGATTCAAAGACCAAACTATAACAAAATTTTCTATACTATAATACTAATGATTTTTATAAATAAATCATTCTGATTTTGATTTTTTTTCCCCATATATATACATTTTTTGTGTTTAGTTTTGATGGATGATCATCATACATTTTTATTGATTCTTCATATGTTAATGCTAATGATTCAAAGACCAAACTATAACAAAATTTAATATAATATAATACTAATGATTTTTTATAAATAAATTATTTTTATTTTCATTTCAAAAAAAGAAAAAAAAAACAATTCTCAGAAAAAAAAAACTTATAAAAAGCTAAATGTGAGAAAAACTTTTGATTGACTAATATACCCTTATTTTAAATTTTAAATACACAACTACTTTTCTGCACCTTTTTAATCTTATTGTAGTTGAATAGATGACAATCACTATTGTAGTAAAATTTATATAGGAGACATCTATACTCTTGTAGTTAATTTATATGGGAAACATTTCTTTTTGTATTTTATTATAATTCTATGCAGGGTCATTCTTTAACTTTTTTTTTGTGAAATAACAAAATTTATTGGTTTTCAATCGTTAAAGATTAGAATTTGGTAAACTTGAATTCATTGTTTTTCTCCATAACATGTATGATGATCATTTCATGATTATGATATACTTACGAAATTCATCAGTGTTACTTTGATTTGTGCAAATAGTTTACTTATTTTATTTTACTCGAACATCAATTACCAAAATATAATACCTTCAACTTATTATGCAACGACATATCTTCA
Source organism: Liquidambar formosana (assembly GCA_039720395.1). Lineage (NCBI taxonomy): Eukaryota > Viridiplantae > Streptophyta > Magnoliopsida > Saxifragales > Altingiaceae > Liquidambar > Liquidambar formosana. The sequence continues at coordinate 5,006,148 of CM077830.1, forward strand.
ATAATGATTTTTTTTATTTAAATTTTTATTTCAAATTGTTGAACTTTTGCGGTTAATCAATATAGTATTGAGTTATTATATATTATTGGGAATTATTATATTTTAAATTTATTTGTGACTAATTTAAAATTTTTCAAATTAGTTATACCACTCACTATAAGTTTCATTAGGAGGAAAAACCTAACCAAACTGATATTAATATCTAATTCTTTAAAAATTATTTTTTCATTTATATTTCATATTATTGAAAAATAATCACGTGCAATGCACGTGTGCCTACATCTAATTATATTAATATGTCAATGTCTTATCATTATTGTGTTACGTATCTGTGTCCGTGTTTGTGCTTTTTGGATAACGTGGGTAGAGATGAGCTCGATCAAATAATATGCCAACCGGGCAACCGGGCTCTCCCTGTCGAAATTCATTTTCTATCGGGAAAAGATTTCCGCTCGAAAAAGTTTCCGTCGAAAATCGTTGGTTGAACTGGCGTTGCCAAACGCGCCCTTAAACTCCTCCCTCTCTCACAAAAAAACCTATTTGCGGACCTTAAACGCGACTCTCTCTCTCCCGTGGGCTGAGCGCCTGAGAGGCTCTTACAAGAACGTTCCCAGTGCCGGCAGATCGACAGTAGGGTTGCATTTTTTTTCCTCTTTCTCCAACTCGGGTTCCTACTGAAACCTTCCCATCTCTATCTCTCTCTCTCTCTCTCAGAGTAAGCATGAAAACCCTAATCGTAATTCTCACATTCGTTTAATTTTCAGGTAATTGTGAGGGTCTCTGATACGGTATTTCTTCACTCTATTCCTGAGGGCCGGAAATCGCTGCTGGAACCCAGTTTTATTCAAGAAGTTTTGGAAGCCGGGAGGTGGGGCTCAGCAGAACCCTAAACCCAAAGTCGATCAGGTAATTATATATTCTTGTTTTTCTAATACTCAATTGGATAATTGAAAAATCGCATTTCAACTGGCATCATTGTTGTCATAATGACGCTCCCTTTGATTATTTAGGGCACTATCAGACGACTAATGTGAAAAACAAATAGGACAAATATCATCTAGTCATCAATTTTGGGTTTGTGGATGAATTTCAATTTAGGTTTAGATTTAGTTTTTTTTTTTAATTTAAAATTCATGATCTTTTTTGGTCTGTATGTTATAGATGTGCTTATGGCTTTGAGAATAAGGATAATAATACTGAACCTTGGGTTGAAGTTTTTCCTTTTTAGATACTTAATAGATGAACCATCACGCATAACGAGTAATACATTTTTGGGCTTTTATCAATCTGTTAATAAAGCCAAACCCACATTCTGAGCTTGAGTCATTAATTAGAGTGAAGGTCTAACTAACTATAGGGCTACCTGAAGGCGGAGTTTATAACCGTGTGAGTTCGGAAGCACTTGTCCTTTAGAGGTCTAAAACTTTTGTATGATGTAGCAAACACCCAGATAAATATATATACATACAAACATATGCGCGCAGGGGTGTAGATGGTATCAATTTAAAAATATATTGATACAATTGAAATGCTATGCAAATTTGTAAAAAAATATTTAGAAAGTCTACAATATTAATATGGAAGAATGATTTGTGTAGGTAAGAGTAACTAGAGAATGACACTTCTTCTAAATTTGGAAAATTATCCGTGCAAGGATCATTTTATTTTCCTAGAATATTCTTATAGTAATTTCATATTTGCAATACCTTTTTTATTTTTCTTCCTAATTTATAAACTATTTTATTGATGAAAAGATTACCAGCATGTCTGATTTTCCCATGGAATTCGAATGGCCATATTAATTTACATGGCATTTAAAGTACAAATTTATAATATAGGATGGGGCTATTAAAAAAGATAAAAAAAAAACTAGGTGGAGCTGTCACCACAATTGATAGTGTGAGGTCAGTTTTTTGATTTCATGAAATGCCATAATTTCACCTTTTCACTATAACTACTGTTGATGGCTGCCATGTTCTCTAATGGCCCCATTTTTATGATGACGGAATTCTACATAAAATTAAATGTAAGACAGACAGAGTGGATCAATTCAATTTCCATGGGACATCCAAGCACAACCTACAAGTTTGTTGGGAGCTTGAGGTTGTATTCAGCTAGTATGATGTTCCATTATGAGAGAATCACAATTCTCTTACGAGTGAATTACACACTTCTAAGCAGAAAGTGTGGAATTAAAATTCTGGAGCCTGAGTAAATATCTTTGGTTGAATATTGCATTTGAGTTTTTTTTAAAAAAATTATTTAATTAATTATCTATTTATTTAATGGTTGGATACTTGGGTTTATTCTATGTGCACTTAGCTAAAAAGTTATGCACTATTTCTTTTCAATATTGATTAATCGAAGCTTATTATATCTGTTAATGATTTTCATTTTCATTTTTATTTTTGTTTATGATTTTTATTCTACTTCTTTTTCAGTTTGGGATCAAGAACCTGTTACTACTCTTTTCCAAATAATCATAAGGAAGGATGTTTGGTTCAAGTAGTCGTAAGTTTTCATCTTACCTGAATCTTTTTAATTATTCTTCAATCAGTTTGGTGCTGGGTTCTTTTAATCTGATTCTTTTTTAATTATTTTGGAATTAGTTTGGTTTGTGTAATTCTTTTTGTTATACCATGTCCATATTTTTGGATGCTCTCTTTCGTTATGTTAAATTCCCTCCTTGGAATATGGATGGGAAACTTTTTCTAAAACTTAGGACCTGCTTATCTTTAATGTTTGGTGTTCATTTACTCAACATTTTCTCTGGATTTAGCCTTTTATAATTAGTACTGGTTTGCTTGTCTTGTGGGAATTTTTTCTAACACTTGTTTAATGGTAAATCATTTTACAGCTTTTGGGCAGTCATCTAGTAGCCCATTTGGGTCCCAATCAGTTTTTGGGCAGACCAACAATGCAAATAGTAATCCTTTTGCTCCCAGACCCTTTGGTAGTACATCTCCTTTTGGTTCACAGACAGGAGGGTCCATATTTGGTGGCACTTCAACTGGTGTGTTTGGTGCAGCACAATCTTCTTCACCTTTAGCCTCCACGACATTTGGTGCTTCATCATCACCCGCTTTCGGAAGTTCAATGCCTGCTTTTGGAGCATCTTCAACTCCTGCTTTTGGTAGTTCGTCGTCATCTTTTGGCGGTAAGTATATATATGGGGTGTTATTAATTGTCTCCCATTTGTTGATTGCTCCTTACCCATTGCATTTAATTTTTTGGCTTTGATTTTTGACTTAAGAAGATAGTTATAAATTTATAATATGTTTTAGGGATGTGTTAAACATTCTAATCTTCAGGGAATAAATTGGATAGATAATTGTGTTTGGCATGCATTTGTTGTATTATCCAATTTATTAGACTGCAATTTTATTTTCTTAAATGATTATGCATCCGTGAAAAGAGGAAATACTGCTTATGTGGATTTTTTTGGGTTGTTTTATTTAATTTCTGCATCTTCCTCCCTTTTGCTCCTTCCAAAGACACAAAAGGAAGCAAAGAGAATAGATACATTAATATGCACCTTGTATTGGTGAATGGTCAACCAAAGTCGGGATATTTATCTTCATGTGGATTGAGTTTAGGGGTTTTGGGGGATCAGTGGGCTGTGGCCTGTTAAAAGCTGGCCTGGGTTGGGAAAGTCTGCCACAGCATATGGGTTTCAATCATCAAAGACCTGGACACATTAATTCTCCAATTCATTTTTTTTTTTTCTTTTTTTTTTGATAAAGTGCAAGTCGACATCCCTGATATGAAAGTGAAAGTGGAGTGAAAGCCAGCCCTAAGCAGGATCCAAAGACGTTCAAGTCCAGTTCCAATCTGGATATAAAAGTGCAGGAATTCTCTAATTCAAATTGCAGAGAAGTTTCCATAGTTCAACCTCCGTTGAACTAAGGGAATTAATTAGTTATTCATCAAAGTTTATCTGGCGTCGTAGTTTTTTATACCAAAAGCCTTCAGGTGATCACAAAGGTTCCCCTCCTGATTAAAGTAGCAAGAAAGAGGTTCATAACCCACTTTAGGTAAATCCAGAACATTCCATTATAGAAAGAATTCCCTTGTAAAGGGTGTATCAATGGCTCACATCTGGCAGCATTTGTCCTACCAGCGGATTAAAAGATCCTCACCTTTTCTTTCCTATTGCAATTTCGGGATTATCATATGACAGCTTCTAATTTTTAATTTATAGTAATAGAAACAGAGACTTAGCTGTGCAGCATATTTGTAATATTTTTGACAAATTGGCTGTGTCATGTATGGTGGGCATGAACATTTGAGATAGGCATGCATTTCTTTATGCCATATGTCATGTAGCTATTTGACAAGATTCAACATGGATGAAACTTGTCCATTATGGCGACCTTGAGACAAATGAATGGGAACATGGGTGTTGGTTTTTGCAACAATGTCTGGAAAACGTATTGGTGCATCCAATCTGGGAACAAATGCGAAAGCAATAGTGTTAATGTAGCTGCGGGGTAAGAGATGTGGTTTCTTTAATTGTTGTTTTCACTCTCGTTCTATCATTGATGTTAAATTATGACTTTGGGCTTGTGTTACATTGGCAGAGCGAATATTACTCAGCGTGGTTATTAAGATAGGTAGTGCATGACTTCAGTGAGGTTATTTAGAGACTGGTAGATGCAACGAAAACTAATAGTTGGGGGTTTTGTGACTTTTAGTATGTTTAGTGCAATAAAAAACTTTGAATAGGATTATAAGGCAACACTCCTATCTATCTATATATATATATATATATATATATATATATATATTTTTTTTTTTTTTGATAAGGTGTAACACTTCTTTATTTTTCTTGATGATTTAATTATTCATGTTAAGGTTTTTATTTTTATTTTTTTATGTAAGTTGATGATCATTGTTAGCCCAATCAAATGCTGTTAAGTATCTGGTTGTTCAGTTTTTATTTTTATGGATGAATCCTATCATGGTAATATGAAAATGGCATTATAAATTATGTTTGATCCATAATTTTATTTCGACATGTCTTGGATCAGCATTCAATTGCATTAATCAGAGAGATCAGGAAAATGCTCGCTGTACTATATTGAACACTCAGTTGCTTTTCCAAGTTGACTTTACTCCTTGAGTCCTTGTAGCATAATTACTGATGAGTGAAGTATTTATTTTTCCTTATAATTTTTAATGACAGAAATTATTTTTTTCTTCAATTTTGTATTTATCCTTATACTTGCTTCTGTTTTTCCTCTTGCACTTTCTTGCCTTGTTCACTTCCTCATTGACAAAGAACTGTTCTTTTTTCCTTTTCCTTTTCTTCATGGATTCTCTTTATTTAGATGCAGTTTTTGTTTCCAGTAGAGAAATTATTTTTTTCATCTACTCTGAACTGCATTTATGTCTCATCGATCAAAATATCTTGTTATATGGCCAACTTGTTTTTGATTTCTTGAATCTGACAAGTCCTTTTCCTTTTTGTTGTCTTGCATAGGATCTTCTGTATTTGGGCAGAAGCCTGCTTTTGGAGGCTTTGTGTCCACTCCTACTCAATCAAGTCCTTTTGGAAGCACATTTCAACAATCACAACCAGCATTTGCGAGCACTCTATTTGGTTCCTCCACCCCTTTTGGTGCATCGAGTCAACCTGTATTTGGTGCTAGTAGCACCCCTGCTTTTGGTTCAACAAACACTCCCGCCTTTGGTGCCACGAGCACCCCAGCCTTTGGTGCCACGAGCACCCCTGCCTTTGGTGCCACTAGCACCCCAGCCTTTGGTGTCACTGCGAGTCCAGCATTTGGTAGTACAGGTACTGCATTTGGTGCATCAAGTGCCCCTGGGTTTGGATCCGGAGCAGCATTTGGGGCTTCAAGCACCCCTGTTTTTGGATCATCAAGCACTCCTGCCTTTGGTGCTTCCAATGCTACTGCGTTTGGTGCTTCGAGTACTCCTGCTTTTGGTGCTTCGAGTACTCCTGCTTTTGGTGCTTCGAGTACTCCTGCTTTTGGTGCTTCGAGTACCCCATCCTTTAGTTTTGGGTCTGCTCCTGCATTTGGCCAAACAACTTCTGCATTTGGTAGCAGCCCATTTGGAACTTCAACATCTCCTTTTGGTGGTCAGAGCTCTCCATTGGGTTAGTAATTTCTACTGTGTATGATTGGTTATGCGATATGGAATTTATTTTTGCTTCATTGCTAATCTTTCTTGTCTCATGAGCTGTCATGCAGGGGGACAGGCTACAACACCAACATTTGGGAGCACTGGTTTTGGGCAGTCTACTTTTGGTGGTCAACGGGGGGGAAGTAGAGTAGCTCCTTACACACCAACAACAGAGATTGACGGTGGCACTAGTGCTGGTACACAACCGGCTGGTAAGCTGGAGTCAATATCGGCTATGCCTGTCTACAAAGATAAAAGCCATGAAGAGCTGAGATGGGAAGACTATCAGTTGGGAGATAAAGGTTAGTATTAGTGAAACTTTATTAAATCTTGAATTGTTTTGTTGATTGTTGCAATCACTGGCATTAAATAAGTTTCCAATTTGTAATTTCATATTTCAGGTGGACCAAATCCTGCTGGTCAGTCTACTGGTGGGATTGGCTTTGGTGTGTCCAATGCACAGTCAAACCCTTTTGCATCTTCATCAACATTTGGTCAGTCGTCTGCTAATCCTTTTTCCTCCTCAACATCTTCCAACCCATTTGCTTCAAAAACTCCTTCGTTTGGTAGTTCAGGCTTTGGAACCTCGTCTAGTCCTGCGTTCAGTTCTTCACCCTTTGGTTCTTCATCCACGACCAACCCCTTTGGGTCAACCTCATCGGCAACACCTTCCTTATTTGGAACATCAACTCCTGCATTTGGAGCCAGTTCCTCTCCATCTCTTTTTGGTACATCAAGCTCATCAGCATTTGGTTCTTCACCATCTCTCTTTGGTTCAGCTTCTGCTCAGGGAGCGGCTCCATCATTTGGTTCTGGCTTAAGCTTTGGCAACACACAGTCATCCCCACTTTTCCAGTCTACTGCTCCTTCACTTGGGCAGACAAATGCTTTCGGACAGACGACCTCTTCCTTTGGACAGAGTACTACTCCTTCCTTTGGTCAGTCAAGCATATTTAACACACCATCAACTGGGTTTGGGGGGAACTTATTCTCAAGCACTCCATCATTGCTTTCTACGAGCAACCCTATGGGCTTTGGCCAAACAAATGTAAGTCTCTCTTGAAAAATTTGCAATTAATATTACAATTATTTTTGTCATCATCATTAAGATCTTTATCCATTTGATTTATAGAAAATAGCCTAAGGTTATTGTGTGAAATATTTTCGTTTTTGTTCTACATTTGTGTATTTTCCATTTGCATTGTACTATTTTGCATTATTAAGGATAGTGGTGTCAGAATTTGATATTTCTATGGAGTATCGGAATTAAATATTTTAAAAATAAATACTTGTAAATAAAATTAATGGACATGCAAGTATATTGAATATGATTGTAGCTTATAAGTTAATGAGGTTGGAGCTATGAAGCTTACCTTATTATTATGAAAAGGAGAAAGGGCTTTTTCAGCTTGCTGACTAGGGTTGGCAGCTAAATTCAGTCTTCGAGACCCCATAACATAAGAAAGTCGTGGAGTGCATAAGCCCCTTTAGAGATAGGGGCGACTTTCTTGTGGTAGTAATTGCGAATGAGCAAGTAGGGGGCGGCAACTAAAGAGGTAGCAAGACTGACCGCAATTGCAAGAAAGTAGTGGGAAGCTCACAACGCTTCCTATACGCCATTAGGAGGTCTAGGCACTCCAAAAAACCCTACGAGGCTTTCTAGTCTCCACGACGCTCTCTAGAGTCAATTAGAGTCGCCATAAACTCATGGGAAGCTCACAACGCTTCCTATACGCCATTACGAGGTCTAAACACTTCAAAAAAATCTTATGAGGCTTTCTAAAATGTTTGTGGGAAATATCGACATAGAGTCAACAGAGCCCACGTGGGGCGTATTCAAGGACTTCAGCCTCGTGTGATGATAGGATAGGTGGAGAGATCCAGGGAGGAGAGAGAGAAGTGATCTAGGGTAGTTGCAGGGAGAGAGTCGACCTAGAGGGGCGAGACTCGTATCGGAGAGGCTTTAATCCAAATAAAACCTTTTGGAGGTCCTGAAGTCAAGGAGTAGATTCCTTGAGTATCAGTGTTGTTGGTGGGAGGATTGAACGTATCCTTAATGATGCCAAAAGAGGCCTTTTTATAGGACCAAAGACTTGGGATAGCCTTAGGTGTAGGGTACTAGGAGGATAGACCTAGGGTATTGGGGTAGCAGACTTTTAGACCCTAGTGGGTAGGTTGGTCACCCTACCCTTGCTTTGGTGCTGATACCCATACTAGTTAGCTTTTTCACCTGTACGAGGTATAAGGCTCTACCTGTTAGTTGTCCCATCCCCTTTTCGTGGCAATTGAGGTAGTTGACTTGTCACATCACTTTTCAGCTCCCTAGATCGACTAAGGTGGTGTGTCTTCCAATGCCATGGGAGCGACCTCCTCAGAGAAACTTTTCTCCATCCACCAAACCAAGAATCCTCAAAGTGTCCCAGATGTTGAGAGAAGCTAAGGTCGAGTGACGTTGCTTGAAAGCCAAGCTTGTGATTGAGCTTCCCAGGTTCTGCCTCGACCTGGGCTAGTGTTAGACTAGGACTGGGTACCTCAAAGGTACTTTAAGGGGATCTTGTAGATCACCGACCTCGACTCCTGTTTTTGCTATGCAACAAGCATCCGACTCAAAGAGGGCACGAGGACCTACCTTAAGATGGTTCGAGCGTCCTCGTTGATGAGGGTGTCCTTCCGAAGAAGGGCATCATCCAGTGGGAGGATGCTTCCCTCAAGGGCATATGGGTTGGTAAGGCTATCCAAGTGAAATTGATTAAAAGATGCCAATTAGGCATCCTTGTTGGTGAAATGGGTCAATCTTTTCCACGTGGTGGGTTATGATTGGTTCACCGTGGTCAAGCATTTTTCAGTATCAACATTTTGCCCCCATGCTCGCACGCCAAATGCATCTGTGGCTCGCGTGGGAGCATGCACATGCTAGGTGAGGCGGAGGGTGTCAGATTAAGTATAGTTCTTATTGATGGACCTGTATCATCATGTCGCTTCAAGGCAACGTGTCAGTTTCCCTTTAAACAGCATTTAATGCTTCTGATCAACGTGACTCTTGGTGAACAGACGTTAGGCTGATGTGTCACTTGTTGGTGCGTTGAGGTGAAGCGTCGCATTTAATGCAATGTGATGCCGAATTGACGTAACAACTGGGTGTGCCTCTTCACCTTCAAGGCAATGATGACTATTCCCATTATAAATAGAACCCTTAGCCTCAGGGAAAAGCCTTAGTGCTTTCTCACCATTATCGTCCTTTTCTTTGAGATTTTCTCAAAACACTTGGCCGTTCCTTTAAACATTTGGTGGTCATGCCTCCTCTACTAAGTTACAAGGATGGGTCAATCCCAGAATCCCTCGCTAAAAAAGAATGGAAGAAGACACCTCTATTTGACGATGTCTTTTGGAGAATAGTGGATAAAGGCCAGTCAAGCCTTGTTGCCCCAGTTGGCCATCATCTCTTGATACCACAGGAAGAGGCTAACGTTGATGATGGCATCTTAGTCTTTGGTGAGGCGATTCTACAATTTCACCTTGACCGGGCCGACTTGCCTTGAGTCGGACATTCTATACGCATCCCATTCTCAAGTGGTAACAGGCTGGCAAGACTGGGTTGTCCAACTTCTTTCTTCTTCCATGGTGAAGAAGAAGCTTGCTGATGCCGGGGTGGCCAATGTGATTCGCATAAGTGGGAACAATGTATTGGCTCGAGATAAGAGGGGCCTTGCATTGCTGATTTCCGATGGTGTGTGACGACTCACACGTTTGTGGCGGCCTGGGGGGAGTTTACCCCAACTTTGAAGGATGTGGTAGTCCTAACTCGGTTGGAATCGTTTGGCAAGGCCAATCTATTCCAAATAAAATTGGATAAAGAAGAGAAGCAGATTGAGGATTTTCTGGAGGATGCTTTGGCGGTTTCAGCAAAGCTGAAGTCCATTCATGGGAAGAAAGGGGGGGATTCGGCTCACAAAGCAAATTTTGCGAGTTGGATTCGACTTTGGTGGAAGGATTATGCCAAGAAGCTTGATGGCGGCGCCCCTGTGAACGGGTCTAATTTTGGCCATCGATATAATCTCTAGGCCTTTTTGAGTTATTGGCCTGAGTCGGTGTGTGTTCGAGGGCGCTCCTGAAGATGGCATAAATGCAACAATCTTTCCTATTGTAATCAAGATCGCCAAAGGGAAACAATTTGCTTTGGCCCCTGTCTTTTTAGGGTGGCTGTATTGTTGTCTTGACCTCCTCAAGGCCGACTTTGAGAGATCCATGGGGCGGTATAATATCAACACTTTTGCATTGGCCTCTTTTTTACAGATGTTTTTGTATGAATGGTTTAAGTAATTTGGTCCATAACCCATCGAAGAGAAGAGGATTGTTTTTTTTGGGGGGGGGGGGGGAAGAAGGAAGTAACAGTCAAGGTTCCCTAGGAGATTCCTCTAGCTTGGGAATGGAGGATAGCATCTCCACGTCGATTTTGTGATTTTGTTGATAATGAATCAGTTTTTGAGTTTCGGATTTACACCAAGCGACCTACTGCTGTAAGTTATAGGGAGTTCTTTGTGGAGAACACGTCGTGGGACTTGAATTGGGATGAGTTCACAAAGCTAAATTGTAGAATCTATGCTGTTGCGAATGCTACTCATTTGCCTGCCTTTCATGATGGGGTCAAGCAAGTCGCCCTAACTAGCTCTAATAGGGTTTGCGGCAGTTTGGGTATGATCAGGGTGTGTTTACCTTTCCTATTGGCGACCTTACCTTTGATGAGGTCTATGAACTTTTCCTATTAGTCAACTTCACCTACCTTTGTACCGTTGTAGTAGTCGACTTCCATGGTATGGATCGTGTGGGGTTGTATAGCGAGGAGGGGTTGAAATTCTGAACTTGCTCATTGCAAACTCTTCGAGCTTTCGTGAAGTCCAAACCGCAAAAGTGTCCAGTTCAAGATATTTTCAAAGGAGATTACTCTCTTCGAATTTGCGCTAAGTCGACCTTGATTAAGAGAGATGCTATTGAATCAGTTCTTCCAAAGCCTACTAAGTCAAAAAGGAAGAAGGTAGGCGAGGTATGTATGTTTATATATATATATAATATGTTTTCTCAATACCGATGTCATATATTTTCTAAACATGTCTTATTTGTAGGGGTTATCTCGCGAAGTCGTAATGGATGAGGAGGAAGAGGAGGAGGAAGTCGAAGAAGCAGGTCTTGTGAGGAAATCTTGCAGTATGGGTCGAGTGAGGGTCAAGGGAGTCTATCGATGTAGATCCCCAAGGCGAGGTTGGAGAAGTACGTTGTAGAGGTGAAGTAATGAGTGTTCTTACTGAAGTGTTAGTTTCTAATGCAATAATTCCTGTTCCTTATTTTTAGGAGCTTTTGGAACCCATAGATTGGGGTGAGGGCGGTGTGGTGAGTGATGTCCTTGCGGGAGAAGGCCAGAATACTCCAGTTTATACTCTAGCTCATGAAGCGGAGAAGGAGATTAAGAGAGAAATCAACACTGATGCTAATCTGACTGTACTTCGTCATTTAGGCGAGGGAGAGGATGATGAAGGTGAGGAACCGAGGGAAGAAGGTGATTTGGAGGATGAAAGGGTCAAGGTTGATGCCCCTGAGGGTGAGGCTCTTGGGGCGGCTGTAGGGGAGAATCAAGATATCTTGCAGTTCTCCTTTGATACTGATGATGACAGGGATGATGCCACTTTTGCTGTGATCTTGTAACAGAAGAAAAAGGATCAGGGTGAGTCATCTATCCCTGTTATTGATAAGGGTAAGGCTCCAATGGATCAGAGCCAAGTTGCTGGCGTGGAGGAAGTTTCAGTCACCCTAACCCCTCGTCCTACTGGTAAGTGTGAGTATGCACATATCATGTTACACCTTCCCTTTTTATTTTTTTTTATATCTTATTGTGTATATATATATATATATATATATTTTTTTTTTTTTGCAATCCAAGTCCGTAATGCTTCTATTCAGGTCGGTCTTACTACTCCAAGATCACATCCTAGTGGTAGACGTCGACGTGATCCAAAATTGGATGATATGGAGTAGGTTGAGGGATTTTGGGTGAAGAAAGCAAAGGTCTCACTTGTGAAGGTGATCTATGCTAAGTATGGAAATATCACCGAAGATTGCGAGCTGCTTTCTTTTACTCTAAAGAACCAATGTATGAATTATTTGGTTTTTATAGTTGAGGTGCTTCAGACTAAGAAACTAGAGTCGCTTTCTGGAGAGGATATCGATACAATCGAGGATGGGCGGAAGGATCTTGCCTATAATGGTTTTCGTGTGGACTGGCTGGATGCTCGAGTGGCTCCTTTCTGTCCTCTTTTCAAATTTCTAGATACCCACATGGAACTCCAGGATATGGAGGTCAATTTGAAAGATCTTCGTGAACAGTGCTTGGCCTTGGAGGCTCGTATAATTGACTTGGAGGAGAAGCAGGCGTTGCTCAAATCTCAGTTAGTGTTAGTGGCTGCTCGAGCTCAGGTTCCTGATGGTCTTGATATCGATGCCGTTATGGCTTCGGATATCATATGAAGTTTTTAGGTTTTTTTTTTGAACATATGTTTGATGGGTTTTTTGTTTTTGTTTTTGTTTTTTTTTTTAATGTTAAAGATGCTGCGCTAAAGCGTAGTGAGGTTGTTGTTTAGGCAGTATTGGTGGTTTTTTTTGTTCTCCTCTTCTTTTGCCAGGCCGATGCCCTTTATAACAGTTGTAATTTTTTGCACATCAGTGATATGAATGAAAATACTTTTTTTTTTTGCATATGAATTGAGTACAATTTTTTTTGCAAGTCTGTTCATTCCTTGTGAATTCTTCTGATGTCGATAATTCAAAAGGAATCAAAAGATAACTTGTAGCAAAATAACAAAATGATGATAGGTTGACTTATCAAGGGTAGTATGCCTTGATCCACATCGCGTTGATAGGAGGCAGTAGGTTGTCAAAATCTATTGGCGAGATGCGATATTACCCACTTTCACTTGCTTCATTGATGACATAGGGTCCTTCCCACCTTGGAGCAAACTTGGTAGGAGCTAAGAGTCCTCGCCTAACATAGTCTTCAGTTTTCAAAACTAAGTCGTCTTCCTGAAATACCCTAGGTTGCACCATCCTGTTATAAGATCGAGCCACTTTTTGTTGGTAGACTTAGGATCTTTCCAATGCTTTATCTCTTCTTTCTTCCAAAGCTTCCAAGTCAGTGAGCCTTTCTTCTGAGTCGATCTCACTAGCCAAAACCATGCGAGCTGATGGTTGGTGTTCTTAGAGAGAACAACTTCTGTCCTATACACTAAAGTATAGGGAGTGGTTCTAGTAGCTCCTTTCTTCGAGGTCCTATAGGAAGTTGTTCAGGCCATGACCTAGGAGAGTCATGCACCATCGTACTTAAGATTTTTAGGAGAGTCTTGTTGGTTGCTTCTGCTTGCCCATTTCCCTTGGGATAATAGGTTGTTGACTTGGTGTGGGTGACTCGGTACCTTGCGAGCAAATTCCTGACATGTCGATTTACAAAAGGGGTCCCATTATCAGATAGGATCTTGTTTGGGATGCCAAATCGACATATGATGTTTTCTTTGATGAAGTTGGAGACAGCTTCTTCTGTTACCTTCCTAAGTGGTATGGCCTCAACCCACTTAGTGTAACATTCCGTTGCAGCAAGGATCCATACGTTTCCTCTTCCTCCTAGCGAGATGGGTTCTATGAGATCCATAGCCCAAGTTTGGAAGGGCCATGGGTTCGAGATGCTCTATATCTCAACTACACGTGCATGAATGCGGTTGGCGTGGACTTGGCAAAGTTGACATTGCTTGGCATATTCTGCTGCGTTGGTCTCTATGGTAGACCAGTAATAGCCAATTTGGAGCAATAGTCGGTATAGCTTGATGCTTCCTTGGTGTTCTCCACAGGTTCCTCCATGCACTTCCTTCAGAGCTCTTTGTGTTTCGAGGTTGGAGAGACATTTGAGTGGTGTTCCCTCAATGCTTCTTTTGAACAGCTCGCCATTTTTGACAAAATACCTGGGGGCTTTCTTTTGAATGGTGATTGCGTCTTTTATTTCGAGAGGAAAGGTCCGCCAATCTTTTTCTTCTAAGAAGTTGCATTTTGTTGGGTCGGCGAGCTCATGGCATTTGAGACATGCTCTTTGAATGTTGGTTACATCTTGTGACATGGATGGCTAATAGTACCCTTGGCGTTGGATCTGACGATATAAGGGTACTTCATTTTGGCTACAGTACTATGAGTGCATAGGATTTAGTATCTTGTGAGCAACTTCCTTGTTGATGCAGCGAGCTAGGACATGGTCCTGCCTTTTGTGATATAGTTCACCTTCAAGGACCACATACTTTTCCAACCCCTTGGTTATGTTTAGGCGGTTGACCTTGCTAGATAACGGATCAATTATCGGTTTCCTCCAGTCGTCTTTGGCCATCTCATCTTCATAAATTAGGTCAAGCATAGTGCAAGGCATAGGTCGCTTCGTGATCTTGAGATTGAGTTCCTCATCATGCACAGTGACCTTGGAAGCTAAGGTTGCAAGGGCATCTGCATGTTGATGTATGGTCCTGTTTGTTGCCAATGCTATCCTTTACGACGAACTCTCCTGAGGTTTGCTTAATCACTAGGTTGGAATCTCCCCTTATACAGAGGCAAACTACCCCAATCTGAAGGGCCGTGATGAGGCCGATTACTAGTGCCTTGTATTCAGCTTCATTATTGGTGCAAGGAAAGGTGAGTCTGTAGGATTGGGATAGTGTGGCCCCACTCGGGTTGATGAAAACTATTCCAGCGCCACCTTCTCCTACTACTGTCGACCCATCGAAACTCATTTGATACTCCCCCCCTTCTATGGTAGCTCATGTTGCCTCGACCAACTCTCCTGGGATGTCTTCAGCTAACGGTTTGTGTTTTCCACATGGGAAGTGGGCTACCAGGTCGGCTAATGCTTGGCTTTTGATTGCCGTTGGAACTTTGCAAAGGATGTTGAATTCTGCCATGAGTAAAAGCCATCGGGCTGCTCTACCTGACAGAGCAGGTCGAGTGAGGAGGTATTTGAGTGGGTCGCACTTAGTCATGAGGTGCAGCTCATGAGCTAGGAGATAGTGTCAGAACTTTTGGCAAGAAAATACTAGAGCAAGATAGTGCTTCTCAACTGAGGTGTAGCGTGCTTCTAGACCGCGAATGATTCGACTTATGTAATACACAAGTTTCTCTTGCCCATCAATCTCTTGTGCCAGTAGGGCACCTATAGAATTTTTTGTCGAGGTGAGGTACATCCTAAGAGGTACTCCATGTTGAGGTGGAATCATTGTGGAAGTGGAGGCCAATGTTGTTTTGACTTTTGATCTTCTCAAAGGCGAACTGGTGCATCTCCTTCCATTTGAAGAGTGCCTTTTTCTTTAACAAAGTCCCAAAGGGCTTCATTACTTTTGATAAAGTTGGGATAAAGTGTCTCACATAAGAGACTTTGCCAAGGAAACTCTTGAGTTGTTTTTGAGAAGTGGGAGGTGGCATTTCCTGTATGGCTTAAGCTTTGGAGAGATCAACATCAATGCAACGTCGATGTACCAAGAAACTAAGGGACTTGCGTGAGGAGACACCAAATGCACACTTGAGGGGATTCATGCGGAGTTTGTAGCGGCAGCATCTCTCAATGACATTCTTCAAGTCAAGAAGGGCATCCTCGAGGGGGAGGATGCTTCCCTCGAGGCCATGTGGGTCAACAAGGCCATCCAAGTGAAATCGATCAGAAGATGCCAGCTAGGCATCCTTGGTGGTGAAATGGGTCATTCTTTTTGGTCAACTTTTCCATGTGGTGGGTTATGATTGGTCCACCGTGGTCGAGCATTTTTTAGTATCAACACTAGACTCCACGAAGAAGGTTTTAATGCAATTCTTTGGAAATTTGTAGTTTTGGATGTCAAATAAAGGAAACTTTAGAGTGGTTTACGAGAATCCATGTAGTGTTAGTGTCTGATTTGTCTGAACATAAATGATACAAGTACTTCACTCATTTGTAGAGTGTTCGTCCATCATAAAAATTTATGTTACTTGCATCATGTTATAATTTACATGAATCCTATTATTTTTCTTAGTGCTCCTCTAGCCTGATTCTGGGTCTTAAGTTTGTTTATGACTTTATTATTAATTCTATTTACATCAGCAGCCCTCTCTCTCCACACCTTTTCAATCAGCTCAACCTGCTCAGACAAGTGGTGGTTTTGGCTTTGGCAACTTTGGTCAGCCACAAGCAGGTAACTTCAGTTTATGGTATTTGTTTATTATGCTATTAATTTCTAGTAAAGACCTTTGACATTTTTATTTGTTGTTGCTGACCTTCTTTTAACTCTGGTGCCTTCATAGCTGGATCAAGTGGCTTTGGTGGCATGTCAAGCATTTTTGGTCAGAGTACCTTTGGACAATCGTATGTTTCGCCTCCATTACTTTTTGTCTTTTTAAAAAAAAAATTATTGTTATTATTATTATTTGTAATTTACTTTACAAATTTCTATTGGATATGTACATTGGCATCAAAATGGCGATATGAGTAGTTTGGATTCCTACATGCACTACCTTGTTATATTACCGGTTTTAGATTGACATCTTTTGATGTGTAAGAATTTGTGCCTAAATCATGTTCTATTTTTTTCTCCTCATTCCTTGGATTGACATTTTAAGTGCTGTTCCCTTTGTAATTTTATTTTGATTGGTATGTTCTATTATTGTATGAAACAGGAAAAAGTTGTTAACCTTGTTATGTGTAGATTTATTCCACTTTGTTTGTCGGTTTGTGATTCACACCAGTATGTACTCATGTGTGTACCAGGTCTGCCACTCAGAGCTCTTCAGTTGTACAACCAGTACCTGTTACAAATCCTTTTGGAACTCTTCCTGCAATGCCTCAGATGTCAATTGGCCGTGCTGGAACTTCTCCTTCAATTCAATATGGAATTTCTAGCATGCCTGTAAATATGACTTTTTCAGAACCTTCCTTTGTTTCTAGTGAGAATTTGAATTTATTCAATATATTGTGTCGAAGATCCATATTTCATTTCTAGCCACTGGTGGTGGTTGCTTTTTCTATTTTGTGGAACATGTCTAAATTTCTGCCGGGAAGAAAAATAGAATAAGATTTATCTTGTGAATGCGGTATTAACATTGTTTCCCTAACAGGTTGTTGACAAACCTGCTCCTGTTAGAATATCATCATTATTGACTTCGCGACATCTGTCTCAAAGACGGATTAGGTTGCCTGCAAGGAAATATCATCCTAAAAATGATGGTCCAAAGGTGTGGGTGGTTCTCCCAGTGAAACTTAACATCAGAATGTCTATTATTTTGGTCCCTAACTCTCTATAAGGGATTTTACATGGTATTAATTTGGTCTCTGTATGGGCTTCTCTCTGTCCCCC
The DNA here is from genome assembly GCA_039720395.1 of Liquidambar formosana. NCBI lineage: Eukaryota > Viridiplantae > Streptophyta > Magnoliopsida > Saxifragales > Altingiaceae > Liquidambar > Liquidambar formosana. The sequence goes on from CM077830.1 coordinate 5,023,685, forward strand.
CGTACCCCCCCCCCCCCCCCCCCCTCCAACCAAAAAAAAAAAATTTTTAAAAATTTGCTCCATTGCTTAGTTATTGTATTTATGCTCCCAAAAAAGATAAAGAAGAAAACTTGTATTTATGCTTCATTGCTTAATTATTGTATGCAGGTGCCGTTTTTCAGTGATGATGAAGAAACACCAAGCACGCCTAAGGCAGATGCTCTTTTCATTCCCAGGGAGAATCCAAGAGCTCTAGTTATTCATCCCATGGAACAATGGCCTTCAAGAGCTAATGCAGAGAAAACATCTCCATTCAAGGAAACATCTACTCCAGTACATGAGAATGGTAAATTTTCATACATTCTGCACCATCTGATTTTATTGAGTTATTTGGGGATAAAAACAATGGTTTGTTTGCCAAAAGTCATTGCTAATATATCTGGCTTGCTATCTTCCTTGGGGGGTGCTATTTCAACCAGAAATGCCCCCCCCCCCCCCCCCCCCCCCAAAAAAAAAAAAAAAAAGAAAAAAAAAAAGGATGTTGCAAGGATTTTGGGCACTGGCTTAAATGATATTGGTGCTTCTAAAATATATATAGAGAACTAACTACAAGATTTTAAAATATATGGACTTACAGAGAGAACCCAAACAAAAAAAAAAAAAAAACACAAACGTCCAGCAACTACCAACCCAGAATATAAACACATGCATATATATATAGATACTAGTTATTGCACACGTGCGTTGCACGTGGATTTTTTGTCAACAATAAAATGATTTAAAGATCATCAATTATTTTTCCTAAATAAACATATAAAAGATCAATGCTTCCCAAGATCTTTTTAGCTTGAATAGGGATCGACCCTTTTCATGTAGCATAGCCCCTCATGTAGTGGTAATTATCTCTTCAATATTGTTCATATCGATTAAATATAAACTTTATTTACTTAAGGAAGGTTATGCGGCAATTTGTTCTTTAACATTTAATCCATATCAAGTATGAAGATTTGAGATGTGTAAGAAATTATTTATTACCTAATGTGATTATTAGCATTCAAACCAAAACCCAACTCAACAAATTTCCAGCACAGTACCATATATATATATTATAATTTGCAGAGCAAAACTTACCAGAGAATAGAGAAGTCGCCGTTAATGGAAAAGGTGGAGAGAAAGTTGAAGCTACTCTTAATGAGAAAGTGGAATTTACAATCTGGTTGTTTATTTATTATATACGAATTATGGTTTCTGTTTCCTTAGAATTCCTATCTGGGTTTGGTTTTATTTAATTATTATATGAATTATAGTTTCCTTAAAATTCTTATTAAGGTATGTGTTTTATATTGCTATATTTCTTATATATGCAAAAGGGTAGTTGTATAGTTTCCTTAGAATTTTTATTAAAGTATGTGTTTTTTATATTATTGTATTTCCTATATATGAAGAAGGGTAGTTGTGTATTTAAAAATTAAAATAAGGGTATATTAGTCAATCAAAAGTTTTTCTCACATTCATCTTTTTATAGGTAGTATATATATATATATTTTGACACAGTTTCATTTGATTTTTTCAAACCAAAATCAAATGATGAGAAATGACTACAACATCAAAGAATAAGTAGGACTAGGAACCCAATAAATCTGCAATTTTTTTTTTTTAAAAAAATAAAAATATTACCCAATTGATCTAGATAATCAAAACATACCTCAATCCAGAGGGCTTGATGTTGCGATTGCAATGGTTGACTTGTTAAAAACTACTATTTCAAAAAGTCCAATAGTCTGGGCTGTGAGGGAGAAGGGTAGAATGGCAGGAGATCCAACTGGGAAGTCCAATAGTGAGCCTTGAATGCTACCTTTGGCCTGCCAAAGATCTTTTCACGAAGAAGCCATATGAGGCTGCTGGAGCATATGTTTGACCCCTCTTGCTCTCTACTTTAGCTATTTCAGCAGTTAATTCTTTCTTTTTCCCGTTGTTGTTTTGTGATGTCTCTCCCACATAAGTTTTTCTCTGGAGGTGAAGCATAGCATGTCTCTGTGGGTCAATTGATTGATCAATCGAACAACTTAGATAGATCATGTCATGCTGAAATTAATTAGGTCAATACTCTGATGGGCATATGTAATGGCCAAGTTCTGCCTAGTTTGCCTTTCAGACTCAGGCTTAATTGCCTATGGCCAAATCATTTTAACAGAATGCTCTTTTCATTCAGGCAAAATATCTGAAGAAGTGTCATTAAATGGCTCCAGCAGAGAGGATAAATATAGTAAGTTATTGTTTTTCATGAATTTCTCTACCATCAGTTATACCCTCTGAACTTTATTTTCTGTGTGATCCCTCTCTTGTTGCTAACAATCCTCCTCCTATGTATTATTTTTTATTTTTTAATGTCGTGCAGTTAGGGTTGAACTGTGCAGGTTATCTATTACTGTTTCTAGGAATGATGCTGTAACAAAAAGAGACCAGAAATAAATTTCTGAATGGGCTCTATTTGAGGCTGTGTAATAATGATACACACACATGCCTCTAGGTGTTGGGTATGGGGACCTAGCTATGACGTCAACACAATTGTTGATGTTCAAGATGGAAATGAGTCAGCAGTGGTCTCTGGGATGGTCTGAGTTGAGCCGACTGAGGCCTGCCCAGCCCTAGCCCAGCCGAAATCCACAGATATTGGGTTTGGCACAAAATTAACTCAAAACTTTGGCTTACATGTATGGGGATGGTAAGTTGGTGGGACATGCATATGCAATCATCACTCAATTTACTATTTAGAAAACTAGGATTTCTTGTTTTGTTGTTTATATATATATATATATATATATATATTTTTTTTTTTCCCAGTAAACGGAAGTCCGGAGTGATTTTACTTACACAACTACTCCAAGTTTTAAGTCAGCTTAAACACTTAATTAGTTTCGTTGAGACATTGACTATTTCTGCAACTAAACACATGATGTGACATGCATTGCTTGTAATATGTTGCATGTGATATTTTTGTCCTAAAGGAGTTTTAAGGATGTACTCCACCCGAAGCCCGCATGAATTACCTCGAAGTCAGCCTTGGGTTGGCCTCAAAACTAAGCATGGGTGCAGCTCGGGTTGAGGCCTAGGGCAGCGTCTTTGATGCTACTAGGGTTGTCAATGGGGTGGGTTTGGAACAGGGCTGCCACATCCCGACCGTTAAATTCCTAAACATTGCGCGAACCTGTAATGGCTAGGGGCAGGGCCTGTCATGAATTTAAAAATATAATGCTTTTTATCATCGCTGCCATGTGGCTGTCAGACACATGCTAGGACTGGAGCCATTGTGAGGAAGTCAACCACAGCTGTGTATGAGGGAGGGAAGCCTAGTTATAGAGACATTCAGGTCTCTCTTTCTAATGAGTTTTTGATGTGGGATAAACTTAAGGTGTTACACCCCCATAACAGACGATGTTGTTTCGTACTGGCATATACTAAGATAGTCTTAATCCCACATCGAATGTGGACTGAGATCAGATGCCTTTAAAATTAATTATTTCTTCTGAAATGCTCTAAACATTTTGAAAGGCCTGAGCTTAACAATAATATGCCAAAGCTACGATATGTAATAATATTATAGAAATACTAATATATATGTAACAAGCATACACATATGTTCAGGGTGGGGCAGGGCAGGCTGGGAGAGGTCAAAACTCTACCTTGACCCTAGCCCTACTTAGGTTGGAGGATTTAAATTCATCCCTGCCCCCTTCTCCCATAAGTGGACTACCATCTCATTCCAATATGGGTGGTCATGGCATATAAACCTGTTTCATTGCCATTCCTAGATGCTACTTTCACCATAAGGTAAACTTGAAATGGGCGACCTTTTTCATTTTTTGGGAGACCTAGGTGCGGTGGGGCTTGGGGAGGATTATGCTTTTAGAGGGACATTCTGAAGTATCCATGGGTGTTTGGAACCACATGTTTGGTGGCTTGACGGTAGCAATGCTAGCACTGTGGAGGCTTTTGGGACGAAGTTTTTAGCGCTCTTCAATTATGCTTCTTGCCTCCATGGGGTACCCATTTGGCTGGTATGTTTTGGAAGATTTAGTTAAAATGGGATGGCTAAGATTGTGCACATTATTGGGGGTTTCCAAATTGGGTGTGGTTTATTATTATGGATCATGTAGCTTTGTTAAGGCACAACTAAAGGCAAGAGCAATAGTGCAAGACTTTGCCAGTGGCTCTCACGATGAGAGGATGTGTTGACTTGGTGGTCATAGTATAGCTGAAGGTTTTTAATAGAGTTGGTAACTCAGGCTTCACTTCAGAAGGGTTCTTACTTGGTGCGTAATGGTACGGAGTTCTCGGGAGTGGGTGAGAACTGTCCCTTGCCTGTGTTTGGTGGGCTTGGTAACCCTACGCTATGCTAGAATGCTAGCTTGTCAGTGCTGTTATGTCACCTTGGGCTTCTGAGACCATGCCTTGAGACAAGAGAGTGGGTTATATGCACTGACATGGGTAAGCACTAACAGCCCCTTTCAAGCTAGTGTGGTGTCTCTCTAGTGTGATGCTGACCAGATAATATATACCTCAAAAGCAAGGTGACTTGTTATTTTGATCTTGAGTTTTGTTCAACTTGGCTTGCTTTGTGGTTACTGTGGTTGATTGTGGCAATCTTTGCTTCTCATTCTATGGCCATTTTAGGCATATGACACGTGACTGTCTAGGCATTTCCTCAAGATGTGCCTTCAGGTATAAGCTGTAAAAGTTATGGGTGTTCGTGGTTCGGTTTTAGGGTAGATTTCAAACCGAACCATAATACTTCGGTCTTCTTGTTACCAAACCAAAACAAAACCATACTACAAAAAAACCATACTATAAAAAAAACAAAAAAATTTTGGTTTGGTTCGGTCTTAACCTATATCAAGTAGCAACAAAGCATCATGGATAATTGTTTACCCCAGACAAAATGGAAAAAATGACAATCCAAACTCTAAATAAAAGCATTTTGAATAAAAGCATTACATTAGCAACTAAAGAAAGCATTAAATATTGTATCAAAATGGAAACGGAGAGCAAGAAGCGGGGAGTAGAGAGCAAGAGGCTGAGAGTAGAGTAGCAAACTTTAGTTTAACTATTAACTCAATAGGTTTTGTATTCCTACTATGGTACTACCTATTTTACCCCTGTTTAAATAGGAAATTTACGAATAAACTTTAATATATATAGAATATATAATTATATTATTTTTCGGTTTTATTCGGTTTGGTTTGGTTTATTAAAAATGAAAACCAAAACCAAACCAATTTAATTCGGTTTTCTAAAATTAGAACCAAAACCAAATCTAAGGAAAGAAAAAACAAACCAAACCAGCTGGTTTGGTTTGGTTCTCGGTTTTAACCTAAACCATGAACACTCCTAGTAAAACTTACGACTTGGTACAAATGAGTGGCCCACATACTACTAGACAGCACATACATATCTAGTTCTATTATCCCATACTTCGATAATTAGTAAATTTCACACTAACTGTGATATACAAACAATGTTAGTTGCACTAGTTGAGTTGTGGGCGTTTGGGATTCATGCAGTCATAATCAGATAATTTTATGTAGTGGTATTGGTGATTGTTGGGATGTATCTTGAGAAAATGGTAATTTAGTAACTCTTAGATAACTTTATTATCACCATATGTTGAAATCTCAGGGATTTTTTTATTTATTTATTTTTTTTTTTTGGGGGGGGGGGGGGGTGTTGGTTTGCATGGCTCTTTATCCCTTTGTTTAATAGCTTGCAAGAGGGTATATGGGAGCATGTGCATGTGTGTTTCCTGTAGCTCTATCGTTGCAATGGATATCATCCAAAAGACACATTTTATCAATAAGTTTTATCTGTTTTCAAATCCTAGTAGTCCACTACTACTGACTGAAACATGACCTTTCTGTTTTTGGTTACCAAATGGATTTTACTTATAATGCTCATGGTTGGTTAATTTGTCTTAATTTTCTGTGATGTTGCAGAAAATCCAGTTGAAAATGGTTTCGTCAAAGAAGGAATTCACTCGGTCAAACCCAACCAGAAACCAAATGGAGTCCAGGATGTTCATTCTGTTCAGAGAGGGGACTCGTATATTACGCTTACTGGGCACAGAGCTGGTGAGGCTGCAATTGTGTATGAGCATGGTGCTGACATTGAAGCTCTAATGCCAAAGCTCCGGCGTTCTGACTACTACACAGAACCTCGAATTCAAGAATTGGCGGCCAAGGAGAGGGCTGAATCAGGTTTCTGCCGCCATGTTAAGGACTTTGTGGTTGGAAGGCATGGATATGGCAGCATCAGATTCATGGGGGAGACAGATGTGCGACGTCTTGATCTTGAGTCCCTTATCCAGTTTAATAACCGAGAAGTTATTGTCTATATGGATGACAGCAAGAAGCCTCCTGTAGGACAAGGTCTTAACAAGCCTGCTGAGGTAACGCTTCTCAACATAAAATGTTTTGACAAAAAAACTGGACGCCAGTATACAGAGGGGCCAAAAATTGAAAAATACAAGGAGATGCTCAAGAGGAAGGCTGAGGACCAAGGTGCCGAATTTGTGTCCTATGATGCAATCAAAGGAGAGTGGAAGTTCAGGGTCAGTCATTTCAGCAAGTACAAGCTTGGAGATGAAGAGGACAACGAGTGGGATATGGATTTAGCATTGGCATGCTGACAGAAAAAGGTGATTGTGAATACTTTGAATATCTGCTTGCTGACAGAAACGGATGATGTAAATGCTTTGAATATTTAGCTGAAAGGCACTCCTTTCAATGTTATGGATTAACGGTTACTTCTTGGAGGGTTGATTTGGGTCTTGTACACAGAATTTTGTGGTATTCCAGTGCATGCGGTGCACTGTTTCTCACTTTTGTTGTTGTGTGGGTTCTGTAGTTTTGTGTTGTATGCGTTTTTTATTTTCTTCTCATTCTTTGGAATCCGTTTTCTTACTTTAATTTCAGTTTTTGGGGAAGTGTAGACCAAAAGTAATTGGACAAATTTAAATACTTGCAAAATTGTTTGGAAAGGAAAATGCCATTTCTATGTATTCGCATTGCTGAAGAACCTATGCACTGTATCTACTATCCACATTGCATCATGTGGTATTTATATTCAAATAGAAAGCACGATAAGCTACCCATGTGATCAGTAGTCCTGCCTCTGTCTCTCAAAGTGGATAGGGTTGGGGCGAACGGCATTTGGAACAATGCCATCACTGTAGTCGGCTACCTTGCCTTGTTGCTGACTTGTGTTGAAGGAAAAACAGACGGGAAGAAAGGAGTATGCGGATAATACTGGTAAGAGTCTATTCCACTATGCATTAACATCATTTACAATGCAAGATCGTGGGGTTGTTTCTTTGTGAGTGAACCTCCTAATGCTGAGGGAAAAAATACTCCAAACTAAGATATGTATGCTGACTAAAGATGTGATGAGACAGCCCAAACTTCCACTCCTCTAAATCTGACAAAGTAAAGCTTGATTGAGTAATGGTGTTATTATGAGCAAGTGGCTCGACCTAGGTTTAGCTCTAGCTCTAGTTCAGTCCAAAGTCAGAGTTCATGGAGATGCAGATAGGATAGGCTTGGAGCTCGCTCAACCGTAATGAATTGGTGAGCTTTATGACATATGTCCAAAATGGATTCTATTATAATTTAAAGAAATCAAAGGGAAGACTCTTTATTTCGTTGTTCTACAGGAAATTGAATCGTTTTACATATGTATAGTATTGTGAAGAAATTTGTCATTGTGAGTTGGGCACAATTCCAGGGAACAGCTGCCTCACATTCAATGGAGTGCATGGGATAGGACAAGGGAACGGCTATTGCAACCCCCCAATCCACTAAGTTGACCCCTCACATTTTTTAATTAGAAAAATTATTATACAAAATTACCAAAAAGGGCACCACCTCCCATCCCTTCTCCTGCACCCCTCTCCCACCTGGCGACTCTCTCCGGCACCCCACCCAACCAGCGACAGCAAAGCAAACGCACCCCTCTTCTTCTCTTCTTTTTGTTTTTTTCTTTCCTTTTCTTTTCCTTTTCTTCTCCTCTTTCCTCCTGTTGGCAACCCTCTTTGTCAGAAAAAATGAAGGTTTTGAAAAAAAAAACCTCCCCCCACAGATCTGACCAGCAAAAAACAAAAACAAAAACAAGAAAAAAAAAAAAAAAAAATGAAGAAGAAGAAGAAGAAGAAGAAAGAAGAAAGAAAAAAAGAAAGAAAGAAAGAAAGAGGAGAAGAAGAGGAAGAACCTCCTTGCTGGAAAAAATGGAGGTTTTGAAAAAAAAACCTCCCCCCACAGATCTGACATCCAAACCCCGTTTCCGCCGGTGATCTCTCGCCTCTCCCTTCTCTGTTGGGTTTGATGGCCATGGTAGATTTGAGATCTTCGGCCGTGGTAGTGGCTATGGGGTGCTCCGACAGCAATGGTAGATCCGAGAAATTCATTTTTTCCGACCATTTTTCCTCTTTTTTTTTTATTTTTTTTTTTGGTGAACTTGTGAATGCCCATCTACCGACAACAACATCACAAGAGGATATCACCGTCACCGTCGCATTCCTTGCCGTCGCTGGATTAGGGCTGTTGTGTGAGGGTGGGGGGCTGGGGTGGGGTGGGGTGGGTGAGAAGGGTTAGGGTTATTTTAGTCTTTGAGAGAGGTAGGTGTGTAAATTTGGGGGGTTGGGAAATAAAGTGGGGACAATTTAGAGGATTGGGGGGTTGCAATAGCCGCTCCCATGGGACAATCAAACAGGCCCATCACATCAATTTAGGTCCATACCATAGGGAATAGCTATTGCAACCCCCTAATACATTAAGCTGCCCCCTTATATTTTTTAATTAAAAAAATTATGGAGCAAAATTACTAAAAAGGGCTTAAGTACCCTCACTCACTCCACCCCACCCCACCCCACCCCACCGGCGACGGCACTCTCCGGCACCCTCACCCACCCCACCCCACCAGTGACCCTCTTCTTCCTTCCTCCTCTCCCGCACCGGCAGCCCTCACTTCCCTCCCTCCCTTCGAAACCCTCTTTTTTTTTTTTTTTTTTTTTTTTTTTTCCAGAAAAAAAAAGAAGGGGAAGAACCTCCTTGCTAGAAAAAATGGAGGTTTTGAAATCTTTTTTTTAATTCTTATTTCCTTTTCTTTTCCTTTTCTGTTTCTCTTCCCTCCCGTCGGCAGCCTCTTTTTTTTCTTTCCTTTTCTTTCTCTTCCCTCCCGTTGCTGGAAAAAAGAAGAAGGGGAAGAACCTCTTCGCCGGAAAAAATGGAGGTTTTGAAAAAAAATCTCCCTTGCACAAATCTGACCAATAAATATATATATATATAAAGAAAGAAAGAAGAAGAAGAAGAAGAGGGAAGAGTCGTCGGAAAAAATGAAGTGGCCCTTCCTTGTCGGTCGCCATCGCCGTCGCTTCTTCTTCTTCTTCTTCTTCTTGTCGGTTCACTGCATGGGGTGTGGGGTGGATGAAAGGGGTGAGTGAGAATGAAAGGTATTGAGGTCTTTAAGAGGGGTGTGTATGGAAATTTTGGGGGTGGGGATATCAGGTGGGGGCAACTTAGGGGATTGGGGGTTGCTATAGCCGTTCCTTACGATTTATCTTGCTGGGTCTGGACCGTTTAGCGTAATCGAACCGACCCGACATCCGAACACATGGAATCATGGATTGTACAACGCTCTTTCTAACTAGAAGTCTAGAACTATATATATACATATATATATATATATATAAAAGGTTAGGGTTTGTCGCCGCCTTGCCTGTCTGTAATCCGTGTGGTAGCCGAAGAGACGAAGTAGGAGAATGAAGACGATAGTGTCATCGGAGACGATGGACATCCCTGATGGGGTGAAAATAAAGGTGAAGGCGAAGATCGTAGAAGTGGAGGGCCCCCGTGGGAAGCTGAGCCGCAACTTTAAGCATCTCAACCTCGATTTCCAGCTCATCAAGGACGAATCCAACGGCGGCAACCAGAAGCTGAAGGTGGACGCCTGGTTCGGATCCAGGAAAACCACCGCTGCTATTCGGACCGCTCTCAGCCACGTCGACAACCTCATCACCGGCGTCACAAAGGGCTACCGCTACAAGATGCGCTTCGTCTACGCTCACTTCCCAATCAACGCCTCCATCACCAACACCAACAAGTCCATCGAGATCCGTAACTTCCTCGGCGAGAAGAAGGTACTCTCTTCTTCGTCTATCGGTCTATGTTTGCAAAAAGAAATCATGTTTGCAAAAAGTGATTTCTTTGCTTCCGAATTCATTTCTGATATATGCAAAACGACACGCTCTCTCTCTCATAAAGGTTTTTGTTCAGCTACAAGTGCCAGCTAAATCTGGATTGCATGCTGGTCCTGTTGTATTAGACTATTAGTACTACTACTTGCCTTGGAAAATTTAGTGATATATATTTCTTCTGAAGTGATGGTAGAAACTCATCTTGTTTTGTATTTTACTCATTTGATGCTGATTACAAAGTCCTTCATCAAATGCATATTTCTAGGGCCTCTAAGATAATTTAATTTTTGCTAACATGGCAACATTATTCTCTTCGTTAATGGAATTACACCAATTCTCATATGGGTGCAGCTCTGAAAATTCATAGCTCAAATAGGGCTCTGATCTGAATCTTCTATACGATGATCACTTGTGTGGGCCACACCTATTGTACAAACCGATGACCCCTCGATTCAATTTTATCCAAGAATGCATTGAATTCTAACCACTTGGAATCATCTACAGGAATTTTTTTTTTTTTTTTTTTTTTCCCATTTAACTTTATTGAGGGCCATATCTCGTAGGAGTAAGTAATAACCTGTAAGTCATTGTGTCTTTTTTCTGTTGTCACAACCAATGTTCTGTTCCCTTTTCTTCTCGTACTTATGGTGCCTTCTACTTAAATTAAATCTCTCCTCTTTACTGGTGGAATCATTGGACTGCGATGCACATGACATGATTAAGCCATCTTGAATGATTTCCATTAGCCAATTCGAATATCCCATTGGGCATCTGTAGTTGAGAGATATCTTTTATGGTGAGCATTCCTTCTAATGTTCAGATACCCTAAATCATTCAAACTGTTTGAAAATTCTAATCTCAGTCAAACTCTCTATTTTTAAGTTCCGTCATTTTTATTTTATTTTTTATTTTGGGTTTTAAAAATGAGTAATTCTATGTGCAGCACCTCTTATACAGCATGTCAAGTGGCACTAGTTTTAAGATTGGGTGCCAAATTATAGGACTGAAATACCCTCATCTGTTTCCTTCTCCCTTCCTGCATCTCAATGCTCAGTCTAACTCTCTCCACACAACTGTCTCCTCTCTCTCTCTCTCTCTCTCTCTTTCTCTCTCTCTCTCTCCCTCCAACGCTGACCTTGCACGGCGAGGTCCTAGAAGCATCCCGACGCCAACGAACACCAAAACCTGACATCGAAGATTGCAACTCTCACAAGGTTTTTGGTCTGACTGCTTTTTTCTTGCATTGCTGCCACCACTGCTGGTCAGATCTAGCTTTGGCACCTTAAAGAGCTTCAAATTTCAACCTTATAAGGAATCGGCCAAAGAGCTACCATCAGTTGGCTGCGTCACATTTAGATATCTATTAATGCTGGGGAAGCTTCTAATTTTTACCCATTTTCTGGATTAAATGCCACCAATGTTGGCATTTAGATAGTGTTGCTGTGTTGAAAATTTTATGGCATACGTGTACACTTTCGTTGCTCAGGTGTTATAAGGTGGGCTTTAATGTAAGTTCTTTCTTACAAGCACTTCAGGTGCTTAATTCTTGGTCTATGAGTTAGGCTTTGATGTATCAGAATTTTTTTAATTTTAATAACATTCCTTTTGCCTATTAAAAAAAAAAGTGCTCGAAAACTAAAGGAATGGACCAAAGAGCATTAGATGGCTACTGACTTAGCTTGTGGTTTATTTAGCCCCGAAAAAAAAATAATAATAATAATAACACTCAGCTTATGGTTTGTCTAGTCATTTAGATTTTTCATTGCTATGGAGAGATCTGTTATAACAAGCCATTGATGAACCAAAGGGTGAGTGAGAGATGTCGGTTGATGTCACTGATGAGACACAATATGAAGAGGATGAATTCCGTACACTATATATGTGTTGATGGGAAAGTGTCTTAAGAGATTTTGGGAGGTGGTAGCGTATCAAAAGGGTCATATATTAGTTGCTTGATGACCCAAACACCATTAGAGAAAATATATCTAGCAATTATGAGGTGAAGAAGAGAGTATCTATAACAACAAGAATGGCAGGTGATATTGATCGAGAAATGCTAGATGGGCCCCTTAATGCACCTATTGGAGTTTAGATGTTTTTGAGGTGCAATGGCTACTAATTCATCCAGTATTCATCCTTGCCCCATTATATATATAAATTAACCCCTCTTGCTCATTCTCAAACATACTATGATTTGGTAGTGTTCTAGGGAGAAAATTTTCAACAACCAAGTTCAATGGATGTTACATTTTTATGTTGTTTGGGTTGCTTTGAATTGTGTGATTTAGGTAGCATTTTTGGCGATGGGAGCTCATTTTGGGTTTAAACACAGAGCTAAGTTGCATTTAGCCTATCTTCATTCTTAAAGCTTCATAATTTGGTAACTTGTATACAAATTTTACTTTCAAAGCAAAGAAAAATTTGTAACATAAAAATTTATTTGTTGGCAAAAAATATATACATATCAGATTAACTAAAAGAGAAAATTTCTCACTTAAGTTGATGGCTTTTTTTTTTTTTTTTTTGGGTGGGGCATGGGGGTAGGGGAGTAATTGGTGCTTTTAAAGTTTTTTTTTTTAAATTTTAAAAAGAAGAAGAAAGAAAGCAATGTTAGTAACATTATAAGTTTGTTATTATCCACATCAGGTGCTGTTTTAGGTGCTGTATGAAGGGTGCTACATATAGCATTGCCCTTAAAAAATATCTTATTTGAGTATGTATAGATATTTCTTTTCATCCTTCCCTCTTCCTGTTTGGATAAAATGATCATATTGAGGCTGAATTGTGTGTCTGATAACTGATCGGTAAGTGACATCTGTAATTTGCAAGAATATTCAATCTGGGTGCTGTACCGATTCGTTGGTCCTAAAGACTTTAACCATCTAGATGTTGTGAATTTTTCTCTAAAAGTTTTTACCAAAAATTTATTTTTCGTAAATTGTCTAATCTAAGTATGCATAATATTTGAATATATCTTAAAAAAGTATATGGATTTTTTCATGAAGCATTTGTAAAGTTCTTTATCAAATTTCAAAATAAAGCATTTATTAGAGTGTTAAACAAGCATGGTTCGTGTAATCGCTTTTATATCAGTTTTGCAAATTTTATTAGTGTAGTTGGCAGAAGAACCCTGGAGCCTGTTATATATTGGTATGAAATACAACATGAAGCATATTTTGTGTTGGTTGCATCAGGTTCGGAAGGTGGATATGCTTGAAGGTGTGACCATCCTTCGGTCTGAGAAGGTCAAGGATGAACTCATATTGGATGGGAATGATATTGAACTTGTTTCCCGGTCAGCTGCCCTGATAAATCAGGTACTCTCTCACAGGCATCTGACCTGGACCACGGTTCCCATTTACTCTTACTGTGCATAACTGCATACAAACCTTGTAACTACACGCACACACTTTTCCCCTGTCCTCGTACTTGTTTTGATTCTCTTGCATGTTCTGACACTAATTTCTCTTTGGGACAGAAATGCCATGTTAAAAACAAAGATATCAGGAAATTCCTTGATGGTATCTATGTCAGCGAGAAGGGCACAATGGCTGAAGAGGAATGATTTGTAGTTTAAGTAAGATTAGGTATAGCATTCCTAATTGTCCTGTAATAATTACTTTGTTGGAGTCTTGGTTGTTCACTCCGAGTCTTTTTGCCTCCAGTATGTTGGCTCTTATTTTTTATTTAAAAAAATCAGTGTTTGAACCTTTTTGGATGAGAAAATTTTGGATACCTACTGCATTTTGGTTTCTTAACATAATTTGGTCCATTAGCAGCTACACCTTGTGTCTTGTCTGCTTTCTTAATTGTATGTGTGGAAAACATTGGGTTAGCATGGTTTCATGACAGTGCATTAGCCTCATGTCTTGTCTTGCAACATCCAGGAATAGATGTCGAAGGCAAGAAGTCAATGAACCATCTCATTTTAAAGTATTTTAACACATACAATAAACAATCTGCTTACAGAGACATTCAAAGTCTTGGCTCATAATTGCGTCAATCAACTTGGGTTTTGCCCGGATTTCATTTAAATTTGGTACTAGTTTACAGGATCTATTGTAGAAGCATAGATTTGTAGGTGGGGAAGCTGAAGAATTGAAGTTGAGTTGTGGTCTCATAAGTTGAGTGTCTGGCAATTTCTTGGAAGATTTTGCCAATTTCATTGTCATCCACTCATCCGCTCCTCTTAATTGCGGTGTTATTCTTTTGGTGGTGGAGTTGGTTTTAAAGATGGTTGCATGTATGCGTGCAATCAAAGGGATAAATCTTTTCCACAAATCTCTTGTGGTGGTCTCTTTAAACAAGTTTGTTGTAAAATAGGGGCTATAGCAAATTTACAGGAGGAGCTGTGAAGTGAGCTGCTTCGTGCACCAAAGGAACAGAAGTTGCATTACTTCATGCCCAACACAGGGCTCGTCTATGCTGCGGTGTTAGCTGCAACGTTGACGTGGCAATCTCTTTTCATTTAGTATCTCAAGTTTTGAGATAACACCTCGATCTAGACCTTCACCAACCCCAACCCCAACCCCAACCCCAGCCATTTACTACCTGAGCTGAGCCCTGCCGCCCTGGGGATGTAGATTATGAGTAGCAACACCAACTTGCATCCAAACCCATTAGAAACTAGTTCATGGTAGAACCGCACCAAGTCTGATAAACATTCACAATTGGAACTGTTGATACCGGTCTTTTTCCAGATCGAATTGCTTTTAAACAATTGAGGAGTTCCGATAAAAGATCATACGGTCTAAAGCAAAACTAACCATATGATTATTGTAATACCATTGTGGTGCTTGATGACGGGCTAGTATCCACCATCCAAGGCAGCTGCAGAATAACAGGACGAATGGGAAACAAGAATAGCATCAGCACCTTGAGTTGCTTGGCATCTTACTGAGAATGTGTTCCTTTTGAGGATAAGTGGAGCACCATGCTTTTTTGGCATATTGGTACTGATTATGAATTCCACTAGCTAAGTATTACGATATATCATCCTCCCCACGCATGCATACAACTCAATAAAAAATAAAAATAATAAAAAAAGGTAATATTTCAAAAGGAGTGGTTGAGATTAATCCTCCGCTACTATTAATAGCTGATGGATCTCTAATTAATTAAGTGGTCTGTCTTTTACAACAGTGTAGTACTACAGCATAGCCATGAAAACCTACACTTCTTGTGCGGTGATGGTATTAGTTCAGTTTGCTTATGGCGGATCTAATATCCTAATGAAAATAGCCCTAGAGAAGGGACTTAATCAACTTGTCTTTGTGGTTTACCGGCATGTAATTGCCATGTTTTTGTTAGGCCCCTTTGCTTATGTACTTGAAAGGTAAGCAAGCAAATTATCCATGCTTCGCTAATTTTTCACTCGCATAAGTATTTTGCTCTAGTGTAACTTAAGACAGTGCTTTGGTTCATAAATGATTGAATGTGTCTGCAAAGCAGGAAACAAAGGCCTTCACTCTCATTTTCAGTTTTCGCAAAGATTTTTGTGCTTGCGTCACTTGGGACGACCATCCATCTGAATGTTTACTATGCTGGTTTAGCCTACACTTCTCCAACGGTTGCAAGTGCCATGAGTAATGTTATACCCAGTTTGACATTTCTCTTAGCAGTTCTGCTCGGGTTCGTATTTGTTCTACTCATCTAATGTACAATGACTTATCATCCCACTATTCCCTAATATTTACCAATTAATTAGCTTATATTTGTCATTTAGGATGGAGAAAGTGAAGATTAGCTGCGTTAGAGGTCGAGCCAAGGTGTTGGGTACACTTATTTGCATTGGTGGTTCGCTTGTATTTACCTTCTGGAAAGGAGGGTACCTTTTCAAAGGCTTTGAGGAAAGGCCACTCATCAACATATATGACAATACTAAAGGCTCTGTTGGTCATGGCAAGGAAAACTGGATCAAAGGCGCAGCTCTTATTCTGACCAGTCACATTGCATGGAGTTTGTGGCTCATTCTCCAGGTGCTTATATAAACATTTGATTCTTGGTAACAGCTTATGTTTAAAATGACCATAAAGATTTTCTGACTCCGACCTACACACTCACAGTCTGTGGTCTACAAAGTCTACCCAGCTCGATTATCACTGAATGCCTTAATATGCCTCTTCGCATCATTGCAATCGTCTTTCCTTGCCCTGTTTTTCGGAAGAAATCAGACCTTATGGAGGCTGGACTGGAATGTGCAGCTCGTAACCATCATCTACTGTGTGAGTCTTTTCTCCCATAAATTTCATGTAACGTTAGCATGTGCGCGCTATTACTATCTGGGGGTCTGATCCTATCCAATCTACATCGCCCATGCTGACATATTTTTTATCAAATTAAGATAAAATTTAGTTCTGTTATTGACTTATTGGTACTAAAATAATTATTAAATTTAAAATTTAAATAAAAATCATCAAATCTGTATGTGGCAGATTGGGACATGAGAAATTTGGAACTCAAAACAAATTCCACTCCATCCTTCTGCTAACATTTGCTTCTGTGACAGGGAGTTGTGATCTCAGCCTTAGTTTACTACCTACAAACATGGTGCATCAGTACCGAGGGACCTGTTTTTGCTGCAATGTTTAGTCCCCTACTCCTCATTATCGTGGGAATATTCTCAGCATTTGCTCTCGCAGAGCGGTTTCACCTGGGCAGGTGAGCTACAGAACACTACACTCCTTTTCTTTTTTCAGCTAGCATCCCATATCATATAGGAGTAACAATTTTGATTCAGATGGCCTTTTATCATTCTTGGTACTAGTCATAAGACTCATAACTCTAACTGGGTTTCGGTCTGCTTTGGTCTTGCCCAGCTTGGTCGGAGCACTTCTCATCATTGTGGGTCTTTACTGCGTACTGTGGGCTAAAAGGACAGAAAGTCTTGCCGAAGGACCACACGAGAGTGAAAATGGCTGCGACAGTCGTAAGATGCTGGAGATTTCAGTACACGATCACCCCGCTGTGAATCATCTCACAAGTGAAAGTAAATAACTACGGAGTATATCATAGCTTCTTTCCATTTCCAAACATAAAAATGAAAATATGAAGTACCCTTTTTTCTTTTTCTTTTTGTGGCCAAATGAATATAATACCTTGATTAAAAATTTTTGTTGTGATCTTAAGTCGTGTGAAGATGGTGTCTAGTATAGTCTTCCACGTACCAGCCAAATCGGCCCTATTCTTCTTTTGTTTGAATCACAGAGACAAGCGAAACTAAATGTTCCCACTTAGTTTTCTCAGAATTGTCGAAAATGAAATTTCGAAACCTTTATTTATTTATCTTTTCCCTTTAAATGATTGGTAATAATTTCATTTATCCAATAAGATAATATGACAAAACTTAATCTAGAAAATTGCAACCTGCATGGGAAGCTACCTTTATGGGTGGCTGTGGATTGCAAGTGTTCTACAAACCAGGAAGAATAATATGTGTCCACAAATTAGGATATAGGCCATTGAGAAGGTTTAATCGTACAAAAATTACCAGCCAATGCAACATATACAGGAAGTAAGAACGGAAGTCTTCTGTGAAGACGATACATTAACAATCGTAGACGTGCATATTAAATCTCATTTAACTAGAAAAGTCGTGGCTTTGATAATGAATTTGGTAAAGAGTTATTAACTCTTACTATGCTCAAAATCTTTTGTGGGATCTACGTTTCACCCACCCACAATCAATTTAGATACACCTTCCCTCGACTTAATTGTCAAAACTTGTTTGATAAGGCCAACTTTATAGAAAATGGGGGCTAAATATCATTGGGGAAGAATAGCTCTTGGAAGGAAGGAACAAAGACTGCCTGTGACAAAAATCACCCATATGGTTGCTTGTGAATGCTAGCACACTATTGAGTATTGAGCACCTCTTTCTTTCCTTCTTGTTTTTATTTCCATTTTCTTTTTCTGAGTAAACTACCATTTAGTTATCTAGGATTTTCCCCCATTATACACATCAGTACATTTGCTCATTTATTCATAAGATGGTAGCAGTTCCAACTATTTCAGGTCAAAATCAAATGAAAATCAAATTAGAGAAGTGGCAATCAGAGTAATATATGACTTAAGGTTTTCATGGAAGAAATTTGGCCAACCCAAGAATCTAACCAACCCACTTCCCTCCCTCATATATTTGTGAACAAATTGCGCCGCATGAAGCATGCTCCTTCCCTAGTTTTTTAAATGAACCCAAATCCATTAAACAACTTCCAATCATTGCTGATCGTGTCATGAATGAGATCAATGGCCGGTTAAGGTTGATTGCCTGTGCTTCTTCTAACCTAGAAAATTTTTAAAGCTAAGACCACCAGCTAAGCCTTACCCAGCACAATCACAGCATATTAGTATGCAAAGATTAACCTCCCAAAATTCCATAAATTAATCCAACAGAAATATATGTTTAAGAAACAACACTTCCTTTATCACTAACAAATTCATTTATTTCAGGTAATTAACATGACCAATTACAAGATAGAGAGATCTTTCCTTAATATTATTTCACTAGTAAATGTCTACCACCATCTAAAAAGGATTGCCAACTCAATAATTTCAGGTCTGATGACTTCCATCCATAAGCCTATGGATGATCTTATTATGAAGAGAAGGGCCCATGGTATCACTTCAAGGAGTTCTCAACATCAATCACAAACCTATACTTCACATCCTTCTTTATTAGCCTCTCAAGGGCTTCATTTGCATACTGAATTGGAATTATTTCCACCTCCGGGTAAATTTTGTTGGCTGCACAGAAATCCAGCATTTCTTGTGTATGCTTTGTACCACCTGTTGCACTACCAGAAATGGTTCTCATACCTGCCAAATGGTCAATTTATACAGTTTCAATTAATACAGACAGTTTTCCAACCAACCGAGCTAGAACTGCTGAAACTAGCAGAATAGAGGAATACAACTGCAAATAATAATCAACTTCAGAGGTAAAGATTTCCAGGAAAAAAGTACCCATAATAAGGCTTAGAGGACTGAGTTTCACTTCACTAGGGGCCCCAACCAAGACTAGAACACCAGCAGTCTTCAACAGTGACATGTATGGATCAAATGGGTGATCCCCAGAGGCAGTGTCAATAATGAAGTCCAGTGATTTGGCCAGGGCCTGCATACAAGATAATGAGCATCAATTTACCAAAACCCAATGACCAATGTCATCGATTTTAATGTTGCTTATGTGACCAGTGAAAAATGTGCTCCAAAAGTAGCTTTGAGGATTTTTACCGTCATCTCTTGTTGGTCAGATGAGACCACAAATTTGTCAGCTCCCAGCAGACTCAGGGCTTCCTCTTTCTTGGATATGCTTGTGCTGAAAACTGTTACGTTCAATCCAAAAGCCTTCCCAAATTTCACAGCTAAATGACCAAGACCACCAAGCCCAATCACCCCAAGAGATTTGCCAGGATGGTTCATATTATGGCGCATCATGGGAGTGTAGACAGTGATTCCAGCACACAGCAAAGGCGCTGCGAAACGTAGTGGGTAGTTGTCAGGTATCCTAAAGCAGTACCTGTACATTCAACACCAAAAGTACTTGTTTATACATTCATGGAAATTTGCTAAGTATCCTAAGACTCAGGTAAAAAAAGTCCAAAATACCACATCAAACTAATATCAGAAGCTCTAATTACACTACCAGATCCTTCATCCATGCATTAAAATCTAGGAGGCCAAACACTTAAACACGGCACTTTCAAGCAAAGAGATGGTGAAGACTCTATGTATCGAGTAAATTTTGAACTACAGTTTCCTAGTCATGTTATGAGCATCAATTCCTTAAAGGCTGCTTACTGACTGCACCCTTGAATCCCAGCAAGGATAGAATAATTGTCTCCTTTGCCCAATGGCATACATGAACGGTGAACCATATATATAGATGCAGTTTCTAGAAGCCTATCCATCAACTAGAATTTATAGATTGATGTTAAGCAGCTGGCCTTGATTTGCTGCACTAAACACTAATACCAAGTAGAGAAAAAAGAAACACAAATACAATGCAGAAGTAGAAAATAGCTTGTTCCCCGAAATCTAAAACTGATTAGTTATCTTCTAAAAGAAATACTTCCTTCTTTTTTTCTGTTTTATTTTTTTGTTCTTGCTTGTGTGTGTGTGTGCGCACAACATTTTATATTATAATCCCTTCAATATGTCTTCCTTTTTTTTTTTTTTTGGTGTTAAGTACCCCTTCAATATGTTAGTTCCCTCATGTAAGGTAGCTTATGCAATTCTCTGGAAGGCTGCATTGAAGTACATAATCTAGAGCTAGTACTACTGAACTTTGAGGTTTAATTCTCACTTCATTACAGCCTGAAGTTAAACAAAATTAATATCGACATCATTCATATTGACATCATTCAAATGAGAGCATCTGTTTGTTTGATTTTTTTATTTTTTTATTTTTTTGCTAAGGGAGAGCATCTGTTTAATGTGCAATATCTGCACGTGCGGGTTGGGGATGGGACCTAGCTTATACTTAGTAAAATGGATTTTATATCAAGAGAACTATAGAATTGGCAAGAAAAAAAATGAAGGAAAAAAAATATATGACAATATAGTTCCTCAGTATAAAGTACTCACCTTTCATGAACAACAATGTAACTAGAATATCCTCCTTTTGTGATTGTACCATCCACATCAACACCGTTAAAAGTGAAGACTGATCCCTTAACACAATGGACCTCTAGCTTATCATTACAATACTCACAATCTCTGCATGAGTTTACATAAGTTCCAACTCCAATATGGTCACCAACTTTGAAGCGATCAACATTGGAACCGACCTCTTTTACAATTCCAACAATCTCATGCCTAGTATGCAATAAATTATAAACACATCAATTCAAGGGAAAATAAGATGTTGTAGGATCATAGACCAAAAAAATGTGTGTTATATTATCATGCCAAATACATACCCAGGAACTAAAGGATACTTTGCGTCTCCAAATTTATTCCTAGTCCAGATTACATCAGCATAACAAACTCCACAGTGTGTAATTTTTAATGAAACATCATCACTTCCAAGAGCCCTGTATAAATTTTCTCAAACTAGTCAGTGAAGAACTCCAAAGATTATATTCCTTAAAACTAACACATCAGAAACCAATATATATAGACATAAATATGCATATACACATATTGTCATCATGTGAATCCATCTGGTTCTATATTATGGATCTCCAAATCATTAGGCAAAACAAGTGCTGAATTACCGATCATATGATTTAGGAAAAAGTTTCATTTTCATAACTTGTATGCTGACTGCTGAGGCCCCATAAAAAGAAGTTAGAAATGGAGTAACCATTGGTAATGTTATTCTCTTACTTGCCGGTTTCCAGCTCACAGTTTCTGCGAACAGATTTAACAATCTGTGCAAACTTTTTATACTCCGAACGTTGGAGAATGTGTTATACACTTGAAAAGGAGTGGTATGCTAAAATGAAATTAAAGACATATTCCTACTTCGGTTGTTAAATGGCAAAAATGGAGATATAGTTTCCGGGCACATTTTTTTTATTCTTCCTTGGAGAATAAATCTTTACCTCTAGTGCCGCTGACAAGCATACAGGCTCACATCCTGCTATAATATAGACTTGAAAATGAATGACCAAAACAGATGAAAGGACAAATTCCCGCCTTGAGTGGTGAAGGAAATTAGGAATACCTGCGGGAGAATTTGTAAGGTGAAAGAAGTCCCGAAGGATCTCTAGCTGCCCATCCAATGCAGTCCTCATTTGCAATTTCAGAACTCATGGTTAACTAAGTCTGTGTGTCATAAAAAGAAACAAGGCAATAAGGCATCGATTGTTTTAAACTGAAGTCCAAGAGAGAAAGGAGTCTCATTGAATTGCCATCATGATAGAGGGGTGTTTTTTTCTTCTGTTTTTTTCCCTTCCCCCAAAAGCAATTTCTTCTGTTCAACCCAATTTGTTAGACACAGTGGAAGGGGAGAAAAAAGGACCCAACCCCCAGGCACCAGGCACCTCAAAAGTATTTTTGAGTCGGAGTTTAGGAATACCAGAAAAAGGGAATTTGAGTCAAATTCTATAAATTAAGGAATTGGAGTAGATATATTTAGTATATATATGTATTCCCTTTCATATATATATATATATATATATATATATATATATTCCCGTCTTACTACGTACTCTCTATACTTCGTACTATACTGTGAAATAATGACAACAGAAAGTTACGCCATTTTTATGATATTTAGTGCCATCAATCTCAAAGACACCAAATGCACACAGAAATACAGATTCATTGCCTTCAAACACAGAGAGAGAGAGAGAGAGAGAGAGAGAGAGAGAGAAGAAAAATTAAGAAGGGAAGAGAGGAGATTGAATTCGATCATGGAAGGGATTTGAGGGGGCTAGCTTACCAGTTACCAGGTCGATTCGATCAGGAGATGAGATGCAGAGAGTAGCCGGGGGTGTGCTACCATTAAGTAGACTGCTAATTGCTGGAGACTGCCCATCCCCCAGCGAAAGCAAATATTACGTCAGACAACATGTCAGATTTTTTTGCCACCTAAGACATGACCATCAAATATTTTCCTTTTTCCTTTTTTCCCCGGCAATATAGTTTGATTTGTGGTCAAGCATTGAAGCTTTCCACCAACTTGGGCGCAAAATAAGCATTAAAAAAATCACCCCTGGAAAAAGAATTCCCAATATATTGGCAAGATGTACAATCAGTCAATGATATGATGCATAAGGTGGTCCAAGTTTTCCTTTTGAAAGTCTTGTATGTAAATGTGTTATGATTATGTGATATTACAAGTTAATAAAAATGAACAAAGAATTTGATTCTAATGTCAATTCGCCTATCTTATCTATTGAGACCAAAGGGAAATCTATACTATTTTGGTTTAATACATAAGATACAGCCACTGTTTTTTATTATTTTTTCCTTTTCGAACAAATTTATCATGGTAAATGAGGTAATTTAAAAAGCTAGTGGTAGCTGATCTAATGATGACGGAAGATAAATAAAAGTATGAGATTAAGATAAATTAAGAATTCAAACCCTTCCAAGTATACCCAAAAAAAAAAAAAAAAAAAAAAAAAAGGTAGCACGAGAAAGTAGTTGTCTCACAGGAAAATGTACGCCAAAAATTTAAAAGAAAGCCATGAGACGACCAAACGCGTCCGTGGAATCCATTTTAAGTCCATTGCGTACATCGTACTACTGGGTCTGGGCCAGTACGTGTAATTGAAGCGACCCGACCGGAGTAGAACTCAACCCGACATCCGAGTCCACCTCACCAAAATGTGGATATGAGTGAAAGGTTAGGGTTTGTTGGGGGGCCGTCTCTTTCATTTGGGTATCGAAGCCGAAGAGACGAAGTAGGAGAATGAAGACGATAGTGTCATCGGAGACGATGGACATCCCAGATGGGGTGAAAATAAAGGTGAAGGCGAAGATCGTAGAAGTGGAGGGCCCCCGTGGGAAGCTGAGCCGCAACTTCAAGCATCTCAACCTCGATTTCCAGCTCATCAAGGACGAATCCAACGGCGGTAACCAGAAGCTGAAGGTTGACGCCTGGTTCGGATCCAGGAAGACCACCGCGGCAATTCGAACCGCCCTCAGCCACGTTGACAACCTCATCACCGGCGTCACCAAGGGCTACCGGTACAAGATGCGTTTCGTCTACGCTCACTTCCCAATCAACGCCTCCATCACCAACACCAACAAGTCCATCGAGATCCGTAACTTCCTCGGCGAGAAGAAGGTACTCTCTTTTTGTCGAATTGTCCTGTGACCCTTTAATCTTAGTCACTTGGAATCACCAACACGGATCAACTTGTTTTTCCCCCTTTTGCCATTTCGCATTATTCATCATTTAATTTTTCATTGTCTCAGGCCAAGTAGTGGTCCAATCATTATGGCTTGCATTGCACATGACTGAGCCATCTTGGATGACTTCCTCTCATCTTTACTCTCAATTAACTGCTATTGTCCTGCTCTGAATATCACACTGGGCTTCTCTGCTTAGAGATTTATTTATTTATTTATTGGGAGTGGATTCCATCCAATGTTCAAACTATTTGTGAATTCTAATGTCAGTTGAATCGTCAAAGTCTTCTAAATTTAAGATTCCATACGTGTGTTCCGTTAAATATTTTATTTGAGCGTGCATCTTATGTTCAGATAAAATGACAATAATCAGGCTAGATCATGGGTCTGATAAGTGAGCGCCATGTGTAAAGGACAAGCATATTCAAAATGGGTGGTGTATTGATTCCTTGCCCATTGCCAGTCAGTCTTTAACTATCTACATAATGTGAATTTTTTTTTCTTTGAAAAATTTAGTAAATTTTTTTTTGCATATTTTCTAATCTGAGTATGCAGAATATTTGAATATATCTCTTAAATCGGATTGATCTTTTCACAAAGAATTTATTAAAGTGTTAAACCACATGATCCAGGTTATTTCTTTTAAAGTAGTATTATCAGTTCATTGTAAGTGATAGATAAATCCTTGAGACTGTCATATAATGGAAAGAAAAAAACAACGCTAAGCATATTTTGTATTGGTTGCATCAGGTTCGGAAGGTGGATATGCTTGAAGGTGTGACCATCCTCCGGTCTGAGAAGGTCAAGGATGAACTCATATTGGATGGGAATGATATTGAACTTGTGTCACGGTCCGCTGCCCTGATAAATCAGGTACTCTCTCATGGGCACACTCTCTGGAAAACAGTATTCATTTGTTCTCACCATTCATACAAACCCTGCACCTACACACACATAGTTTCCCTCTGTCCGTTTACTGTGTTTCAAATTCTCTTGCATGTTCTGACACTATACTCTTTTTTGGGACAGAAATGCCATGTTAAAAACAAAGATATCAGGAAATTCCTTGATGGTATCTATGTCAGCGAGAAGGGCACAATGGCTGAGGAGGACTGATTAGTAGTTTAGGTAAGGATTAGGTATAGTGTCCTGTATTGTCCTCTCGCAGTTATTTCAGAGGAGTCTTGGTTTGTTCAAATTTTCCTCTCTTTGTCCCCAGTTTGGAATATTTGGATTATAAAATTTTTGATACCTTGTGCACTCTTGTTTCTTATTTAATTTGATATGTTTAACAGATTCCCTTTTTGTCTAGTTGTGTGTTTCCTAATGACCCATCTGAAACACTGGGTTAGCACGGTTTCTTAACACTGCAATGGGCACTATGGCTCACCTTTTGTCCTAAAAGGATCAGGAGTAGAAAGGCAGGAAGTTTTAAAACCATCTCATTTTATTAGAATTCATACCGCATAAAATAAGCAATGTGCTCACTGAGATTGGACTCCTTGCTTCAAGGGGAAATATGGATATTGTCCTTCGGGAGGTTGGAGGGTGGCATTTATGCTTCATTGGAACCTTGAAAGCATGTCAACTGTTTTTCTATTTTAATAATGGGTAATAATGCCCATCTTGCGACCCTGTATTATTATATGTTGTGGGGTTGGCCTTGCATGCTTATTCTCTAACCCAAACGGCCCATTTGTTATGGCTTAATTCTTCATGTAAATATCTCACTGTTTTATATTCATTTCGTACACTGAACTACAGTTTTTGCAACTAATGTGAAACCTTCCTTCACCAGTTTGGCGAATTGGGATGAAAGGGAATAAAATTGTTCGATGACATTGAAGTGGTGCAATTACTAACCAAGTCCAACTTAGTATTTGCTTGAAACGGCATCAATCAACTTGGGTTTTGCCCTTGCCCAGATTTTGTTTGAATTTGGTATCATGTTACAGGTTTTGCCGAAATTGTAAATGTTCTCTTAATTGCCATATTTTTCTTTCGGTGGTCGTTTTGGTTTCTAAGATGGATGCTTGTGTGTGCGCAATCAGAGATGAATCTTTCCCACAATCTCTCGGGGTGGTTTACTTTTTCCATTGAAGAATAGAGACTATATTCCAAAGTTGCAAATTAAAGAACCCATGAAATGAACTGCTCTGCACAAAACGAAAGTCAACAAGTTGCATAACGTCATGCCCAACACAGCTAATCTCTGCCTTTGCATCGCTTCCCACGGCCACTATGGACAATCCAAAGTGCAAGTGGAACAGCCTCTCAAAAGAGCTGTCTGAGTTTACAATTTTGCGTAACGCAAAACTAACCATTTGATTAGAGTAACAAAACAGATTGTTATTGTGGAAATTATTTTCAGCAATTGCTTTAAAGCATGAAACAAAACAGATTGTTTGTATATGACTATTCCTCTAGCAGAAAAGCCATTCAATAATAGATTGTTCAAGTGACAAAACAATTCCTAACGGGCTAGTATTTGAAGCACTTTGCAGAAAAACAGGACAAATGCAAAAGAATAAAAGCATCAGCATCTTGAGTTGGTTGGCTTCTTGGATCTTCACTGAGAATGTGTTCCTTTTGAGGATAAATTGAGCATCATGCTTCTGTATCATATTTGCTGGACTCACTATGAATTCCACGAGGTAAGTACTAAGATATGCCATCTGCCCTGCCCTCAGCCCTACTCATACTACTAAAAAACCACAAGTAGGGAACCATTCAAGTCGCCCCCTTCTATCCCTTTTCCCTAGCACAAAAAACAAAACAAAACACAAAATCTTTCTAGAGTGTAAAACCATGAAAACCTGCACTTTTTATATGGCAATGGTACTAGTTCAGTAGTTCTCTTCGCTTACAGTGGAATCTATATCCTAATGAAAATAGCTCTTGAGAAGGACAAGTTGGAAGGTAAAATTCATGTGAAGAACCAGCATTACCTTTCAAATACATTAGCCAAGGGACCTAATTACAACAGCATGGTAATTACCCGGTGGTACATGTACCAATGAATATTATTATTTTTCTATAGTTTAGCTTGATCAATGAATATCATTATTTTTCTATAGTTTAGCTTGATCAATGACCTACATCAAACGCATTAGACAGCTTATTTCGTTGATGGTTGATAACAAGAGGAAATGAGAAGAGGCCAGTAATTTCTTAAGAATGTTTTACGAAGCAGGAAACAAAAAGCCTTCACTCTTATTTTCAGTGGCCATTCCCAGCACAATCACAGAATAGTAATTTGAAAATCAACCGTCCACAATTCTACAGATCACTCCAACAGTAACATATGGTCAATGAACAACACTTTCATCTCCAACATATTCATTTATTTATGCTAATTAACATGACCAGTTCCAAGATAGAGTGGAATGTTCCTTGATAATTCTTTCAAAAAGGTAAATGTCCTTCTACAAAGGATGGCCAGCTGCTATATTCTTTTAAGCTAATAATTTATGGAGAAGAGAAGGTCTTCTCGTTCCTCCAATGGTATCACTTCAGGGAGTTCTCAATATCAATCACAAACCAGTACTTTACATCCTTCTTTATTAGCCTCTCGAGAGCTTCATTTGCATACTGAATCGGAATTATTTCCACCTCTGGATAAATTTTGTTGGCTGCACAGAAATCCAACAGTTCTTGTTTATCTTTTGTACCTCCTGTCGCACTACCAGAAATGGATCTCATACCTGCCATATGGTCAATCTATGCAGTTTAAATACACAAGACAATTCCAACCAAACAAGCTAGCACTGCTTATACCAAGAGAATTACATATATACAACTACAAATAACAATCAACTTCAAAGATCAAACTTTCCAAGAAAAAAGTACCCATAAGAAGGCTTAGAGGACTTTGTTTCATTTCGCTAGGGGCCCCTAGAAAGATTAGAACACCACCAGTCTTCAACAGAGACATGTATGGATCAAACGGGTGATCCCCGGAGGTAGTGTCAATTATGAAGTCCAATGATTTGGCCAGGGCCTGCATACGAGATAGTTAACAATCAATTTATCAAAGCTCCATGACCATGTCATCGTTCTCAATGTTGCTTAGGTGACCAGTGGAAAGCCGAAAGGATGCTCCAAAAGAAGCCTTAGAGGATTTTTACCATCATCTGTCGTTGGTCAGATGAGACCACAAATTTGTCAGCTCCCAGCAGACTCAGGGCTTCCTCTCTCTTTGATATGCTTGTGCCGAAAAAATTTGGGCCAATTCAGAAGAGACCAACTAAAATGGAGAAGACAGCTCAAACATCTCACTTCATGCTAATCTTAACGTTTATATAAATTAATGATACCTGTCATATAACCAAATCCGCACCACATTTGATTGATAATTATTTAAATTGCCGTGGTAGCAGTGTTTGATTAGGGGAGCAGGTTGCATATACTAAGTTGCACACGCCCAACCAAATCAAACCAACCCCACCCCCCGCGTGCACAGGGCCTCTCTCTCTCTCTCTCTCTCTCTCTCTCTCAATTGACTTCGACTTAAACCAGTGCTTGACAAATGACACTAGACCTTTTATAGACCCGTGCATAAAGCAAGATCCCAGATTGACAAGGAGTAACAAGTTCCAGTGAATCTACTCTCAGTAGTAGACACCCTCAAAGAGAAGTCGACATATCTCAAATAATAATACTCCAGTATAAGTAATAACATAAGAACAACAGTAGCAATATAAGAATATTAAGGATGGATTAGAATCAAATTGGATTCAAGTCAGAAAATGCAATCCCAGATACCATTTCAATGAGCCAAATTCTTCACCCTGAATCCTACAAAGATGCCATAATCAACACATTGGACCACCATACTGGATCCGTAACATAGTAAGAGTAAGAGATATAAACAGATACAAATTATAACAAGATGGGAAGATATCTGCAATTTGATTTAATAGCTGTAAAATCATAGGATTAGTTCACTGAACTACAGAATCTACCACGTGTAAAGCGTCGAAATAAGCATTATTTTGCTAATAATACCTCATGAAATATGTTTATCAATCATCTATTCCTTAAAACCAAAGTAGAATATCATGTATCAAACAGGTATCTTAAAGCTCTCACTAAAAATGGAACGAGGGAAAGAAGAATTATCTAAAAAACCAAACACACTGGAAAAATAGTTATTATTGGTTGTAACTACCAAAAAAAATAAAAAAAAATTAAAAAAAATGAAAAAGGACAAAACAAAACAAAAAGAGCTGTTAAGGATGCATCCAGCCAAAGGGGGCGCATGACCCAATAAGGATCACAAGAAGCATTCAGATAGAGTAAGTTGTCCCCATAACTACTCCCATATCTGGTTACGGACCCCTATGCATATGTTCTTTTTGATTTGCTTTTCTTTTTGCTCCTTATGGAAGGTTTGTCAGTCCGCAGTTTCAGTTCAAGGGAGTTTTTTTGTTCGTCAGTTTGAGGTTCTTCAGGCAGGGTAGAGAGCAGAAATTTCTTGCTTGAACCAACATGGTTGCAGAACAGCTTCAGCATCTTCCTCCCCATCATCCATTTGACCATTATCTTCATGTGTGTTTTGCTGTTTAATCCACTAATACAAGCTTCCTGTTAAAAAAATACATATATGTCAGAGAGAGAGATGTTACCCAGTCAGAACTTAAAATATAAACACAGAAATTGTCAAAGGTATCATATCCTTGCTTTTTTGTTCCATGACAAACAAGGGCGAAGCCAAGAATTGAGTTTAGGGGATGCAAATTAACTTTGGTTTGTTGTAGTACTCTATCCTAATTCAAAAAATTAAAGTAGTTTTAGGTGGGAAATCAAAAATAATAAAAGGAGTTGAAAACATTAAGGGATGGCAAAGTGCAATAAGAAAAGAAAAATGTTGAGGTGAGGCAACTGCCCCACCTCATCCGTCTCTGGCTTTGCCCATGACGACAAAGCTGAAGGCATATGATGATAACCGCAGATATACTGATACTGCATTCAATTATATTAATATATATTAAAGGTACACATGCATATACAACACCTACAGCCTGCATATTCTTGCGTCCATCTCCAATATGGAACAATTTAAAGAAAACTCTTCTCATACAGTAGTTGGGGAACAAAACACCTCGACATACCCTCAAATTTGAAGAATTTGCAATATTGATTATTCTGGAGGCCTATCCTATTGCCATAAATGTTTAAAGACGCTTGGTCTTCATATCAAAAAAGTTGAGCCATTGAGGACTTGCACCCTTTTACCAAAACATTGGTATCCAACATAGTCGGCTAGTTGCATTGATACCCCTACAAGTACATTTCTTAGAAATGTATGGGATGTATTTTGTTTTCCCCCCTCAAAAAAATCCCAACCATAAAGAAGCTTTTTACTTAATATAAATATATATACATGGGGAAAAAATGTTGTCCAAATAATACTAAAACTTGTTAGGCTACAATTGCCCCCGTGCCCTTTCCGCATGGTGGCTTTCTTCTATGGACATCTCATCAGCACTAAAATTGAGTTTTTCTAGAGTTATTGAGCTTGGGTCTCATGTTGATTCTAACTTCATGATGGAGTGGACCCACACCCAAAAAGAAAAAAGAAAGGAGAGGTGTTGTGCTTAGACCTTATTTTAAGGGGAAACAAATATGTGGGATTTCTCTTAATAGTTAATAGGCAAGGTGTTTCGAAATAGATGTTATTGAATTTTTCAAGAGAACCGAGTTACTTCGACATGGTTCTCTCAAGCGCCCTAGTATACTCTACTTGTTCACCTGTGTCGGTTTGGGGTACGGTCAGTTCACCGGGAGGATCGCCCTCCCAATTCGAAGTTTTTTCCTGGAAGCCTAAACGCCCTTGTTGACTATGACAACAGTCGCGACTATAAACAGACTCGCGACTATGGCAGGGCGGTACGCTCTGCTCTCTCGCGACCCCTACTCTAATCAAAAGACTAAAGGCCCCTCTAGACTCAGCGGAAGATTCAAAAGGCGAGCACTGAAATGAGAAAGGCTTGTAGACTCGTGAGGCTTCACGATGCACTCTAAAGCTTAGAACAAGGTTTGTTTAATTTATTAGGTTGTGGAAGACTACACAAGGTGCTAAGTTGTTCCATTTTATCCCTCTCTTTTTTTCTTTCTATACCTCAATAGGAATTTGGAAAGGGAAAAAAAATTGAAATGAAAAAGGGGCCTATATATATATATATTTTTTTTAAATTAAATAGTTTCGATAACAATGGCATAGAAACAGATATTAAACATGGGGTAACAGGCTATAACCCTTACAAACAAGTGAAACAAAAAAAGATGATAAAAAGAAGTATATGAATCCAAGAACGGGATATAAAGGACCATAAATTTCTTCTTAGAAAAAATTAGCAACTAACCTGAATAAAAGAGTCCTACAATCAATAATCACCTCAACAAAGCCTAATCCCAACCATTTGGGGTTGGCAACAGAATTATACTCTGTCACATGCCAACATGTCTTTTTCTCACAACCTCAACCCACCTCATTTTCAGTCGTCCCCTAGTCTTTGCCACACCTTCAACTAGAATAGAACTACTCACTATCGTAGTCCTTGGTCCTTTACGCATATGACTAAACCATTTCAACCAGCTTTGAGCAAGAAAAACATAGCAAGGGACCAAAACTGGTTTGATTTGGTATGAAATCTAAACAAGGGGGTCTATTGCATTAGAGAAGCTTCAGCTTATCTTAGCTTGAGGACATGCCAAAGCTGGATGGCTCTAAGCTCATAAGGAATGATAGGTAACTATTATTAGGAAACAAAACATTCCAAAATTGAAGAATGATATAAGGACTCTTTGGCTTGAAATTCCAACTTGGGGCTTCAAAAGTTGAATCTTGTGCTGGCTATATCCTGTTGGGTCGGAAAGAGAAGGAAATGGGTGAATATTCAGATAACCAGACGCTAGAAAAGACCATCTGACCACGGTAGTGAAGAATAGAAGCTATGATCTAGGAAAAGAATATAGGTGAATGGAAAAAAACAATGAGGGGATCAGATGTCATCATTAGAAGATATGCGTGAGCAACTAGGCAAAGCCTTAGGAAACAAGTGAGCGTCTAATACTGGGAAAAACCCGCTCTACGTACCTATTTGCAGGTCTTATTCATTTTGTAACTGGGTTCCGCTATCAAAAATTGTACAAAGACAAATCAAATTCCATTCTCACAGACCTGATTATTTACGATTGGCAAAATATTGCATATTTCAGCAATGCATTCCCTATTCTCTATGTTTTGAAGTGATTAACGCCCTAGGGTTCTCAACTGCCTTAGACTGGAAAATGAAAGGTGGATAATAAGTAGAGAGAGTATATGGTAGAGGTAGTTGCGAGCAAAAGAAAGAGAAAAGGAGAGACCTTGGCCTGAGTCCAGGTGTTGGAGACGGAGAGAGGACCATGTTGCTTGATGATGAGGTAGAGACGTTCAGCTATGGAGGAAGCCTCTTGTGGCGGTACCTTTGGATTGATCTTCCTGAGGTTGGGTGCGCATTTCCGAGAGAAATGCCTGACAAATGTCATCGCACCACCACCACCACCACCACCACCACCACCTCCCAACCACCACATCTTATTCCCTTCCACTCGGCTCCAAATCAATCCTCCTTGCTATTCGATTTACCTCTTCTACTGCTTCCTTCCAATCCAATATGTTATACAACTAGGGCTTTCGCTTTTTCTCTTTCCTATTTTTTTGGGGTTTTGGGGTAAGGTAACAATAAACAAGCAGTGAAGAAGACTGAACTCACTGATGAGAAGAGACGCCTCCCTCCCTCCCAGGGGTGTTCATGGTTTTAGTTAAAACCAAAAACCAAACCGGACGGTTTGGTTTGGTTTGGTTTTTTTTGTCATTAGGTTTGGTTTTGGTTCCAATTTTAGAAAACTGAATTAAATTGGTTTGGTTTTGGTTTTCATATTTAAAAAACCAAAACCAAACCGAAAAGACCAAAAAAATATTATATGTATATAATTTTATATATTACATATTAAACTTAGTTTGTAAATTTTCTATTCTAATAAGAAAAAAATAGGTAATAGATTCAAAATAAACTTAATTTGTAAATTTTCTATTCTAAGAAGGGTAGGATAAGTAATAGATTCAAAATAGTAATACACTATTGGAAGAAAAACGTTTGGAATGGACTTGTTTTTGTAAATTTTAACTTTCTTTTTGTTTTTCCTTTGTTAGATTGGCATGTATTAAATTAACTACTAATATTGTGTGAAATATAAACACGTATTATATTGGAGATTTGAACTTGGATTTATATAATTCAATACTTTTCTATTTTAATATAATGTTTAATGCTTTTTTTAGTTGCTAATGTAATTATTTTATTAAAAATATTTTTATTTGGAGTTTGGCTTGTCATTTTTTCTATTTTCAATTATTTGTTGCTACTTGATAGGATAAAACCAAAATCGAATCGAATCAAACCGAAATTTTATGGTTTGGTTTGGTTTTGGTTTTTTCATAGTATGGTTTGGTTTTGGTTTGGGAAAAAAAAAAACCCAACATATAATGCTTTGGTTTGAAACCTACACTAAAATCGAATCAAACCGAACCTCAAACACCCCTACTCCCTCCCTTCCTTCCCTTGTGCCCCAAAAAAATAAATAAATAAAGAGGCCCCTTCCCAGTTTCCCCAATCTCCCGTTGATTGCAATGAGCACGTGACACATACATGGTTTGGCTTTTTGAAAATGTAGGCAAATTCCAAATATGGTTAAACTTTAAAAATTGAAATAATGCTAAATCCAAATGATAAAACAAGTTTATAAGATAAAAATGTGATGCTAATTAGCATTTCTCTTTTACAATCCCAAGATTAGTAGTGGTTGACTTTTTTCCTATTTCTTACTCTTGCTAAAGACTAGTAGCGGTGGACATGGGCACTGCGAAACCTCATTTTTTTTTTTTTTTTTTGGAGGAAAAATATCACCTTCTAAACATAGAAATTTTGTTTACCTTAATTTTCGGTTTTTCAGAAAAGGTCTCACCCTATTGGATTAGTTAATCAGGCAAGGTTAGTGAGCTTTTAACTTCTAACCATCCAAACCAAATATATATATATATATATATATATATATATATGAAAAATAAAATAATTATAACCAAGCTATGTTAGAGCATCTCTAGTCATGTGAGCTAAATTAGGTGTGCTATTGCTATTTTAGCACATGTTACAGTGCTAAATGCTATAATTTAGCACAATGTGCTCTAATGATGTAAATAAACGTAATGTGCTATTTTTTGCCACAACTTCAACTCTTTCCACAGATTTAAGTTTCGTGAGATAGTGAATGATATATCATGGATCAAATGCAATGTTACTTGAGTAGGATGAATGAGTTAAAAAAAAGGTATGTTTTCTTTTCTTTTTTTCCTTTTTTTTTTTTGTTTTATATATAAGATTTCAGTATTATTTTTGAAAATATTGTATTTATTTATGGGTTGTTTGGTTACTGAGAAAATTTTGGAAGAAAAATGGAGGAAAATAAATTGCTGGTGTGTTTGGTTGTTGAGAAAGGGAGAAAAAACTGACATGACAAATATAGCAATAGCTCACCCTTATGCCAAATATAGCACAAGGATGAGCTATTGTTATATTTAGCACATGCATTTAGCACATCATTGGAGCATCCCAACTTGTGCTAAATGCTCTAATATAATAATAGCACACTATATAGCTCACCCTTGGAAATGCTCTTAGAAGTAGCTAGACTAAGTCATGAGCCCACTGCAATTTGAGTAGGTTTGGTTCCTTATTTGTTAAGCACTACCCTTTTTTAGATCTGTCCTCCCTTTGCCATTTTTATTCTTCTTCTTCATTTTTCCTTTTATTTTTCTTTTTTTTTTTTAAAAAATAAAATTTTTGGTTCAAAGGAGCACCCAACAAACCTTTGGGCTATGCCGATCCCCCTACACACTCGAGAAGAATTGAAATCACAAACTCCTCAAAACCTTCCCCTTTAAAGGGAGACACGTCATCTAGGAAAAATAACCCCACTGACCCTTTGCTATTTACCCAAGTCTCTAGTTATGGTACAATTTCCTCCTCTACAGCATGCCTAGGTAGAAATACCCGTACATTTGATAGTTTTGTTAAGAAATGGAACAGTAATGAAGAAAAAGGGTAAAGCCCTCTTCTCTGAAAGTTAGTTTTGCTGAAGGATTGACTTTGTAAAAGACAAAAAGAAACAGAAATGTAGGTTCTTTTTTTCTTTTCTTTTATTTTTTTCCTCTCTTGCATGCCACTCAAACTCAATGCAATATTGGTATTAGTTCCCTTTGATTTTCTACTGGGGTATAGACTCTTCTTGAGGCAGTATGGATATTACTTGACTTGGCCACTCTCCCGGACTAACTTAGAAACCTATAATCTCATTACTAGGGAGTGCAGCCCAACTTTTAGCTATTTTTTTATTTTTTGGCAAGTCCTTACTTATAACTTGACTAACACCTGGAGGACTTAGTTGCACCATTTCTTTTTCAGTCCCACTCTTCTGAACTATGAATCTGGTTGGCTCTTGGGGCTCTCACAAACAAGACTTAATGTGATAGAGCTGCAATCGTAGCTATAAGTTTATTGGAGAATACACATGACCATCGACCAATCTAGGAACCAAAATAACAGGTATTTCATCTCAACGAACAGGCCATAGACCTACCTGATGCAAGCTAACCTCCAAAAGCCACTAAGTTTGACAATTTTATTCATATAAACACCTTCTCTATTTTGTTTATGAGGAAAAATCTCTACCTTACAATATACAATTCGATACTGAAGTAGGGGTAATTCTATGGTACCTACAAAATTTTTAGGATACCATACTCATTTACCATTTAAAGTGGCCCACTTACCATTTGAAATGACCCAAAATAACCCACTTATCATTTGAAATAATCCACTTACCATTTAATGACCGCTTACCATTTGAAGTGGTTAATTAATTACCATTTTAATTACCAGTTAGAGTGAGCTTATGGGTATGGTACTTTATTAGGTTACCATAGAAAAAGCCCTGAAGTGAAGTTTCCCTTGATGCAAGCCACAACCCCCTAAAAACATATCACCTGAAGTGGTCCAAAGTTTCTCTGCAAGTTTGGTGTTATATGATAGTGCAGAAGAACTGATAGACCGACTCTTCCGACCACAAAAGTACACTCCAGATATTTCTTGAAAAGTTGAAAGTAAACAATAACTGTTAAGCTTAGACCATTAGAAATTGCTCAATTCAAAATATTTTTTCAGAAGTGTATGAAATTACAATAAAATCCAATTAGAAAAATTGTTACAATACAACACTTCTATCAAATGGAAGGCGGTGATTCTATTCTCCAAATAAAAAAATAAAAAAATGGAGAAATATCCAAAAACTCCCTTAAAAAAAAATAACCATATCTAAAAACCCCATTAAATATTTTTCATATCCATTTAATCCAAATAAAATACAATCATATCCATTAACTCCAATCAGTTAACTTTTTGTTTACTGATGTTAAAAAAAAAGAGTGATCCGACTAAAATACCCTTATTTGATATTAAAATGTTTAATGAAAAAAATGCCTATTTAATTAAATTTCTACTTTATTTATTTAGTATAATTGGAATAAAATTAACTATCATTAATTAATTCTTCTCCAATGTACACGTGGGAGGGGGGAAGAAAGAAAGAGAGTGATTTGGGAAAATAAGGGGTGAAAGGGAAAATTTTGTTAAATATGCAGTTTTGTTATTAAACATATTAATTTAATGTGAAAGAAGGGTATTTTAGTCAGATCACCCTTTTTTTTTTAACATCAGTAAACAAAAAGTTTACTTGTTGGAGTTAATGGATATGATTGTTTTTTATTTGGATTAAATGGATATGAAAAATATTTAATGGAATTTTTAGATTTGATTTTATTTTTAAGCGAGGTTTTGGATATTTCCCCTAAAAAAATTAGTGTTTGATAACACAAGGGACATGAATGGCCATTTCTTTATGGCAGTTTGAGAAGGGAATAACCATTCTTTCCCAAACCGGAAAGAATGGTTATTCTCACCTTTCAATGAGTAAAAATCATTAAAAGTGGGTCATACTTATTCTTTTTCATTCCATTTACATCCCTTATCAAACATTGGGATGGAATGACCATTCTCATTTTCATTCCATTCTCACTCCCATTCCATTCCCTTTCCATACCAAGTTCGGAATAAGCTGGCAAACCTTGGGTGTCCTGCTGCCTCTTCACTTACACGGTCTAGAATACTCTCCCTAGCAGGTAGCAATGTGTAGGTGGTATTATTTTTAACCAACAAAACAAATGGAGCAAGGTAGGATTGCTAACGAAAACATTATATATAGAAGTCTTCTACCAAAAAAAGAAAACATATTGGGAGTGGCCTTACCAGGTAGAGTGCCTTGCCTTGGTTAATCATATGTTCGAACTAATAATAATAATAAGAGGGGAAAACAAGGTAGTGTTATTTAATTTACATTCCACAATATGCCTCCCTTGCACGCTCTTCCTCACTCTCACTGCAAGAAAGATCGAGATGATAAAATGGATAGATGTTTAATTAGGAATGCAATCTATTCAGCTAATCTAAACTCAAAATCAAACAAATCAGAGATCGGTTTCTTTTTTCTTAACCACATGATTAATGGGTAATCTAGTAAAATTCAGTAAAGTCAGTTCACTATTTGTTTAATCCAGATCAAACTAAACCTATGCCAAACCAAATCCAACCTATAAAAAATTAAATCGTTCAATGCCTCTCACTGCCAGTTACAAGCATATATATATTCCAATTTTATACTATATATTTTTATATGTCACGCTAAGCAATGACAGCTTAATAATAATCAAGGCTTTTGATGACATCATTGATAGAGTTGCATGTCACACTCAAATTGATCATCAATCAAAACATAGAATCCACACGGAAATCAGTCATTGTAGTCTAACCAATGAACATGTAATGTTATTGGACCTCCTTCACATTCTTTGGAAAAAAAAAAGAAGGGAATTTTAGATTGGTCGAACAGACAATGTTATTGGACCTCCTTGACATTTTTTTTAAAAAAGATGGATTTAGCCATTAGTCAAGAAACTACATCTTATTTAGCAATTAGTCACTTAACTTTTTTATTAATTCAATCAATCCATTTTTATCATTACTGACCAAAATACCCTCACTTTTATTTCTTTTTCCCTCTCTCTCCACCTACCCCTCTTCGTCCTTAACCCAAACCAAGACCCCCTCACCATCTCTTTCTTCTCAAACCCCAACCAAGCAACAACTCTGGCAACTGTAGAAACCAGCCACTGCCACCCTACACTCATAGCCTTAGATATAAATGACCACTACCGTTCGAGCTCTGACCACCGTCTGACGACTTTAAGACCTCCTCCTCCGACTGTTTGTTGTCCAGTAGTTAAGTAGTTAAGTTGTGACTACTATTAAGACGAACTTTGGAGTGGCTATAGAGATTTCCAAAACAAAAGAAAAAGCCATAGTATTGTGAACCAAATCTCCCTCTCTCTCTCTCTCTGTTATCAGATTTCTGGCTTGAATTCTCAAATAAGAGAAAAAAATAGCACAGTATAATCAGCATCAATCAGTTGGGGAAAGGATCATCACTTCCATCTCTTGTCACCATGTTCTAAAAAACTTTCCCTTTGCCCTTTTCCCTTTGCATCAACAAACATTTACACACCTACTATATATATACCTTACATATTGGCAACAATGAAGAGAGACATTTTTTTAGGGTTTAAAATATATATATTTCCAGATTTGTTTGAAGATGCTGTGTTACAAAGGTGCAATTAGGGCTTGGAGTTCAAAATGGAGGAGAGACTTGATTGGAAATTGCTGTTGTGACTAAGACAAGACTGGAAGGGACTTGCTGTTGAAAGGGCAGATCCATGATATTCAAAGACACCATCAGAAATGAATGTAAAAGAAGCTGCGAAACTGGCCGTGAGAAGGAAGAAGAGAAGGAAAAGAGTAAAGAGAGAGAGAGAGAGAGAGAGATGCGGAGGAAAAAATTACAGAAAAATGGGTGGGTTTGCATTGATTACAAAATTAAGCTTTTGAAAAGAAAGAAAAAAAAATTAAAGCCCTTTGCAAGTCTATAATAGCCAGCTTGAAAATAGCTTCAAGAGGCAAATAAGTGCACTTTACAAAAGGATGATCCATTTTTTTTAAGTGATTACAATTTAATAAAGTAGTAAAATTTTACTACTTCAGTGTAAAATTTATTTCGTAAAGTAGTAAAATTTTACTACTTTACTATAAATTTTACTATTGAAGTAGTAAAATTTTACAGTTTTATGAAATATTACGTTAGATTGTGTCAAGTAGTAAAATTTTACGATTTTAATTTTTTTAATAATTACCTAATCAATATGGATCTTTTTTCGAAAATATCAACGAGTAGATTCAAAAAATATAATTTTTTTTTTTAAATGGATATATATCTTGTAAGTTATGAGCTTTTAAAAATTATAATACTAAAAGGCTAAGTTAGTTACATAGGGTGCCCTTAATAACAAAAAAGGGAGTGCCCTTAGTAATAATAAGGGTAAGCCAGGCATTTTCAAAAAATTTGTGACTAATTGATAAATAAGTAATCTCCTTGATTAATTGACTTAGAAAAACTCTTGCTTGATTAATTGCCAATATTTTACTAAAAAGTAGACTAATAGCCAATTTCCCCTTAAAAAAAAAGGGAGAGTTTTATATTGGTCGGGCTACGGGAAAATAATTACAATTAGTAGTCATTATTAGTTAAGTTAGTAGTCATTTTTTAGGAAGTTAGTAAAAAATCACACTACTGTAATTGTTTGTTTTCTCATAGCCCAACCAAAAAATTCCCCCTCAAAAAAACCATCATGATGTGACATGTAAAAGTGGACTAATGGGTCAAATGACACTATCAAAGTTGCCTATCAGACCACATCAAGGACAATTTTTTTGGGGAGCAGGTCCAAAACATTTCCCCTATTTAACTGTGTAAGGTTAATTAAATGTAGGTCTCATCAGACGATAGATGGTGTATAACTGATGATCCCACTTGTGTTAGATGTCAAGTTGGTGTCCAAAATTCTATACATATTCTTAGAGACTGCCCTAAAGCCCTAGCTGTTTGGAATTTGATTGTGCCATCGGAGGATGGGCAAGAGTTTCTTAATCTTTCTCTTGAGGATCGGTTGACTAACAATATTAGAAGGTCCCAAAAAAAACTTATTTATGATGGTCCCTAGAATATTGGTTTTCTCACTTTTTAGTGGATCCGGGAAGACCGCAATGCTAAGGTCTTTCAAAATGCTATTCACCCCCCCCCCAAGCTAGGTTATTATCTAAAGAGATTAAGAGGGACTTCTCCTTATTGTTAACACTTGCTCTGTGAAAGAGAACCTAGGCTGGTGAGGTGAAATTTTTCCCCTATAGGTTATTTTAAAGTCAATACTGATGGTTGTTCTAGGGGAAACTTATGTCTGCAAGTATTAGTGGCCTCATCCGAGATGATAATGGAGCCTGGATTTGTGGTCTCATGGGAAAGCTTGGATTTTGCACTGCCTTAGAAGTTGAGCTTTGGAAGATTCGTGCGGGTCTAGAGGAGGCTTGGAGGAAAGCCATACCTAGGATTGTTGTTTAAGTGTAACTCGAGGCTTGCCATTAGGCACATTTTGAAGGAGGATGATGGCAACCACCCTATGGTTGCGGTAATTGTTGACTGCAAAAACCTCTTGTTGTGCAATTGGAGTTGCTCCATTGTCCACACTCTTCGATAAGGGAATGCTTGTGCTGACTTCCTTGCTGGGAAAGGAGAGAACCAGATGGAAAGGCTTG
This sequence comes from Liquidambar formosana, assembly GCA_039720395.1. NCBI lineage: Eukaryota > Viridiplantae > Streptophyta > Magnoliopsida > Saxifragales > Altingiaceae > Liquidambar > Liquidambar formosana. Next base: position 5,064,575 of record CM077830.1, read on the forward strand.
TGCTCTTAGATTAACCTCCTATTGGTTTAAACCCCTTCCTTATAGTGGATATGTCTTTTGTTAGGCCCAAGGGCTAATTACTATGTACAAAAAAAAAAAAAAAAAAAAAAAAAAAGGAGAAGGGAAAATTACAAATTATCCCTCAAAACTTTAAGCAAAAATCACTTTTCACCCCTCATCTTTAAAATCAGACAAATCACTCCCCAAAATGTTGATTTTTTTTACTTTACTCTATTCTGTTAAGCAACCGTTAGGGTTTTAACAGAAATTAGCCATGTGATGGCACATGACCAGCTTATTACATTTTTATGCCCAAAATACCCATGTGTGATGGTTTTACTCCTCCGACAACAACTCGATTGGCTTTTCCGGCGAGCTCACATTCTATTTCCAGTCTCCTATGGCTAACACTTCAATGATATTTAATCGATCCATAATCCAATGCACCTCCTCCATCATCCCTCCAACAATCCAACCTCGTAAAAGCCAACAAAATATATTAGCTTTAAAAAACCCAAAAATCTATTCAAAACACATTCTCTCTACACACAGACAATATATATATATAGATAGATACACAACCTATATTGGTTGGCCAAAATGACTTCAAATCTATTGGAAGTCAATCCTACGTACATGAATAGATCCCAATCCACCATGAATGCATTGCATCGTCTCCGCTGTGAAATTCCCCTTCGACCGTCGCCTCCTCGGCTCTTCTTCCACCAACAAGATCATCTGCACCAACTCCACCACCGCCTCATCTTTTTCTCCTCCAAGAATTCCAAAGCCACAACCAAATCATTAATTCCACTAATTTCATTTGTATAATATGCCTCTTTGATCCCTCTCTTTTTCTTTGATAATCCGTTAGGTTGTCAAGAAAATGTTTTAAGAAAAAGGAAAAAAATCCAGAATTCTTAGTTTTGAAATTTCTTCTCAACAACCAAAAAGCGGGTTAGCGTTTTGATTGATTTTTTTTGTCCCTCAATTAATGATCCGTTTAGTAGCCAAGAAAACACTTAGAAGAAAGAAAACAAATTGAATTTTGGGATGTGCGACACCTCTTCCTTATTATCATTAGTTGGTTGTTGTAGATTGGGTCCAAGGGTTGTGGTTTGCTTTGAATTTAACTATTTGAGGTGTGATCTTGAGAAGCTTCAGAAATGGGAATGTTGGTTTGCTGCTATTTTGGCTAAACTAGGTAAAACCCATGTTGAAGATGAGAAGCCATCTATGCCTAGGGTTGAGTGATAATAGCTTGAAATTGCATTAATGTTATACTTTTAGTAGGCATTATCAAATTTATTTTGTACTTAATTCTGCATTTTACACATTATACATGAGTTTTCTTGATACATGCTCTTATGTTTAAAGTGTTGTATTAATGCGTGTTTTATTTTTGTAGGAAGCCAAATTCCTATGGTCAAGCATTCTTTATTTATTTGGAAATATATGGAAGCTTTGCAAAGTTGAAACGCATTAATTTTAGAAGATTTTAGCAAAGGAATTGGCAACCCCAAAGTTGGAAAGAATATTAAAAAGGAAGTTAGGAGCAGTTACCGTATTTTGGCCATAAATTTTGACTCCGAAATCTAATTGATGCGAAATTAATGTCCTTGGAAAGATAATTTGAAGCTCGACAATATTGTATTTCACGAATATTTCGTGATTTCGATGTTTAGTAGGTCAAAAACAGGTAACAAGTTAGCCCTGCTGGAAAAAAACGGGATTCCCAATTTGTTTCCTAATTTTTCTCCTCTTGCTCTTGGAAACCCTAAGAACACATGGAAAGGAAAAGGCGGCTGCACCTTTATATATTATTTCTCCTCTTCTCTTCTATTTCCACCTTTCTCTTGTTCTTGTTCTTTTACCTCTCTTTAGTTTTCTAATTTTTAATTATCATGAGTAGCTAAACTTTTTGTTAAGGTTAGGAATGAAGCCACAACAATTGTTTGGTATTTGTTTAATAACTCTTTCATAGATTTAATGTAAAGTTTTATAGTTTTGATTGATTTTGATTATTTTGCAAAGTATTTATTCTGTATAATTCTTTTATTTATCGTTAACTCCGGGTACAATGAATGCTTAGAATTCCCTGCGAATTAAATTACTAGTTTTCTTATGCATTGAATCAATCAATTTTATGAATCTATATTTTTAGAATTGTTTTGAATAAAATTAATTGTTAAATCATCCGACTAGGATCATTCTTCGTATGAATCTCAGTTGAGTTATAAAATTGAGTCATTAGCAAATATCTAATATTTGTTGTGAGTAGACCTCTGAACCTTAGTGTTTTTTAAATTATTGTTTTCAATCAAACTAATTCTCTACAATCAAGCAACCAAATTTCTAAAATCTTTTCTCAATCTTCTCTGCTAATTATTCCCCTTCCTGTGGTTCGACCTCGGACTCACCGAAAATTTATTACTTCGAGACATCCTGCACTTGGGAGCATTATTAAAGTCGTAGCAAGTATTCTTGGGCTCTGTTGATTATCATTAGGACATAATCTTGGTGGTTGGCAAGGATTTGAACCATCTTCCAAGTGAGTCAACTCAATCACCCTCTTAGCAAAAAAAAATTTAAAAAAAATAAAGAAAAAAAAAAGCCAAAACCCAATTATTGATTTTGAGAATTGCATGATATGGGATTTTATTTTTATTAATTATTTATTATTTTCTATGTATTTTTTTTGGTTGCTGAGGAATTGTAAGAAAATGAATGGAATATATTAAAAGTTGGGAAAGTGTCTTGAGGGTAATTGCGTACTTTCACATATTCTGTTAACGGTGTAAGTCTAAATTACATTTCGATAGTTCAAGGGGCAATTTGTCCGATTTTAAAGATAAGGAATGAAAAGTGATTCCGACTTAAAGTTCAGGGGGGCAATTTGTAATTTTCCAAAAAAAAAAAAAAAAAAAAAAAGAAATGATAATCCCAGTAGACGACAAAGGATAGGTGCACAGTGTCATCTGAAATTGAAAGAGTTTCTTTGTCCTTTCTAAGAAGACGATTATGTTTTAGGAGTAGTGCCTTTTAAGCTAGGTAGGTGGACCTTTGTAGTTGATAATTTATACAGGGTAAACGAGTAATATGCATCATCATCAACCAGGTTTTTTTTTATTTTATTTTATTTATTTATTTTTTTTTATTAATCTTAAAACGACAAAGATGCAGGCCTGGTTCAAAGAGGTTTGTGCCCAAAAAAAAAAAAAAAATTATAAACGTAAATTAATACGCATCACTAGTAGGAATGGCAATGGGGCGAATCAGGGATTGGTCAACCATATGCTATCCCCGACTCTAACATTGAAACCGTGTGCCCAAACCCGCCCCTAAACCCGGCAGGGCAAAGAAACCAAGAACCATCCCCAACCCTATGGCTTCTTAGGAAACCCATCCCCGCTCCGCCCCGCCAAAGCACGGCGTCGACAGTAAGAGAAAGAGAGAGACAAAGAGCTAAGAAACGACGAGAGAAAGTGAGGATTGAGGAGCCAACTCAACCAAGGCAGATCTGGTGTAGATCTAGCGAAAGGAAGCGAGAAATCACGACGTCGACGGCGAGAGAGATCTGGTGTAGATCTGGCGAGAGAAAGCGAGGAACTATGGCGTCGACGGCAAGAGATGGCAATGAACTGCCACTAATGAAGTGTAAGTGTGTGAGGGGGAAAGAGTAACGGCGAGAGAAAGTGAGGAACCACGGCGTCAACGGTGAGAGACGGCAGTGAAGTGTGAGTGTGTGACGATTGCGTGAGGGAAGGAGATAGTGACTGTATAAGGGAGAGTGACTGCGTGAGGGAGGGAGAGAGAGAGAGATTTTAGTGGAGTATCGAGTGGGGCGGCTAGGGTTTTTAAACTTAATGTTATAGGTTTTATATATATATAAAGGTAAAATTGTAAAAAGACAAGCAGGGCGGGGTGGTTCTACGGATTGGTTCGGTTCTACGGATTGGTTCGGTTCTACGGGTCCGAACTAGCAAATACCAAAATTGAACCGCACCCGATGAAAATTTTAAAAAAAAAAACCCATACTCGAACCGAGAACTGAAAAAATTCAAAAAATCCCGCCCCTATGAGGGCAGGGCGGGGCTCCTATGAGGTGGGTCAAAATTGCCATCCCTAATCACTAGGCCAGTTTTAGGGTAGGCGAGCAAGGTGGCGGCCTAAGGGTCCCACATTTTGGCTCAAAAATGAGGATCTCATTTTAAGACTAACTTTGTAGTAGGTTTAATTTTTTTTCTTTTTTCCAAAAAGAACAATTATTGCAATCCCTTAATTTTATTTGCACACCCCACTAATTTTTATTTATCAAGGTTTCATAAAAAATATAAAAGATTTTTATAAAAATTTGTTACATAGTCTACTAGAAAACATCATTTTGAAAAACTTTGTAGGAAAAAGTTTTCCAAAATCTATTGTTTAACCCTCTATTTGGTTCATCAGTTCTACTAAGGGAAAAAAAATGGAAGGGAAAAAAAATGAGGAGGAAAGAAAATGAAAGGAAAAGATAAAATCATATCAAGCCAAAATAATTCAAATTCTTCTTTTTCTTGCAATTTTCCATTGCAACCAAATAAAGAAAAATACAATTCTTTCTATTTTAAATTTTTTCCTTGATAAAATCCGCAAACCAAATAGAATCTTAAGTGAATATTTTGATCATTGACTATATCTATTTAATTTTTGGCCTAAAAGTCTACTCAAAAGAAAGATTTTGAAAAAACTTTCTTTTACAAAGTTGTTCAAAATGATGTTTTCTAGTGGATAACATAATCAGTTTTCTTAAAAACCTCTTATGTTTTTCTAAAACCTTAAGAAATTAAAATCAGTAAGATGAGCAAATAAACTTTATGTTGGTACTAAGAAAAAAAAAATTATGTGTTGAGGGGTCCATTTTAAGAGTTCGCCAAAGACCCAAAAAATTTAGAACCAGCATTTTACCCAGACATCAAGTAAGAAAAAAAGGCTTGAATAAATTATGGCACTAACTAATTAAAATTCATGTTGCTCTTAATTTTTAATGGATACAATATCGATCATATAGTAGACAAAACAAAAAACAAAACACGAACAAACTTGAAACAGTAGTTTAATTGATAGTACTGGCGGGTCTCGATCAATGGGATGGAGTGGTCAGACCTGATCGATCCGGACCCCCGTGGATGTGGGCGGCGGCACAGGCGGTGGGGCATCGTGGGGGGAGGGTGAGGAAGGGAGACAAGTGGGCGCCCTGCAAGTTGGACAAGAGGAGTGGGAGGACAACCATTGGTGGATGCAGTGCACGTGGAACCCATGGTTACAGCTGCCCAACACCCGGATTCCCTCTCCGTCCACGAACTCCGATAAGCAAATGGCACACTCCACCCCCACCCCCGCCAGTTTCATGCCGGCTGAAAATACCAGCGTTGGAGGCTCCACCCGCTGGCCTGCACCAGCCACGGGGTTTGGCTTCCGGTGGGTGGACTCGGGAAGCCGACTGCGGCGTTGGGAGCAGCGGATTGCGGCGTTGAGAGCCAGTCCACAGATGAGTGCACACAAGAGGAGGATGATAACCACGGCGGCGTTTGCTTCAAAATCTCCTGAGGTGGCATAGGGCTGCCACGTGCAAGTGTGGGGATCACATGTTGCTGTGGTGGTGGTTGTGGTTGGTGGTGGGGAGAGGCGGTCCCCGTCCTGACCTGCTTCTGGTGGTAGGGGTCTCATTTTGTTCTCGATCGTATCTGTGTTTTAATTTGTGTTATGTTGCGGCCTTGCGGGAGGTGGAGTTGAAGAAAGAAACGTAGGGGGATATGTATATATCAGATATGGTTCTGAATTCTCTAACTTCTTGCCCTCTGGATGGATGAGGTCCTGTATGATAATATGACGAGAGAGAGAGAGAGAGAGAGAGAGGGAGAGAGAGAGAGAGCACAGAAAGATAAAAAGGAACGAGGTGACTTTTATATATGTAGCTAGTACTCTAGATGTGCATAAGTGCATTCTCGATCAATTCCAAATTGTCTCTCATAAGGAGTATATATACCACAATCATTTCTATATACGCTTTAATTTTGGCACTGGATCTAGACATGGATCCCACGTACTGATTGTGTTAATAACTTAATTTATATATATATATATATATATATATATATTTATATATTGATGAAAATGCAATATTAATACTAGACACTTAGCTAGATCTAATGCATACATTTCATAGCTTTAATTATGTATGATAAAATTTAGCGTGCATTTTCTCTAGAATGTGCGAGGCTAGATTAGGCTAACCACCATCACCCCCTTAAACTCATACATTTGTATGTTTTATAAACAAATATGCCATCATCTTGGACCATCGCCGGGGATTGATTGATTCTTGCAAACTCCACTTGCTTCCTTGTAATGATTTATTGTGGTCGAGTCCCCCCGGGGTAGGGGCTTTTCCAAAAAGGACAAATATATGTTTGGATAAGCAAGCCGAGAAGGAGTCCTAGCTTGAAACGTTAGATACCAATTGTTTGGTCTTATTAAATAGTGGGGGAGAGAGATGGAATTGAGGTAAACGTAGACAGTTCCTTCATCCTCATGTGCTATCAAGTTGTTAGACGCTACATTGTTTTGTCGTATAGAGTAGAGGAAGGAAGACAAGAACGGAGAGGTAGGCCCACACTATTAATTATAATATATATAAGTTAATGATCAAACAGCAACATGGCATGGCAGAGTCAGACTCTGGGTTTATGACAAAGCCATGACCCACGGAGTCAGACTCGATCGGTTAGTGCAATCCAAATCCATGCCACGTGTTGTTTGTGCACTGCCTGCCCCTACAACTCTCTCCACACTCCGCACATATATTACAATTTGAGAGCGTACTGCTCCGGCCAACAGGAATAGTATACGCGCCACCACTACTATTATTATTATTATTATTTCCGTTAGAGAAAAGGACAGAAGAAAATAAGAGTGCTTACTTGCAGTTGCCTTCGTCGCAGGCAATTACACAGTAGAAGATCGAGCAGGCATTCGTGAATGATGAAATAATCATAATTTTAATGGGAGGGGTGGGGCCTCGATGCCATTCGCCTAATTAATGGGCTAGGCCGGTGGGGCCAGCTGCTCACTCCTATGGAGAGTACCACAATTTAGATTGTATTATTCATCGTAAGGGTTTTTCTTTCTAACATGTGCCGCCTTAAGTTTACATATTAAGCAGATAACCATTGTAACGGAAATGGTAAAAAAATCCCTAAAAAATGATAAAAACAAATAAATAATAATAAAAATTACTTAGAAAAATGTAAAAATGATTAAAAAACTGTATATGCAATGATTATCTCATTTATTGCAACTTGACATGTACTTTAAGGGCACATGTTAAAAAAACCTTGCTATAATTCTCTTAGGGTTTTTGTAACAGAAGGCACGCGTTAAGTTGTAATTAATAACCTAATCATTGCATAAAAAAATACATCTTTCAGCTTTTCAAACATTTTCACATTTTTTCAAACAAATTTCACCATTAATTGTAGATTAACATATGTCCTTATGACACACGTTAAGAAAACCCATTTTCTTATACGGAGTATATGCATTATATGAAGCAATTAAGTGATATATATATATATATATATATATATGCAGGCTAGTAATTGATGGTGGAGACCAACAAATTGTGCTGCTCCTGAAATGGTGGTTGTGGAATATATAGCAAAGGTTTTACTGGTTCATTTTTTTTTATATTGAAAATTGAACATAATATAGTGTATTAACAAACCTAAAATGTATTTTATAGTTGGGGAATTGATTTTTTTTTCTTTTTTTGAAAATATTCAAAATATAGAATATCGAGAGGAAGGAATAATCAATATACGTATTGTGTTCAGGCTTTTCTCTCATATTAATTTCTTTGCAATATGCAACACACTTCCTATAATTGGGATAGCACGCTTTCTATATTAGTTACCGTGAGGAGAACTGTTGTGACTTTAATAATGCTCTCAAGTACAGGATGTCGTGAAATAATATATTCTCAGTGAATCCGAGGTCGAAACACAGGGAAGGGAAATAATTATCGGAAATGATTGGTGAAAATAAAATTGATTGATGAATGATTTTAGAAATTTGATTGCTTGATTGCGGTAAATTAATTTGATTGAAAACAATAATTTAAAAGCACTAAGATTCAGAGGTCCAATCATAACAAGTATTAAATATTTGCTAACAACTCAATTTTATAACTCAACTGAGATTCATACAAAGGATGATCTCAATCGGATGACTTAACAATTAATTTTATTCAAAACAATTCTAAAAATATGAATTCATAAAATTGATTGATTTATTACAAGAGAAAACTAGTAATTTAATTTGCATGGAATTCTAAGCATTCACCGTACCTGGAGTTAACAATAAATTAAAAAATTATACATAATAAATAATTTTTAAAATAATTGAAATCAATCAAAAATATGAAATCTTACATTAAATCCATAAAGAATTGTTAAACAAATATCAAATAATTGTTGTAACTTCACTCCTTAACCTGAGTAAAATATTTAGCTACTAACGATAATTTAAAACTAAAACTAAAGAGAGGTAGAACAAGAAGAACAAGAGAAGAAGAAGTCCTCTAGGTGCAGCCGCCTTTTTTATTTTATTTTTTTATGTGCTCTTAGAGTTTCCAAAGGAAAAAGGAGAAAAATAAGGAAACAATTTTGAAATTTCGTTTTTCCTAGCAGAGCCAACTTGTAACCCGTTTTTGAACGTCGAATTATCTTTCCACAGACACCAATTTCGCATCAATTGGACTTCGGAGTCAAAATATATGGCCAAAATACTGTAACTGTTCCAAGCTTCATTTTTAGTATTCTTTCGAACTTTGGGGTTACCAATTCCTTTGCTAAAATCTTCTAAAATTTTTGCACTTCACCCTTACAAAGATTCCATATAGCTCCAAATAAATAATAGAAGGCTTGACCATAAGAAATTGGCTTCTTAAATAATAAAACACGCATTAATACACCAATTTAAACATAAAAGCATGTATCAAGAAATCTTATGTATACAGTGTAAAATGTGGAATTAAGTACAAAATAGATGTAATAATGCTTACAAAAAGTATAGGCATTAATGCAATTTTAAGCTATTATCAGAACGAGGTTTATATTGTGCATTAAAGACAATGCACAGCATAATGCCTATCCGTTAGATAGGCTTTTAAGTCACTATGGAGTATATATAAAGGTTATTAGGCACCATGAGTAGAATGGCTCCAATTAGTTAGAGCAATTAACAAATAGAATTCAGCCACATACGAGGCTAAATTCTTATATACAGGTCATCCATGATTCTTTTATAAGGATTCAAAACTTTGGGATTTATGAAAAACAATAGTACTTTCAACTCTTTCTTCCTACCACATCTCAACATTTTCCATTTGTTATTTTTCTCTTTCCTCCACTTTGAACATCATGAATTCAAATAATTCACTTTTAGTTCTCTTACAATAATCTATCTATCACTATTTTGATGAAGTACTGTTTATTTGAAAGTTTTTTTTTTTTTTATCAATTTTGGCTTACATTTGTGTACGAGATCATAAATAGAAGTATTATAATAATGTAAATTAGATACATTAAATCACTATTAGTGTATCACAATCTTAGATTGAGTTGGTGTGATTTGATTAAGGAGTTGAGAATATTTAAAAATATTTTATTATGCCTGATTTATCTCCAATCCATATTTAGATTGTCTCTAAATTTCTATTTAAATCTTAACAAGGGTATTTTGTAATCATGCAATTTAATTATGAATCAGAATTAGTTTTTCCATATGGTATTAAAGCTGGTCGATTGGACCTGAGTTTTCCTTCGACAACTTCCACACTTTCGGCACCCGTTTGGTTTAAACCTTTGTTTCCTTTCCTTTCTCTTTATTATTTTACAAGGAAGAAAAAAAAAAAAAAAAAAACCTTTATTCCCCCTTCAAATAACTAAGTTGCCTTGTTATATTCAAATCTCTATTATGTTAATTTTTTGCTTATGCAGAAGTTTAATCGAATTTCAAAACGTAGGAATAATGGTTCATTCGTTCGAAGAAGAAGAACAAGAAAAAGAAAGACTTGAGGACTTTGGAAAATCTCAAGTTTATTGATCTACTGAATTAAGCACATTATGGCACAAAGAAACCCTGGCCCGTAGAGACTGCTTTCTTTTTAGCCAATGAGGCTTATTGTGTTCTCAATTTTTATTCAAATGATCTTCGGCAAAATATAGTGGTAGAAGGACACCCAGTCAAGCATGCAAATAAGCAAGAAAACAATGATTTCAATAACAAATCCATGAAGATTTTTTTTGCTAAAATCCTCATGAATCTAAAGGGGAGTGTAAGAGATCATATATAGAAGTATTATAATAATGTAAATGAGATACACTAAATCACTATTAGTGTTTCTAATCACAATCTTAGATTAGGTTGGTGTGATTTGATTAGGAAGTTGAGAATATTTGAAAATATTTGATTATGTCTAATTTATTTCAAATCCATATTTAGATTGTCTCTACATTTTTATTTAAATCCTAATAAGGGTATTTTGTAATCAGTGCAATTCAATTATGAATGAGAATAAGTTTTTCCATAATTTGTAGGCTTATATTAATATATTTTTACTTCAATCTATACATATGAGACGAACCCAATATAAGAAATATGATGGCGTGGTATATGTTTTGAATTATGTGTTTGTCCTAGTTAATAAATATTCGTATTATACCTATATAATAAACGTACGTATGTATTTTTTTAAAAAATTTCCGTTTAGCTATACAAAGTTCAAACATAATAAAAGATACTAGTTTATTTATTTATTTATTTTTTTATAGCAAACGTATAGTTCACTGTATTTTACATATTCCATATTGTATTCATTTTAAAATATTATTAATTTTACTGTCAACAATTCGACTCTTGTTATAATCATCGACAATATTACTGCTGTGTGGAAATATTCATGAACCGAGGGTCTAGCTCGGGCTAAGGAGGCTCAAATCAGAATTATTGGCACGTGGCAAAGGCAACTCAACCAGAACCTGTTGCAGCACATATGATCTCCCAGCTCGGGGGGCTTACACTCAGCTCGGGACACCTTGTCTCGTAACACACACTATATTCCAAATCCTACTATAGTCCAAAACTGTTACTACAGCTATAATTTCTGACACAGCGGTTACAGGAAACCATGGTTCTTTGCCCTATCATGATCAACAAACCATGATCAGACGGTTATTGGCTAACCATAGTCAGATCTGACCTAACCAATGCAGTTACCTGACCTCACATGGTCAGTCCGTACAGGTAGGTATAAATAGAATACGATATAGCCAAATAAGGTAAGCTACAGTACCCTAATTCTCTGAAATTCATCTTCTTCCTTGCCTTTACCTCTATAAACAGTTTCAGACTTAAGCTTTGGAGAGGGCTTGGCCAAAACCCACCTTGGCCAACCCTTTGACTTGGTTTTCCAAGCTTGTGAGTGCAGATCCGCACGCAAGAATCAGCTCCTTCATCATCATCAGGTCTCGGGGAGTATATTTTATCCCGCACAATTTGGCATCGTCTCTGGGAACCGTCGCGATAAGATGGCCACTCCACCTCCGCTTACCTATAGGCGAACAAGATCTGGAGCAAACTTTACTCGCGTAGACCAAACCGCTAGAGGAGATGATGGGAAACTAGCAGAAACTCAACCTCTGTCGGCAAACCCACTTTTGCTTCCGGTGGGAACCAATCAGCCTCCTTTGACTCAACAACACCAAATCTAGCTGGAGATGTCTACTGTCCTCCATTCTCTTGATGATCAGCCTGTCTTGAAAGCCGCATTTAACAAGGCCGTGACAAAAAACCCTAACCCAGCAACGGTGGTGGAACTGACAGCAACTATGCAGTATGAGATTTAGTCAGCACAGCTCGCCAAGTTGACGGCAGAGCAAAACTACCATTACTATCTCCAGCGAACTTTTGGTCTTTGTGGAGTTAATGTTGTCGCTGAAGAGGCTAGCCTAAACTAGTCCGCTTTATTGCACTTGCCACCAGGAAAGCTCATCTAGACCTGAAGCCTCGCACCACCATCACTGGAGTGCGCGCGATGACAGCAGCGCTTAACTGGTCCAGAACATGTGCACTCAGATAGGGGGGATAGACAACACCATGAGTTGGCGCAAAGGTCCCCTAAACGCAGTTCTAGGTGTTCAGGCCACTCCTGAAGATGGAGCGATGACCATCATAGATCTCATGCTCGAGTGGGTTCTGAGGATGAAACACATAGGGATGAGAGACAACGCCATAGGTCCAGGTCTCCAGAAAAAAGAAGGGAAAGGAGTTTTGAGGGAACAAGCAGAAAACACCCCCAATCTCCCAGGCACAAGGAGAATAAGGAAGAAAGTTCCAAGAGACGTCGAGGAAACCATGGTAGAGAAGGAAACAGGCCAAGGAGCACTGTAGTGGTTCGAAGTCTATTCACGAGGTGGATTCAACGGGTCCCAATCCCAAGAGGGTACTCCAAAATAACCTTTACTCTTTACTCTCTTTCAGTAGATCCAGACCATCATTTAAATTATTATTTGTAACGTATGTCGTTATATTCTGGGAATGAGGGTTTTCTTTGTAAAATATTTCCTATGAGTTTGGGGGATGTGGCCCTTAAGTGGTGGGCCAAGATTCCAAATGAGTCTATTGACAGCTAGCAAGAGCTGAGTAAATTGTTTAAGAGGAGATTCATCACTAGTTGTAAGTTCCTGAGGATGATGCAGAACCTATACGAGCTGAATCAGAAAAATGGGGAAAGACTTCGGGAATACTTTCAGAGGTTTTGGGAAGTGTACAATGAGATTGACAATCTAGTTGAAAAGAATGCCATGGACTTGTTCCGTCTCGGGCGGAGGAAGCCTTCACCTCTATTTAAGGAGTTAACAGTTAATCCCCCCAGAAACTTAGCCAAATTACTCTCCATCGTGGCCAACTACTCAAAGCTAGATGACTTTTATACCCCAAAGCCCACCAAAACCAACGAAAAAGATGATAAAAAAAAAAAAACTCAAAACCTCAGAGGGATAGCCCCCAAGGAGAGAAACCTAAATAACCTTCCAATCCAAATCGAGTCATTTTCATTGTATTCACTCTCCTCATTTATAAGCTGATGAAAGCAGTGGAAGATAAAGACTTCTTTGAAAGACTTACACCCATAGTTGGAGATCCCGAGAGGAGAAACAGAAAGTTTTTTTACAGTTATCACAAAAACCACGGCCATAAAATAGAAGACTACAGGATCATGAAGAATAATCTTGAGGCCTGGGCCAAAGAAGAGAAGTTGAATGAATTCATAGCCCGAGGTGAGAAAAGGACAGCCATCCGAGTAGAAGAAACCTGAAAATAGAGCTCCTCAATGCACACAACCAAAAATCCTTAGGGAGGATTGATGTGATTACAGGAGGATATGAGGAAATTGCTCTGTCAGCTAGCCAGCTCAAGGTATAGTACAGGGTAGCTTGCTAAGATGCAGAGGTCAGTAATGTTGGGAACGAGCCAGTATTACTTTCTCAGGATGAAGGAGAATCTAGAGAAAAGATGCTCTTCTTTGGGGATGCAGAATTTGATGAGACAGTACGATGCCCCCATAATGATGCCTTGGTTGTCTGCATGCTCATTGGGAACTATGACGTGGGAAAAGTCTATGTAGACAATGGAGCATTTGTAAACGTGATGTTCCAAAAATTGTTCGGGCAACTCGGCTGAAGGATTCTGATCTCAAACCTTGCCACATCAGCTTGAAGGCTTTCAACGGGAACATGACATTTCCATTGGGGCAAATAACCCTACCAGTTCGGGCAAGGCCAGTTTAGACAATGGAAACTTTTGTGGTCATTCAGGAGAGGTCGGCCTATAATGTAATCCTTGGACGACCCTGGATCCACGCCATCAAGGCTGTTCCGTCCTCTTACCATCAATCCATCAGGTTCCCGAGTCCAAAGGGGATCATGGAGATTAAAGGAAGCCAGGCAACAGCAAGAGAATGTTTCTTGGCAGAATATACAGGCCACTCAACCTCTTCGGGGGATAAACTAAAGTCTAAAATCCTACGCTTCCCTAGCTTGGGGACTGGCAAAACCAAGACCTCGAAGCAGGTATCGGAACAAAAGAAGAAAGCCAAGGTTGATCAAATCCCCTTATAGCAGCGAAAGGAAGAGCAGCCCGAGGTTGAAGAAATTGTTTCGGAACCTGCGGATCGAACTGGGGAGGAACTGGTAAAGAAGATAATTAATCCTGAGAATCCAGAGAAGTTCTTCTGGATTAGAAAATCTCTGAATGAGACTGACGTTGAAGAATTGTTTTAGTTTTTGAAGGATAATGTCGATGTGTTTGCTTGGTCGTCTTATGAAATGCCTGGAATTGACCCGAGGATTATCACACACGAGCTTCAGGTTAACCCGAACTACAAGCTCGTAGTTCAAAAGCAATGAAGGTTATCTGATGATCAAGCTCAAATGGTTTCTGCTGAAGTGGATAAGCTTTTGAAAGCGGAATTTATCAGAGAAGTGAAGTACCCGAGTTGGCTGGCCAATCCCGTCTGCGTAAGGAAGAAAACGGGAGACTGGCGCGTATGCATCGATTTCACATATCTTAACAAGGCGTACCCGAAAGACAGCTTTCTATTACCAAAGATTGGCCAACTAATAGACTCTATCTCGGGATATGAGCGACTAAGTTTTTTCAATGCTTTCTCGGGCTATCATCAGATACCCATGGCAGAGCACGATCAAGATAAGACGGGATTTATCACCCCGAAGGAAACCTACTGCTACAAAGTAATGCCATTTGGATTAAAAAATGCTGAGACAACCTATCAACGTTTTGTAAGCAGGATGTTTGAAGGATTGATTGGCAAAAATCTAGAAGCGTACGTTGATGATACTATCATTAAGAGCATTTCTGAGGAAAACCATTTGACAGACCTAACCAAGGCCTTCGCCCGACTTAAGGAGTACGGGATGAAGTTAAATGCAAAGAAAAGCTCATTTGGGATTAGCTCGGGAAAATTTCTGGGTCACTTGGTTTCGAGAAGAGGGATAGAGGCAAACCCGAGTAAGATTGAGGCAATCAGAACTCTCAAGACACCAACGAAGGTCAGGGATGTCCAACAGTTAAAAGGCATAGTGGCAGCACTTAGCAGATTTATCTCGAGGTCATCAGACAAATGCCACCCTTTCTTTTAGATACTAAAGAAGGGCAAGAACTCGGGATGGAATACAGAATGCCAGGAAGCTTACCGGAAGCTGGTTACTCACTTAGAAACACTCCCTACCCTAACCCACCCTCACCTCGAGGAAACACTTTATCTCTACTTTGTTGTGACAGCCCATTTCCTTAGTGGCGTACTCATCGCCCAGCATGGACTTGACCAAAAGCCAATTTATTATATTAACAAGACGCTACTGGATGCTGAAACTCGCTACCTACCGTTCAAAAAATTGATTCTAGCTCTTGTCATAGCTTCTCGCAAGCTCCAACACTACTTCCAGTCTCATCCTATCACCGTGCTCACTAACTATCCAATTAAAGATGTCTTAAGGTGAGCCGACCTATCAGGAAGAGTCTTGAAGTGGGAGGTAGAACTTAAAGCCTACGACATACATTTTTAGTCCCAAACTGCCATTAAAGGTCAAGTGTTAGCAGATTTCATTGCAGAATTTGCAGTTCCTACTTCCAGTTCAAACCAGACAGCAGTTCCCTCTTCTCTGGCCGAACTGGGGGGGAAGATAATATAGATAATGATAAGAAGAAGAAATGAGAGCTCAAAGTAGACGGAGCATTGAACAGAAAAGGAGCAGGCCTGGGTATAGTGCTGACAGATCCCGAAGGGGAAATCATTGAGCAGGTAATAAGGCTCATGTTCCCAACCTCAAACAACAAAGTTGAGTACGAGGCAGTTGTGGCTAGACTAGGGGTAGCCCGAGCAGTAGGAGTAAAAGATTTGTTGGTATACAGCGACTCCAGACTAGTGGTTAACCAGCTGAACAAAGAATACGAAGCCAAAGATGAGAGAATGATCGCGTACACGCACAAGGTCTGGGAGTTTGCTTCAGATTTCAAAAGCATCGAATTTCGGCGTTTTGTGAGAGATCAGAATAAGCATGCGGATGGTTTGGCTGCTCTGGCCGCAGCCTTGGAAAAGGATACTCCTCAGACCATATGCGTCGAGGTCCTTCACGAACCCAGTATTGGAACAGAAGATGTCATCTCGGACGTTCAAACTTCATCCCCTAGTTGGATAGACAAGATAACTGCTTATTTACAAAGGGATGAACTGCCCGAGGACAAGAACCAGGGTCACCGAGTTCGAACCAAGGTAGCTCGATTTTGGTTATCTCTTTCGGGTAGTCTCTACAAAAGATCTTATATAGGGCCATACTTGAAGTGCGTGCATCCAGACTACGTGCTAGACCTTTTGAGTGAACTCCATGAGGGGTCATGTGGGGGTCAAACAGGAAGAAGATCATTGGCCCACAGAGCAAACTCCTAAGGGTATTGGTGGCCGTACATGTAGAAAGATGCTATCAGGTATATGAAAAGATGTCCGAAATGCCAGATGTTTGCCGACAAAATACACCAGCCAGCCCAAGAGTTATATCCTATATCCAGTCCTAGGCCATTTACGCAATGGGGCTTAGATCTCGTAAACTCTCTACCTACAGCCTTGGGGAATAGGAAATACTTGTTTATTGCGACTGATTACTTCACCAAATGGGTGAAAGCAATTGCGCTTGCATAAATTAAAGACTCAGATATTATCAAATTCCTTTGAGAAAATATTATTACCCGTTTTGGAGTCCCTAGGGCGTTCGTATCGGACAATGGAACTCAGTTTGATAGTAAAAGACCTAGGGAGTTTAGCGTTGAACAAGGAATTCAATGGTGGTACTCGAGCTCGAGCTACCCTCAATACAATAGCCAAGCGGAGGCAACGAATAAGATCATAGTGGCAGGGATAAAGAAGAGGCTGGATAATGCTAAGGGACCTTGGCCTGATGAGTTGCACTCCGTCTTATGGGCATACTGAATTACGCCAAGGAGGTCTATAGGAGAGACTCCATTTTCGATGACTTACGGGATGGAAGCCGTTATACCAATAGAACTGGGCTTACCAGGTCTTAGGACAGAGCAGTATGATGCAATAACAAATGACCAAGTATTGGCTCGGGACCTGGATCTGGCAGAAGAAAGAAGGGAAAGAGCTTGAATCAAAATGGCATCTTTTTAGTAGGACTTGAAAAAAATACTACAACAGAAGAGTCAAAGCCAGGGAATTTAAAGTCGAGGAGTTGGTACTTAGATAAGTTAACTCTGGAACCAGGAATCCAACAGAAGAGAAGCTCGGGGCAATATGGGAAGGGCCCTATAAGGTTACCCACGTTGGAAGCATGGTTTCGTACAGACTAAAGAGCCTAGAGATAGGACAGGAACTCCCAAGATCAGTCAATGTAACTAACTTGAGATTGTTTTACATTAAGAAAGTTGTAATTACATACAAAAATCATTCAATACAAATATAGATGTTATTCATGAAGACTATTGTACATTTATCGCTTTGAACTAAATGTACTTACCCAAGGATGGGTCCAAGTCACAATTTATCTAAGAATGGGCATAACTCTCGCCTTAGAAAAGGCCTGAGCATAATAAACCTAAGAATGGGTTAAAAAAGGAATTTGCCCAAGAATGGGTCCAGGTCAGCTATTTGCCTAAGAATAGGCTCAGTTCTAAGACTTGCCCGAGAAAAGGTCCAAGCAAAATCTTCTAAGTCTTTCCCAAGAATGGGTCCAAGCACAACTTGCCTAAGAATAGGCTTAGTTCTAAAGATTTGCCCAAGAAAGTGTTCAAGCAAAATCGGCCTAAGAATGGGCTTAATTCTAAGACTTGCCCAAGGAAGGGTCCAAGCAAAATATGTCTAGGAATATGCTCAAATTGTGAACTCAACTAAAAAAGGGTTCCAGGTCAAAATCCAGAGCTAAATTGGGTTTATGCAAGCTTATTAATAAAGCAGTAACCATGTGACAGCATGGGATTCATCCTAAGCTCACACTTAGGCACACAGCCATTACAAAAAATAAAGAACAGGCGCATATAACTAATGAAGAAAAAGGTACATCTCATTCCAAGAAAAAATTTATAAATGTCTGTACTCTTAGGCATTTAGCCGAGACCAAAAAAAAAAAAAAAAAAAAAAGCATTAAAGTGGCAATCACTTCTGCCCCAAGTTCTTTGCAGCTGGATCAACGATTTCAGGCACCTGGCTAAGAGTGGCAGAGTTAGGAGGGACCATGGGAGCCTGGGGCAGATCAGGGACTGCTTCTGTGATGTTTTCTATTGCTGCTGCAGGTTGATCCCCATTGGCAGTAGCAAGAGCTTCATTGGAGGCGCCAATGACTTTCTCGGTTTCTGCACCGGCCTCGGGTTGGGACGTAAACTCAGGTTCACTCACCTCGGGCACATCTTTGCCTTTAGCTTCGGCATCAACTGCCCCAGCATTACCTCCCACGGGGTTATCCTTCGGGGGTAATTCCCTCCTCTTAAAGGGAATGTCAGAGATCCCAGGGAATTAGGCAGAGGCCAATTCAACCAAGGTGTCCCACGCGAGCTTGTAAGTAGCCTTGAGTTCCTCGGTCAACTGCCCAATGTCACACCCCACACTACAACAAAAACACCCTATTGCCACAATACTATTGCAACAACAAACAATATAGAGGCAATTAAACCAAGTATTGCAACAATTCCTTCTACTCGTTGCAATAGGTACTTAAACAGGGCACCTACTAAGTCTTTGTTGCAACGGATCAGATGTATTGAAACGAGTTTATATTGCAATATTTTGCTAATGTATTGCAACGACACTTGTTGCACCACTTCATTAGGGTTTGTCATTTCATGTAGGTCTTGTTTTGTTTTTGAGTCTAGTTATTTGCATTAAGTTTTTAAAGTCTTGAGGATAATGTATATGAATTTTGGTTCAATTTGGAGTTGATCTCGAGGGTTAATAAGAACTTTTGTGACTTGAGGGGCATAATCGTCTTTTAGGTCACAAACTTTCCATTTGACCTTGAAATGATCTCAGAGTTGTTAATTGGAGTTCATATGGATACATTTGAGGTATTTATGGGTTTAATTTAGATGAATTGATGGTTCGGGATTGAAATGGCTCAATATGGTTCAAGGTGGTTAAGAGACCTATTTCGGGTTAGCTCAAATCGGCTCATGATTTTCACTCAATTCCTACTCATTTGACTTCAATTAGTCTTAATTTCATTCCTAAAGATGTTTTGGAAGATTGAATTTTGAATTAGAAAGAATTCGGTGCAACCCTGTGTGCATACCTAAGCTTAGCGATGTTGGTGCATGGCGGTTAGCTGCCTTTGTAAAACCTAACTATGCAGCCATAACTAGGGATTTTTGCCCTAAAATGCCTCAAATGATATTCCTTTTCAAAGCACGTTTGTTTTGGCTTTTGTTTCGTCAAAATCGGACTCCGTTTGACTCCTGGAACATTTTTGGAAGGCGAATGGGTGCAAAAATGGCATGTGCTGACGGAGCCCTCAGGTGACCGTGCAAGGCCGGGAGGCTAGTCGCCCAGCCCCAGGCTGCTAGCCACCCAGCCCTGGTGGTCAACCGAGGGACTTCGTCATTTTTAGGGTTTTTTTACACTCTTTCATAGAGGCAACTACAACCATCCTTCTTATTTTCAACCCTAGTTGACCTACTTGAGCCCCAAGAAAGTCTCTAATGACCCTTGGATCAATATTTAGGGTTTTAATCCCAACCATTGAGGGATTCCCCTCAAACCCTATAAATACCCTTCTATACTTCAGCATTAGGAGAGGGCACCTAGAGGCAACCACAACCATCCTTAAGGTATTTTAACCTAATTTCTGAAAGAGAGGTAGAGAGAGAGAGTTCTAAATGAGAGCTAGGGTTTGTGTAGAGGCTTGAAGGAGAGTGTTTCAAGTCATTCACAAGAGAATTAAGGAGTTTCTACAGCAGCAAGAAGATTCAACCATAGGTATACCTCTATTCCTTTCTATGCTGAAATTAGGTTTTTGCTTGAAATAACTTTATTGCATGTTAAAGGTTACATTTTTATCATGTGTTGTGGCTTCTATTTGTTAATATGCATGCTTAGAATATTGTTCATGAATGGTTTTGCATGCTAGAAGGATATTTCATGTGGTGTAATGCATGTTTGTGATTTTAGGGTTTCTATTGTGCTGAAATTAAGGTTTTACTTAAAATAACTCTATTGCATGTTAAATCTTGTATTTTTATCATGTATTGACACTTCTATTAGTTAATATACATGATTTAAATATCATTCATGATGAGTTTTGCATGATTTAGGATTATTTCATGTAGTTTAGAGTATAGTTGTGATTCTAGGGTTTTTGTTGTCTTTGTTTAGGGTTAGTTGCATATAGCATGATAGTTTAGGGTTTCTTATTGGTTTTTCTTCATAGTTGCTATATATATATTACATATGGAATAATTATGATAACTTTTGCATTCATGTTAGTGGATTTCTAGGTTTTTATGCATGCCATGGTTCTAGGATTGCACTAGGGTTTATGAAAATTCACTGTTTATGTTGTTTGCATGATTAGTGGATGATTTTAGGCCTTAATGCTTTTCTGTCTAGATTTATATATCATTGTTTTTGCATGGTTTTGAGCACGTGTAAGGGGGCAAACAGGTGCGATAATTGCCTTATTGAAAATAAGGCTATTATTGTTTAAGCTTGCTATTACTTGGAGTAATTGCCTAAGGTAAGTAGGAGTTGAAGGTGCCCCAATTCACCTTTTTCTTCCTTAATCCTTTCTCTTCTCCCCCTTTTAGGGTTACTTCTTAATGTGAATCCATGGTAAATTACTAGAAGTTTCCTTGTTAAAATAAATATCTTTTTATCAAAATTTCTATCTTGTGGAACTTACTTTTATTTCAAACTTGGTTTAAATATAAGATTTTCTATCTTTTCAAATAAGGAAACCTAGGGTTTTTACCATAGGTTTGTATTAGGTTGTAACCCTAATTCTAATTGAACTACGTGAACTTTAATCCATATATTTTCATACATGGTACGTAGGCACTCTTCGTGAGGTTCAAGTCCGCCCTAGGATCTAAGTATCCTTGTTTTGTTTTGTTTTTCTTTGGTTTGTTTATTTGTTATGGATGAAATATATGATCTGCATGTAATTCTTGATGTGATATACTTGCTGATTTTTGTATGGTAAGATCTTAATTTAGCCCAAATAAATTAAGAGACTGAAAGGGTGACATGGGTGCCTATAAGTTATGCATAGAACCTTCCCATGTCATAACTTAGCCTCCGAATCCCCAATTTCTTTGGTTTCCAAAAGACTGTTTTTGCCTTTCCTTTTTAAACATGGAGTCATTCTTTTGTTTTCTTAAAACAAAATTGGTTTTTAGGGTTTTCCTTGTTTCCTTTAAAAAATAAAGTGGCGACTCTTTTTCATTTTCAAACTCGACTCCTTTTTCTTTTCAATCATGTAGGCCACTTTTTAGGGTTCACACCCAACAAGAGTGCCTTTAACACTCTTCCTCTCCTCCATCACAGCCTTCTCAGCAAAAGCCTTCTCCTTCTCCTTCTCCACCTCAGCCTCCAGGGCCCGAACTTTCCTCGCCAGGTCCCGCTTCCCTCGAGCTAGTTCATCGTTAGAATCCTTCACCTTCTTCAGCTCAGCCTCCAGATCTACATAGTTCTTCCTCGTGAGTTCGAGTTTACTGATGGCACTCTCAGCATTAGATTGGTGGGTCTTGCATTCGATCTTCCATTTCTCAATCTTAGACACCGCGGCAGATCAATTTTTCTCTGACTCTTGCAGTTTTTGCTCGAGCTCACTCCGGACCTTGGCGACCTCAATTTCTATTTTTTTATCCTCTTTGGGAAGGTCGCCAACAAGCAAGATCTGTTTGCAGCCCTGCAAAGACACGACTAGGTTTAAAACAGAGCTGAAGGGCTACAAAAGAGACCAATATGTGTCAAAGCTTACTCTGTAGAGGCTGGTGAACCCAAAGCGAATTAGCTCAGGGGCGGTCCTTTTTCTGAAATGCTCCATGTCCGCTGGCAACCTCATGGGGTTGCCTAGCTGCTGGAAGTTATAGTCCACAGAGAAGGAACTGGTGATAGCCTCATCTGTGGGCACGGGGAACTAAATAAACCCAAGCAAGGGAGTTAGTCAGAATCCACCTCAGAAACTCATGAGTAGAAGATGAATAAAAGGTTCAAAAAATTAAACTCTTACCTTGGGAATTTTGCGACAGCTTCACTTCGGTTGGTTGCACTCTCCCTAACAGTGGCAACAACAAATGTGCCCTCTTGCCCATACCTCAGAACTAGGGGCTGTTGTTGGAAGCTAGTAGTAGGCCTTTTATTTTTTGGAGGTTCCACCTAGGGGGCTTTCCCCTTCCCAATGACTTTAGGCACCTCAAGCCTGCTAACATCCTGCCCCTTAATGGTAGAAGCCATGAGTTTGCCACTGTTAGGGTTAGTGGGCTTCTTGCCAGCATCCTGCCCAGCATTTTTTAAGGGGACCGTTTAGCTAGTTTTCTACTGGGGCAGTTTCTGTTGCAATTGTTTCTGCTGGGCGTTCTTCTGCACAGCAATCTTCTTATCCATAGCCTCTTTCTCGACTGTCCTCCTCTTGACCACCAGAGCCTGTAGGTTCATACCAGAGTCCTTTTTGGGCCTTTGGTTCCTCGAGTCTGTCCTCTGCCTTTTGGAAAGGAGAGGATTCGAGCTTCTTTTCTCCATTGCTTGAGAGATCGTCTCTTTAGAGTTGGAATTCTCTATTACCAGCGGGGCAAAGTTACCAGCCTTCTCCATAGCTCTTACCTCAGTGGCGCCCTCCTCTTCAATGGGAAACTAAATGCTTCTTTTTTATTCTTGGTCTGGAGGAAGGGTTAGATCCTCCTCAGGCTATTCCCAATGACGGAGACTTGCCTTACCGTAGGTCTGATACCTCGCGTGATAATGAAGTAGGATGTGAGTAGCCCTGCAATGCTGGCTGATTTGGTAGTTAAGCAGCCTTTTGATGTCCTCTTTCTTCAATTCCCCTGCGGTTTCATTAGCATATGGAGCTGCTAGAAAGAAACTGAACACAAGCATAAGCATTAAATCTAACATTCACCTCGGGACCCATATAAGAAGACATAATAGTGTTGAATCTTGCTTAGTGCTTACAGGAAGAGCCTTGTTCACGGTGAATGATGGTGTTCTCCATTGGTAAGGTCCCATCCATGGCCCCGTACATGAAAATGATGTGGTTATGAGCCCCAGGATTGGAATCAGGGATATGTGTAACGAATGGTTTTCTCTTGGGCTTGACAGAGAGGTAATGGTCTAGTTTGTTTTTTAAGGAACAAATTTTATAATGTTGGAGTATCTCGTGCACTCCAACAAAAGTCCCTAGAATTTAGTTAAGGGCATGGACACCCGAGATGATTTTAAAGGAGTTTAACCCTAGTTGGGTTGGAACAACATTACAGTAAAGGAGGAATATAATGGGAAGGTCAGAAAAGGGGACGCAAACTCCGCCCTCCATGAATGCAGCAATGGGAATGGGAAGGTCACCCTGAGAATCTGATCGATAAATGTCCTCACTAGGCTCAGCAAACCGAAAACTGAACTTCCCATCTTCGAAGCTATACAAGGCCTTAAATTCTGCTATCCTTGCAGGATTGTCTTTAATATCGAAAAAAGATTACATCTGCCAAGTGTGAAATGGGGAAGGTTAAATCCAAGATCAACTATCTCTCCTCACACGCCTTGATCTGAGTCTCTAGAACAATGTTCTGACAGGTATGTTTGCCTTGCCTTGACAAACTCAAAAATTGTTCTAAGTGTCAGCTCGGGAGTCACTTAGCTTGGTGTTGGAAAAAGCTAACAAGAGGAAACTAAGGGTCTCCCTCTTAATTTTACCTCAAAGTGGGATTTTCAAACCCTAAAAGGTGGGAAAATTAGAATATTGGCGATTTACCCGAAAAATCAGAGGAAAACCCTAGGATCATGAAACAAACCCCAAGAGCAATACCAACAGCCCAAGGCCAAGAAAATAATATTGAATAAACCAAAAAATAAAGATAGGGAAAGAGTTATATCGTCACAGATTTCAAAAAGGCACCGGAAAGCAAGTTCCCCGGAAGGATGCGACCGTGTAGTGTTAAGAATCTCCAAGGAATAACTTCTGAAGCGACGGGAGGAATCAAGATTGGTCCTCCAAAGCAGTGGCATGGCAAATCTTGAGATGGTAGAAAGGATCGAGAGAGACTTTCTCCGGTAAGTGAACGGTGAACAATGATGGATTTCGGCGAGAGAACAACGCGCACAGTACTTTCTAGTGAAGGCAGATTGCAAAGAGCAAAAAGAGCAGAGAGCAGAAAGAGTAGAGAAAGAGAAGGCAAAAGGCAAAGTAAACAATGATTAAATTTTCCCCAAAGATATAATGCTTCTAGAGCATTAAATGCCACATACGGTGGATGGGACAGCCCCAATGCACATGACGTCAGCACCTTGAAATACGAAAGGGCGTAACCGCACACTTCACCAGCTAAGCCCTAGAAAACCAAGCGCCATAGGAGCATTCAGCAATTGTAAAATTATGACAAGTCCCAATTTGGGAAAGTTATAATTGGGGCAAGTTGTGGGGAAATATTCATGAACCGAGGGTCCATCTTGGGCTAAGGAGCTCAAATTAGAATTATTGACACGTGGCAAAGGCAACTCAAGTAGATCCGTTGCAACATACATGATCTCCCAGCTTGGAGGGCTTATACTCGGCTTGGGACACCTATCTCGTGACTCACACTATATTCCAAATCCTACTACAGTCCAAAACTGTTACTACAGCTATAATTCCTGACACAGCGGTTACAGGAAACCGTGGTTCTTTGCCTAACCATGATCAGTAAACCATGATCAAACTGTTATTGGCTAACCATGGTCAGATCTGACCTAACCAATGCAGCTACCTGACCTCACATGGTCAGTCCATACATGTGGGTATAAATGGAATACGATATAGCCAAATAAGGTAAGCTACAGTACCCTAGCTCTCTGAAATTCATCTTCTTCCTTGCCTTTACCTCCATAAACAGTTTCTGACTTAAGCTTTGGAGAGGGCTTGGCCAAAACCCACCTTGGCCAACCCTCTGACTTGGTTTTCCAAGCTTGTGGGTGCAGGTCCACGCGCAAGAATCAGCTCCTTTATCATCATCAGGTCTCAGGGAGCAGATTTTACCCCGCACAACTGCCAATATTTAGAATATCTTGATTCTTATATTTATTTTGTTAAATTAAGATCTAATTTATAATTTTTCTATTATAATCTCCTATATTTTTATGTAATTTTTTTAGGTTTGTCAAAATTAGGTGATTGTAACTACTCTTTTGCTATATAGACCACGTTTCATATGATTTTATGACAAAAACTATAAAATAATTTAGGAAATGAAAACGTGGAAATATATATAGATAAAAACTTACATACTTATTAATTTTTAGTCATCTTCTTAGCCAAATTCTTGCTTATTTCTAAGCAAATGTACAAAAAATAACAAAATAAAATAATAAGATAGATTATTATTTTATATGTGATTAATTTTTTAACAATTTTTAACAATATTTAAATAAAACTATACAAAAATAGTGATTAATAGTGATATACTAAATGAAATAACTTAACATATAAGTGTAATTTTTGTACTGAAATTTTAATCAAAATTCATATTTTATCCGTATATGCTCGTATACGTATTATTTCCGTTTCCATTCTTTTATGCCAAATTTTTCATCGTATTTTTGTCAAAAAAACTGAATTTTATGTTGTCCCATATTCTCTCGTGCGGTACTTTACTAACTATGGTATCTGTAATAACTAAAAGAATATTGCTTTTTCACCGATTTTATTCATCCACAACAAAATCCCATTTAATGTAGTGTATGTTTATATGCTGTCATGAATTAATTTTTTTAAAGGGAAACTGTGGGACTTACCACTAGAAATGTAGGGATTAATAAGATGGGTTCAATAGCATTGCTCTAATTAAATAAGGGAAAAAAAAAGAACTCCATCTGTTCCTTAAAAATTATTCATTTAAAAAAAATGATCTTTTAGAAAAGTACATTTAATGTGTTCAACAACTTCTAATTTATTTTGGTGTTACTAGACTTCTATTACCATGATAAAATGTGTTATTTTATCTTTATTGTGTCATTTATACTATAAAAAATGATTTTACTCACACTTTCTACTGGTTATGTACACTGGCAAAGGTTTCACTGTTCTAGTGGCATTTTTGTAGTTAATTTAAAAACGGGCTTGTTGTATCTACAAAACATAGTTATTAACCCAGACCGGTCATTGACCCGGTCTAGAGGTCAGGTTATCGGGTCACTAATTCAACCGTCGGGTCATCGGTTGGACCAGTTATATAATTAAAACAAATAATAAATAATTAAATAATACCAAAAAATAAAATGTACATATTTACACTTTAAATAATATGTGTTGTGAAGTTTTTTTCAATAAGCATTAGGTGGTCTAGTGGTTAAGAACTCTTTTGAAAATGTGTACATCCACGTTTCTACTCCTCATACATGCAAATTATTGGAATTTTAGAATATTAGTACCGGTCCAATCGGACCAATTTGCATCCGGTTCGTCTAATTCATTAGCATTTTTGATCCAATTAAGAACCCAGAGGTCTGGTATCCGGTTCACCAGTTCAGGTTTAATAACACTGGTACAAAAAGCATGTGCCATATGATCAGACGGATGGATCTAACTTATGGATGTAGCACTCTCCTTCGGAAAATTATAAAAATTAGTTTGTCCACTTTTTTATGGGGGCAAAAGGAGTGGAGCAACACCCTCCCAGTCTCTCACCAAAAAACAAATAAATAAATAAATTCAATCACATTTTTCTTTTATTTATATCCCTGTAAAATTGTCTTTTGAGGGTTTTAATGGAGTGGCGAACAACTTGGGAGTTGGGCCTTGGGAATAGTGAGGTTCAACCTCTTTCGGGGTTTATCCTTCAAGACTTTAATGCTATGTTTGGATAGAGGGAAGTGGAGAAAAAGAAAAGACAAAAAATGAAAGGAGGGAATTAACTTTTCTTTGTTTGAGGGGTTTAAATTCTTAACCTATCAAAAACTCATTTAAAACTACTTTTATTTTATTTTATAAGTGAAAGGAAATGGAAAAAAATAAGAGTAGTTTAATGAAACTTTTATGATATCAGTTGTCCCTCTTAACTAATAAAAATTTTTTTAAAAAATAACATTTTACTTCAGTTTTCAATAAGACGGGATCTACTGGTAAAATGCATATTTTTCTTTCATTTGCTTATTTTCTATTACTCTGGTACTACATACAATAAATAAAAAAAATAAAAAAAAAAGAAACGAAGAAGTTGGTTTTTGTTCGGCCCGTAAATTGAGAGACTTATACCCCTACCAAAAACGACGCCGTTTTAAATCTTCCATTCGCCTTCAAGTTGGATGGGTTGCGTAGCCGAATTCCGTCGACGTCGTAGACGGTCCATACCACCGCAATAGTTCTTGGCCGCCTCGATCGAAGATCACCTCACAGATTCTCGATTCCCTCCATTTTCCGCAAACCCAAGCACCCCTCACACACAAAGCTACGGGAGGGTCGATTCTTCGTCGTCGGAGAGCTGGGATTTCTCTTTGCGCACGTTTGATTTTGTGGGTTTTTCTCTCCCTCCTTTCTCCTCACATCTCATTCGGATTACTATTATCTCATCCCTCATTCTCTTCACGTTTACAACTTCCTCCTCTAAAAATTCATCAATAAACTTCTCCAAAAAAGCTCCACCAAACTTGGTAATTTTATTTTGGAAAACTCTACAGCAGTTGCTGGTTCTCTCTCCGAGGCATCTATGCAGTTTGACCCACACTAGAATCTAATTGTACGTTGCAAACCTTCAACATTTAGGAACTGGCAGTGTCATGAACAGAAAACCAAACTGGGAAAAGAATTGCTATGCTGAATGGTTGTGTGGGTACACGTCGTCAATGGGATCTCAACCCGTTAGCTTGTAAGTTGAAATTCAAATAAAAAAATAACTGCCAATTCGAATTTCAATTGAACAAAGATGTAGAGCAAGCCTTCACCCCCGACCACTTCGTTCGTAATGCCGAAGCCCTCGTGGTCGGATACTCCGGAATCAGATCCTAGGACACCAGACGATGATAGCTGGAAAGCAGCAATTGACTCTTAAAGATTTCCCATTTCCCACTCTGGACTTCTCTCTATTTACCATTTTCTCTCTCTACACAATTTTTTTTTTTTTTTTTCTTTCTAATAACCACCATTCGTCTTCAATGACCAACCACCATGTCCATTGACCGCCAAGGTTTGTGCTTGTATTGGCCTTCTCTTTCTACTTCTCTCTGTTCAAAATTTTTTTTTGGAGTCTGGTGTAAATCAGCCGATGCTTACCACATGACTGAAAAAATGCTTGAGAGGAGTTTTGTATCGTTAGATGCTCACCACAAGCCGATGCTCAATTCTGCTCACCAAGTCATCATTTGTATATTCTTATATACTTAGATGTAGCCATGTAGGTTTCTTTTAGTACTCACATATGTTCTCTTTGTTTGCAGCTCGACAAAGAGACCATAAATTTTTGCAACGCCTTGTGTCGGGGACTCCCAGACTCCCAGGTATTGAACCAAATTGTGGTACCCTTCCCTTCAGTTATAAATTTTTGCATTAATTTTGTAACATTTCTTATGTTGGTTTCATCCTTCATTTGGCTTAATGGTTTTGTTTGGCTCAAGGGATTGTTCACTGCTTTGGGAAAAAAAACCCTCTTAGTGAGCTTAATTACATTACTAGATTTGACCTCATAATTGTTGTGTTGTATATTTCAGGCTTTACCCTAAAAAGCATACAATACATGAAAATTCGGTTTGGTCGTAATTGGGTACTTGCATGGCTATTGAATTCAGCATTAAGCATTATTGTGATATTTGTTACTATTAACCAGGGTCATTTGATAGGATTTTATGGGAGTAGTTTGCTTATTATATTAGACCATGGTGTAAGTTTTGAAAGATTTTGGTTGAAATTTTTTGGATTTTAAAGTAGTGGGAATGCTTGGGTTCCATTGAATGGAATTGTTGGATATTTTGAATGTTTGACCCGCACATTCTATTGTTTTGATCAGAATGGTTTGAATGCAAAGAGAGAGAGAGAGAGAGAGAGAGAGAGAGAGAGAGAGAGAGGTTTGTCACGATCTAAGGTATTTGAATATATGCCCACTTATGATCTTAAGTATTTGAAGCAATTTCATGCTTAAAGGTGAATCTTTCAAAATTTGAGCTTATTTGGAGTGGGTTATGCTTCAAGCATCAACTATTGGCCTTCCTTTCAGTGCTTCATTTTACCTTACCTCTATTTATGATCCTATTGTTGAGAGATGTCAAGGATGTTAGTGGCTGATCGTGTTGTTTGTTTTATTTTATATTTTTTCATTCTTGAAAGGTCATTAGAGTGGTAGGAAAGGACAGAAATTAACATTACCTCTGTTTATGATTCTATTGTTGAGAGATGTCGAGGATGTTAGTAGCTGATCGTGTTGTTTGTTTTATTTTTTATTTTTTCATTTTTGATATGTCATTAGATTGGTAGGAAAGGAAAGAAATTAACATATTTGTTATTTGGACTCTGCTTTACATAGGTGCAGTTATGCTGTTTCCATGCATATATCTTAGTGCAGAAAGATAAGGGGTAGAAAGCAGGGCATGCAGAATTCACACTAGCAAATGTGGAAAACTGCTTGTGGGTACAGAAGGAAACAAAACACTGACCCTTGTGGCTAATTTGTTAGATACATCTCAACATGATGATCTGCTTTGAAGTGCCTAATTTATCATAGATAATACTTTAATATTTAAACGAAGATCGCATGCATCTTCTTTTGGTAGCTCAGATATTGTTCCAATATTATGTGGTTCCTTATGTTTCCCGCTTGATACCCACTCATTAAAAAAGAGAGAAAAAGCACAGATTAAACATCATGATGCTAGGGTAATGAATAGGCAGGAGGCAAGGTCTTTGAATATTGAATGTTTTATTTGCTTTATATTTATAGTTTCTGAGAATTTAAATTTTTTTGGAACGTTGAGTTATCTTTAAGATGAACTAAACTTGTTTGTTTAGTGCATATTAACCATAGAGGTAGCCGTGGTGATGGTAGTTCTATGAGGAAATAGCAAACTTTTGGTTCCCAAGTCAATAATTTTTTGCTCTAACCGGGTATCATTTTTTATCTTTTGCTTCCAATAAACTTTTAGCTTCAGGTAGCAACAAGTTTTTTTTTAACCTCACTTTTCCTTAAATTTTGGGTTGTTGGCCAAACCATGCACAGTATTTTAAATTTATATTTGATCATGACTTCTTTGTGGTGGTTTTGTAGTAACCTCTTGGGAAATATGTATGATTTGGCGTTTATGTAACCAAGAATTTTTGTGTAAAAACTATTAAAATTTTCCTTTTCATGTTTCTTTTTAATCTATATTTCTTTTGAATTTTCTCAAGTAGATATTGTATATTGTTTGTATTATCCTTAGAATATTTAGTTTTTTCCCCCAATCATTGGTGTTGTATTTTGATCCCAATCTTTCAATGTAGTAAATTGATTTTAATCTTTCAATGTAGTAGAACCAATGTCAAATTTGGAAAACATGAAATTGGCATATACGAGAGAATCGATTTTGCATATAGAATCAAATAATCAATGGACTGGTTCCAAGATTTTTTTATGGGTAGAGCTGTGTAATAGAGAAGAAGGCAAGTACATTTCGTGCAAAGTCTCGGGACACAACAATACCAAGAAATTCCCAACAATACTATTTACTATTTAGGCACTACAAAGATGAACTCTGAAAAAAACCAAAAAATGAAAAAAGAATACTACCCTTTGGTGATCACTTTCCAAATTAATATCAAACAAAGACTTGATAGTCAATTTGTAACAATTTGAGAGGTAAAACCCTTCTTTCGGTATTACTTTGGGAAGTGCACTAAAAGGTAATTTTCCCAAAATCACTCACGTGATGGGTCCTGTGTGAAGCCCCCCCCCCCCCCCCCCCCCCCAGTTTTTTTTTATTTATAAACTCCTAAGTAAGAGGGAGGAGAACTACATTCCTTTCTTTTCTTTTCTTTTCTCTCTTAAACTCCCAGAGTGTAAAACCGAAGTTGTTGCATTTGGCTGTTGTTGTTATGTTTTTCTGCCCCCACTTGTTCATTTTGCATATCTTCGACACCGCTACAGAGAACACTACTTTTTTGAAAAATTTGATTTGAAACGTGGACAGGAGAGAAGCTCATGAATGTAGTTGTTGTCGTTGCAGCTGGTGGATTGAATTGGCATAGAGACTAGAGAGACAGAGCGAGTGAGGATCTATGCGATGGCAGCAGCATCATCGTCAGTAAGGACATGGAGGACCGCCTTTTTGACGCTGAGGGACGAAACCCTAACTACTCCTCCTTGCACCTCCCTCCTCCATCTCCTTCACAACCTCATCTTCTCTCATTCCCACTCTTTGATCGTGGCTGCTGCCTGACCTTCCCCCTCATGAGGTATGTATCATGCCCAACCTTTGTAATCCTCTCCTTCTTCAACCGCTCTTCACTTTAATCATACCAATGCCCACATCACAGTTCGACTATATATTTGTTCCCCACACTTTTTTGGATTCTGCTGCCTGTATTTTTCAGAATTTTGAAACTTATGGTTGTAGGTTACGTCTGACATAATGTTTATGCTGGAACTGGCTGCCACTGCTGCAAAGGGCGATGAAGATAAGACCCATACAT
Organism: Liquidambar formosana; assembly: GCA_039720395.1. NCBI lineage: Eukaryota > Viridiplantae > Streptophyta > Magnoliopsida > Saxifragales > Altingiaceae > Liquidambar > Liquidambar formosana. The sequence goes on from CM077830.1 coordinate 5,096,533, forward strand.
TTACACACATTTTCCGATTGGTAATAATTTTTTCATTTGCATTCTCTATACTAACAGTGCAACCTCTTTTGTACTTTCTTAGATGGGTTTATGTATGTATGTATGTGTACCCCACTGGATCCATGTGAAGGCCTCAACTTCTTTCATATGACAATTGTTCTTATGCGTTGCAGATTCATGGCCTCAGTCAGTGTGTGTCCCTTGATATAAATTCATCCTCTTGGTCTCTCATGCTTGACTCTTTTGGAAATATGGTTGAATTTTTCCTTGGTAAACCTGGTACGAAGCGAGTCTTCTCTGGGAATGCTGCCGGAATTAGAGCCATACTGGATTGTTTAGAAACTCTAAGGTTAGTTCATTTAGCATAGGTTTTTTGTGTATCCTTCTTTGAGCATGCTATGCCAGAACAATTCTCCTGTGTCATTCTGGCCCCTTAGTGTCGTAATTGTAGAAATATGCCAATATTATTTGTTTAATTTTTTTACTTTTTTTGAATGAAGAAAATAAACCAATGGTTTTTGCTGTGAGTATATAGTATTCTCTGTAATAAAATAGATCAGTTACAGTTTCAGTTAATTTTCTGCGTAATTGCCACTTGCATACTCTTTATATGATTGCTCATGTATGTCATGCCTCATGAATTCACTGCTTCTAATGTTCAAACTTCCAAAATACGTTCTGAGACCCATATTGTAACTTTTCTTTTCCAGGTGTCTTATCAGTGTATATCACAGAAAATGTTTACTATCAGAAAATATACAATTAGTGAAGTTCCTTCTCCGCATTGTTGAATGCTCTCATGCTGAGTTATTATGCTCATCTTATTCAAATGGCAATCAGAGGTGTGGTCCTGAAGTTGGAAAGAGAATACCCAGGTCCAGCACATTATGGGAAGTGCTGACCATCACATTCACTATGATTGGTGAAGTATTCTCAAGACTTGGATCTTCTTTCCCAGTTGACATTTGGCAATCAACAATCGGGGTGAGCGTACTCTATCCCTATCTGAAAATATCTACTTAATTGAATGATTTAGAAAATGACTTAGGTTCGTTTGTCATGAATTAGGTTCTTAGGAAAGTGATGGATGTCTTGGCTTCTAAAAGCCTGCTTGTTGAAGACAATGTAATGTCCAGGTAACCTTCACCATCCCACCCATGACCCACCCTCCCTCGCCTGCATTTCTTTCTAATAAGTTACTGAGTTAGACATATTAATTACAAATTTGAAAACTCCAAGAATTGATGGTCTGCTCCGCAGGTTTTATACATCTCTTCTGAATTGTCTACATTTGGTTCTTATGGATCCTAAAGGTTCCCTTTCAGACCATGTGAGTTCATACAATTTTTTGTACAATGTAACATCAAGTCATGGATATGTATTTCAGTTCTTCTTTTTTACACCTGTCGGATTTTAATATTTTTGCAGGTGGCAGGTTTTGTAGCAGCATTGCGGATGTTTTTTATATATGGCCTTTCTAATAAACCCCAATATGCATGTCCTGTTGCTGGCAACAAGGATAAGGAACTCAGTTCTATGAGCCTTAAGTCAGGCTTGGCAGAATCTACAAAAAATGGTGGTCTGTATAGGCCTCCACACTTGCGCAAAAAGGATGGCACAAATCTGCAGCAGCCAAAAGCTTCTGATTCTCAGAGTTTTTCTGATCACGAATCTTGTACGATTGTATTTACATCATCGGATTCAGATTATAGTGACAGTGATGGATCAGTGAAAGATGTTAATAGTGTTCATAGCTCTAAGGCTCGAGTAGCTGCCATTGTGTGCATACAGGTAAGTTCGTGACATCACTTTTTTTTAAAAAATTATTATAAAACTTATGACTTTTATCCTGGGGCTTTCTTGACAGTTGAACTCCTAGTTTAGGTGTTGAAGGAATAACCTAGTTTGAGGTTTATTTTTTGATTGTCAAATGCACAATGCTAGGACTTCATTGGTACTTGATAGGTTTTGATGGGTTGATCAACCATTTTTGAACCGCTTATCTGCATCCATCACTTTAGAGGCGAGTGGAGATATAGAATAGATGATAGGTTGGTTAGCTGTAATTTTTTTAAAAATATATTTGGAGACTAAATGTCTTTTGGGTTTGGTCCTTCTACATGAAATTCTCAAGGATGAAATTCTTAGAGCCATATGCTTTTGCTATCTCATTTATAAATTATAATAAATGTCATGCTTTTTAAAGATTGTAGCACTGGTTGTATAATGGATTCAAATTTCTATGTGGGTGTGTGTTTCGGAAATGTGATATATGACTGTTCATATGACCGTGTGGTAGTAGATTGAACTAGTAGTGGTGGGTTACGAGCATTGTGAAGGTGGAAATATAAATTCTTGTTGATGAGGCGATGACTCAACTCAACTAAGCCTTATTCCCAACTACATGGGGTCGGCTACATGAATCCCTTTACGCCATTCAGTTCTATTGAGGGCTGTATTTGCTGTTAAATTCTTAGCACACGTGTCTTTTCTCACCACCTCTAACCACATTGTTTTAGTCCTTACTCTTGTTCTATTAAGACCTTCAACTTGAATTGAGTCACTCTTACTTATAGATGTGAGTATGTGACTTACTACCTTAAAGAAAGTAATGATAACTTTAAATATTTTCATATAAATTTATAGTTCTCTTAAAGTAGTGTTTCAGAAAATTATCCATTTATCATATGTGTTTTATGGTCTCATATGAATGTATGATACAAATATACTATCATACAATCATATAGTCAAAATGTGATGCTTATGCAGCTTATCTAAATCTGTATTATATCACATATGATATAGTATGGTATATATAGTGTATCATACATTACAGATAACATTGAATAGTGGTCACCCATCATCTCTTGCTTTTCGCATAGGACTTAGAAAGAATACACGCAACTTCCGAGCAGGGGAGTGGCCTAAATCTAGGTCGGTGTAATTCACGCTTGATTTCAGTTGGAAGATACAGTTTTCCTAGTGTATCATACATTACAGGTAACATTGAATAGTGGTCACCCATCATCTCTTGCTTTTCGCATAGGAGTTGAAAGGAATACACGCAACTTCCTGGCTGGGTGGTGGCCTAAATCTAGCTCTGTGAAATTCACTTTCATTCTAGTTGGAAGATACAGTTTTCCTAAATCTTTAGATTTATTAATGGCCTATTTGGTTGTCAGATTGGATCCATTGTGATTTTCACAGTATTGAAGCTTCTTGTCCATTTAAAAAAGTTAGAATCATTATTCTGGAAAATAGTCAAATGCCTTTGTTTTTAATTTTCACTCTCATTTGTGATGATGATAGGCTGATAGCCATCCTCTTGAATAGTTGAATGGTCCCATTCAAGAAAATGGATATGTACCTTCAATTCTATGTATATTACGATGGATCCATTTGGACAACCTATCGAGCCATAAGTAGTCATATAGATTGACAGAGAGAAGAAATTGTGAATGTTGATTACTGTGACGTTTGCAACTGGTCACTCTAAGGGGAATTCTTTTATTAGCGTGAACTTTCCTAAATTTTCTATGAGTTTGGCATATTTTGTCCAGAGAGAAATTTTAGTAGCTGAATTTTTCAAGATATTGAAGCCTCCAAACATTGATGTATGATGTTAGTCATGTTATTTAGCTCTCCAAACTAGCTGAAAACTTATATGATGCTTTAAGTTTGTTAATTACTCGATTACACTGATCTCTATTTGCTTTATTTGGGATTAGCTTCTCTTTTGTTAATCAGTTTAATGTAGATCAGTGAACTTAATTTTTCTGCATCTTTGTGATGAGATCTCATTGAGAAAGGATCTTATTTATTTATTTATTTTTAATGTTGGTTTGCTAGTTTCTTTTAGTTTAGTTTGTTCACTAGAATGACCTTTTGTAATATTGACTACATGTAGATGTATCCCTGAAAAATTTTATGGTTTCTTTTTTTATATGTTTAGAAAATAATAATAAACAATTGTTAACCACTAAAACTTTAAACTTTGTGCAATTTACTTTTTGAATTTGATGGAAAGGATCTTTGTCAAGCGGATCCCAAATCATTTACGGGCCAATGGACAATGCTTCTGCCTACCAATGAAGTACTGCAGCTGAGGTGAAACATTCTGGTTCCTCATCCCATTCTTGTGGGGTTAATTAGTTCATTAATAGTTAATGCGGTTTTGTTTTGCTATTCGATTCCCATTTTTCTCATTCTTCCAGCTTTTACATGTTACTTTGCTCATTTACAGGAAGTATGAAGCCACTCTAATGACATGTTTGCTTTTTGATCCTTATTTAAAGGTATTGGTTCTGCCTTTTATAATTAATGTTTGACGATTTCAAATTCTCTTAGGTCATATTTATGTCATCTAGGCCCCAAATAGATATCTATTTTTTTTTTAAAAAAATACAGTTTCATCCCCGCAAGTTTTACTCAAAAATACTTGCACCCCTCTAAGTTTTTTTTCAAACACTTTGTCCCCCTCATGTTTGGAAAATGTATATAATCCTTACAATGTTGATGGAAACAAGGATTTTACAAATAAATTCTTACCATATGTTGGTGAAATACCCCATTACTAGGGCATCTTTGTCTAAAAAAAATGTTATTCTTGAGTCATGTGCAACCATTTTTCGTCAAAAAGAACAAGTAGTTGAGTGACGGAATGGTGTAAGGTGTCATTTTTCAGAACATGAGGGGGTCAAAGTGTTTAAAAACAAACTAGAAGGGTGCAAAGTGTTTGTGAATGAACATTGAGGGGGTGCAACTGTATTTTCCCCCTTTTTTTTGTTACTTCTGCCTTGATGCATCATTTCTCCTTTGTGGTAATTGCCAGAGGCTTCTCATCATTATATTATGACTCTTAACTTTTATGCAAAATATAATTCAAGTGTACCATAGTATTACTCCTAGCTCACTTCTACTTTATGTTGTCAAGGCACGGATTGCATCTGCATCAACTCTTGCGGCTATGATGGATGGGCCTGCATCTGTTTTTCTGCAGGTAGCAGAATACAAGGAATCCACTAAACGTGGATCTTTTACTGCACTTTCAAGCTCCCTTGGTCAGATACTAATGCAACTTCATACAGGTATGTGAAAGACATTATAATTTATCCTGCATCTAGTTTGGTGTAAATTGTGGTCCCTTTTGATGCTTTCTTTTGATGTCTCATTTTTCCTTATTATTGCTCACATGCTCAAGTATAATGCCCGATGTAGGTATCCTGTACTTAATCCAGCGTGAAACTCATAGTGGATTGCTGGCGTCATTGTTCAAAAATATCATGCTTTTGATATCATCCACACCGTATGAATATTTCTTCTCATTATACTCCAATGGTTTTTCTTATATTCACTTATTTTTATTGGAAATTCCTCCACATATCATTTGTGCTTCCTGTCACATTCATGTTATCCTTATTATATTATTCTCCAGGGTTCAATTTTAAATGTGGTATCTAGGGCTTGCTTTTTTTGACCATGTGAAATAAGTTTGGATACGTTATAGGCATGGACTTAAAAATCGAGAATATCTATTGCTGATATATTGGCATATCGGTGACCCCCGATACGATTTCCTACTGCTATATCTTTTTGACATTTTATCGAATGATATATTTCGGCGAGATATCGAGTTTATCGGAAAATTCCATGAATTTTGTCAATTTTTCACAAATCATCAAGGCGATATGGTCAATATATTAGTGTATCAATGAGATATATCGGCCAAATTTGACTTTAGAGAAGAAGAAATGTGCTGTCCTTATTTTCCTTGCCGTTGTCGAAGAAGGAGAAGAAGAAAAGAAGAAGCAGCCATTGCCGGAGAAGGAGAAGAAGAAGAAGACGAAGACACTTTACATACCTGGGACAAGCTGCTGTCGCCATCCTCAGTTGGGGTCGTTGCCGTTGTCTAGGCCATCATCGACCGTCAACTGGGTTTGTCTCCTTCAGATCTGGTGTCGAGTAGTGATTGCCTCTTGGAGTCGTCGCCCGGTGGTCGTTGGTCTTCTTTGCTCTCTCTTCTTTGGTCGCGCGAGCCTCTCTCCCAACTTGTGACAGCAAACAGCAAAGCCTAGATTTTTTTTTTTTTTCTTCTCTCTCTCTCTCTTTAACTTTCATTATTTTGTAAATTCATTATCAATTATCCAGAAATTGAAAAAAAAAAAAAAAAAAAAAAAAACCAAAAACAAAAAACCAAATGTATAGGTCCGTAAAAAATTGTGGGAATATTCAAAAAGACCCCTACTCATTTTTTATATTTTTTTGTAGTTAAAATTCTTTTTCCTTTTTACTTTTGTTTTTATTTTATTTTTTTTATAACTATTTTTAACCTTTTCACATATTTTAAGATATAATTTCAAGTCAATGGCCTTTGATCTAATGACACTTTACATATATCTTAACTCTTCAATGATAATTGACATTTAGATGTTGAGTTTGCATAAATTTTTAATCTTTATTTTCTCATCGCAATATACTTTTTATACCTTACACAACAGGTAATAGCCTTAAGTACCGTTAAAATTGCAATCTTTTGATTCTAAATTGTGTATTTGAGTCTAAATCAATGTTTTCCAGAGTTTTAATGAAAATTTCGATGTTTAACTAATAATATCCATCATATCTCTAAATCGATATCGATATTTTCGATATATCCGATATATCCGTATTTTTGGACCATCGATATAGTCATCGATATGGATATTTAACTTATCGGTTGGGCTATGTTTTTGAAAGTTATATTCATATAATTCTTAAATTTTTGGACCTATTGAGACTTCTATATACGCACCTATGAGTTTTATACTCACACACACACACACACACACACACACACACATATATATATTATAGTTGATATCATATTAGGGCAAGGGCTGACTTGAAGTCAGAGAAAGGAGTTACTACATGAGGGTATAATAAATACCAAAATACAATAGTCTGTTATAGATAAACCAAAGCAAAAGGAGGTGTTTGAAAGAAAAGGTTTTTCAACTGAAAGAGTTTCAATTTAACACTTCATTTATTTTTGTTGAGATAACTGTAAAGAGGAAGCATCAAACAACTTGCAGCATCTCTGGCGATTAGTAGGGCTGTAAGCTGGACTGGGCTGAGGTGGGCAAATTCAGCTTGAAGATCAGTTCCTCCGATCAATCTTGGCTCTACTCATTTTCATCCCCTTGAAATAAGCCCAAGTTCGACCCATTCTATGGAATGAGCTTTGAGCCAAGTTTGGGCTTCTCAAACTAATTAATGCAAGTATTAAATCATTTGATAATGCTACTTACATTGATGCTGCAAAAAATATGTTATGCTAAAAGAGTGACTTCAATTTATGACCTGGAAGTTATACTCATATGTATAACCATTTACTTTACATTAAATTTATGACTTTAATGTGATGTAAATGCATCGAATTCCCCCACTCCCCCTTCACCCCCAACCAAAAAAATAAAATAAAAAGGAAATAATATAGTTTGAGCCAGGTTGGTTTACGTTAGGCCAAGCTCGGCCCATGTTATTAGACAAAATAAGGTTTAGGCCTAAAACTGTTACTGAGCGTGGATCTGTTCAAGGTCATACAAAGCTCAGCTAAAATTCTTTTAGGACAAGTGGGCAGTTATCGAGGTGATCTGGTAATTTCTATTCTTCTTTTTGTTCTTTCTCTTCACTTCCTTTTCTTCCGTTGTGTGTTGAACATGCAAGTATCAAGCATGCAGAAATAGGAAGTTTTGTTTGAATCATATTCTTACCCATACCCATGCTGTTTTAGCCTGGTACCTTAGGATGAATCAAAGAGTCTTGTTAATTCAGTTGTTCTAAATATTTGCAGTGATCTTTGTATCGATCGTGCCCAAGAATAATATGTTCTTGATTATCGGTGGTTGCTTTATAGGAATCTTGTAGATGGAGATTAATCCATTTTTATTTATTTGTTTTTTAGTTTCGTACTAGCAAAATCTTAACACACTAATACAAATACTTTGACCAATTTTTTGAGGAAATTTATTTTAATGGTTTTTTTCCCATTTGTATAAATTTTTAGCGACCTGTAGTTTATTGGTTTTGTTTAGATTTCAATGCTATTTTACATGAACTCGGGGATTGGTGTTAGGTACAGATGTGTATTGCGGGGCCAGATTCATTTTTTTCCATAGATTTTCCATTATTTTGCGTCCAGTTGGCATACCTGTACCCATGACACCCATGCTGTGCCATTTTGACATGGGCACTTCAGGGTGAAGCAAATGGTCCAGGTAACATAAGTTCAATGGTAGTAAGAAATAATTTTGATTATTTACTTCCATTTGCTTGTAATTCTATATGCAGTTAATATTAGTAGTCATATAATAAAATTCTAAATTTTTGTTAACTGATTAGATAAATGTATACAATCCAACAAATATACAAATACTAGCAATGACATTATTAATATAGCCTCATACATCCAAATTCCGGTCATGAGCTTTCTAGTAACATCCTGTACCAGTACTGAACTAAGTAAATGAAAATCAACAAAAAAATGGCATGAAAACCATAGAAAGAAGAAAGAAATGACTCCTACATTCAAAGCCGCTTAAAGCTAAATTGAATGTTGGTAAACTATCTTATTTACTAGATCAGGCATTCATTAAATTTAAATGTTAAAAGACCCCTAAAAAATGAATTTTCAAAATGTTTATAACCTTTAATAAAAATTTGTAAGTTTTTAAATCGAACTTTAATATGAGATTCGTACCCCCAAACATGTCATTCAGCTTCCATATTTTATTCTACTAGGGTTGTATTGGTTATTTAATGCCTTGGAAGGATCAATGACCAAAAAGAACAAAGTGGATAAAAGGGTTCTATAATTCTTTATAATCGCTGCTGGTTCTGTTAATTTTATGATCAAGAATGCCATATATACCTATATATTATTTGTCCTTGTTCAGAATTCCATCAAAGGTGGCGAGGAATATTGAGAAAGTGATGAGAGATTTTTTTTTGGGAAGGGGTGGGGGAAGGTAGGAAGGATAACTTTGTTAATTGGGAGTTAGTCTCTTGTCCAAAGCTCAAGAGTGGTTTGGCTATTGGTGCTAGGAACATTTCTTTGATAGGGAAATGGTTATGGAGGTTTCCTCTAGAGCAGGATTCATTGTGGCATTCGGCCATTTGGAGCAAATATGGGATCCAGGGTAATGGATGGGATACTAATTTAGCAACTCATGTGTCAGCTCAAAGTCCTTGGAAATTTATTTCACTGGATCTATCTCACTTTGGTCAATATGTGAATTTCATTGTTGGGAATGAGGAGAAAACTTGTTTTTGGGAAGATGTGTGGAGAAGGGATTCATTGTTTGCATCTTTGTTTCCTCGTGTGTATTGTTTGTCCTTATCCCACAATGTTTCAATAGATAGTATGGTTTCTTCTGTTTCGTAAACAATTGATTGGAATTTTATTTTTTTTCAGAAATCTTAATGACAAGGAAATTGCTGAGTATCTTCTCCTTTATTTACTTGAAGGGCTGTTTTGAGACCTTTCGTTAAGGATAGGAGGAGTTGGGCTTTCATTCATGGTTTTTTTTTTTTTCTTTTTCTTGCAAATATTTCTTTGACAAGTTGGTTGGGAATTTGAGTATTCCCTCCTTTTCCTCTTATAAGATGATTTGGAAAGCAAAGGTTCCTCCGAAAGCAAACATGGAGCCATAAAGGCTTAAGGAAAGAAAAAAGTAAGGGGGGGGGGGGGGGGGCGGCAGCTGCCTTCCTTGATTTTATTTTTTAAATATTTTATACTATAAGTATTTTTGAAGTTCTAGATTTGCCACATTTAAATTTTTCTAGGGGGAATTACAGATAGGTCCGGCTACGAGCAAATAATTATAGTTCAATAGAAATGACTACTAACTCAACTAAAAACGACTAACTGTAATTATTTGCCCGTAATTGGACTTATCTGTAATTCCTTCATTTTTTAAACCCTCTTTATTTTCTTTTCCCATCTCTCTCATTTTTTATTTTTTCCTCCATATAGAACCTCCAATTCCCCTAATCTCTCATTCCCTTGTCTCTCTCTCTCAAAATGTCACAAAAGTTCACCTCCCTTAAATTAAATTCTTGGCATCGTCCCTGTCTGAAAGTTCAAGTTTTTGCATGGAATTTAGCTCATTGGAGAATTAACATCAATGATTTGCTTCAAAGAAGATGACCTCTATTTTGTTGTCTCCCCAATGATGTGTTATGTGTTGAAAAGGTGCAGAGGTTGTGGATCATTTATTGTTGCATTTCCCTGTTTACTTTTTCATTGTGGCAAAGGCTTTTTAGATTGGCGGGGTTGAGTTGGGTTTCGTACCTTTCGTGTTTGAGCATGTTGATTAATGAGCATTGGGGTTTGGGGAATGGTGAGAGAGCTATTACGCTTTGGAGGTGCTGTAGTTCTTGCTTGTCTTTGGATCATTTGAAAGCAAAGAAATGCGAGAATTTTTTAAGCTAGATATGAGGAGATAGAAGATTTGTGGGACTGTTTGTTTTTCTTGGCTTCCTTTCGTGCTTTAGTTACTAAAGCCTTTTATAGTGTTCTACTTTTTGTGATTATGGCAGGGTGGAGAGTAATCTGTGATTGTTGAATTATCCTATATATGTCTCCCCTCCTTGATTTTTGTCTGATTCTCTCTTTAATCTCTTGAGGGGTGTGGTTTCTGTTCTTTTTCTTTTTTGGGATTTAGTCTTATTTTGGTAGGACTCCTTGTCCTCCTTGTACCTTTTGTATTTTACTATTAATAAAATTATTTGTTGCTTGCTCCAAAAAAGAAAAAACGGAAAAAAGAATGCCATGGTGGTCTGTGTTGCCTAATTGCCCAACACTGGATAAGAACCATTGCGGCCTCTCATGGACATATACTATTTCTGTTAAGATATTGGCTGGTCTTAGTCTGCACAGCCACCAATAACGCCTGCTTGGAAAGATTGGGATCTGCCATCCAATACAACCGACATGGTACATTAAGTGTACAGAACGTGGGTCTGATCGTATGATTGGATGCTTAAATATTTTATCACATGCAATTTCTTTTCTTTTCTTTTCTTTTTTTTTGGGTAAGTACATGCAATTTCTTTGACAGGTGCATAAGAATTTGTGAGCCCTTCTCTTTTTTAATAACATTCTATGTTTTCAATATGATGCTTATTGACATTCAAGGACTCAGATGCAAAACATTCCTGTCCTCAGTTTGTTCGTGCTTTGCCTGTTTTCCTCTTTCCTTTTTCAACAGAATCTGTGAAGTGTGTATATATAGTATGTGTGTGTGTGTGTGTGTATGCATGTATGTTAGTACCGATGTTCTGATTATGTTCGTTCTACAGATATTCAAGAATGCCTGCAGAGTTGTTGCCAACAGTTCTCACAACTCTTCGAGCATGGATTGAAGAAGGTTTTCCATTTAAAAGTGATCAGACCGGCCTGCTGGTTAGTTTTGTTCAAAAATGATCTTTGGAGTCATCCATGATAGCTATATCATATTTTTACGTCTTTTGACAGGTTGCTGCTTTTAATTGCTTGACGGCAGCTCTATCTAGCTCACCTGTCTCACCGCAAGTTAAGGAAATGTTTTTAGAAGAATTATCTACAGGTTAGCCTTAAATGGTATAGCTTTTTATGGAGCTTAAATGTGCTGGAATTTTTTTATGCTTGAGTTTTCATTATGGAATATATACAGAAAACTAGATATTTTTACTCAACATTGTTCTGCAGTGTCAATATCTAATAATCAATTAACATTCTTTTTAGCATTTGAAACCCAAAATCAAGTTTTTTTTTTTAATTTTTTTTTCCTTGGGGACGAAATCAAGTTGGAGAGATGATAAAGTATTTAATTAATCTGAGAAACACATCAATCATGGGTAACTTGATTTTTCTATTATTTTTTTCTATTTTTTTTTATACATTCTTTCGTGTGTAAAGTTGCATCACGCCCGAGACATGATGAGATGGTCGAGATTGAGACGAATGATACTGAAATGCGATGAGGACTGAAACCGAGACTTTGAACCATGCTAGCCTATATAAACTCTTGCTTAAATATAACAAAACATATTTATGAGTAACATGATAGAAAAATCCATCTCTTGAAAAAGAGACTTGATTTATGACATGTTACTAGGGGTATGAGGTGGCTCTATAGTGTCCTTCAGCCCTTGACCTTACTATTAGATTTTGCTTCTTCCTTCTTCCTTCTTCATATCACCAATCACCATATTACCATAAATTAATGTACAATACCTAAAAGCTAATCTTCGGTCTAGATTGGTCTCCATTGTGCATTTAAAAGAGCTATAACCTTTAATTATTAGAGGGATTTACTATGAGACATTTCAAGCACATCAATTAAATACTTTTAACCAATGTTACTAGGATCTCTTTACCCCCTTTCGAACCGTGATTTGGGGTCCTCGACCTGAAATGTGATTCATTCGCGATCTAGATTTCCATTTTTAGCGTCTCAAAATATAAAGGAGAGAGAGAGAGAGAGACACACACACACACACACACACAGATACTTTTGTTTGCAAAGTTACAACTTTAACTTAGGATTATTTGAAATTGTATGAGACTCTCAAACTACTATAAAATGTTAGTAAATTCTATATATAATTCAATTACTAAAATCATTCGATATTTAAATTTAATTAAAGTATCAATTTTCATAATATTTCAAAAGAATCTCTCTCAGTAAATGTGGAATACATAGATATACATACATACTTAAACATATGTATACGTGTGTGCGTAGTGAAATGAATAAAAGTTTTAAAGTGATCCCCGATCCAATTGGCAAACCAACTAAGCCTACACCCTAACGTATCATGTATCAATGAAGCGTCGTACTCGTATCTGTACTGTGTACCACATACCATAGTGAACCACACTCTAGGTAACATTGCTTTTAACATTTTGCTTATTGATTTCAAATGAGGGTGATGTGGGGAATGTTGGGATCAAAATGGATTTTGTAATCGGTTGACCACTGGCCCAAGAAATCTGAGAGGGAGAGATGGTGTTAAGACATCTAGGGAGAAATTTAGTGATGACTTTGTGAAGAATAGTAATCAGATTAATGGGCATAAAGTCTTTGGATTACAGGAGCCAATCATACAAAGGATGAGATTCATAAATGTGGTATTAGTGCACTTGTTGATAACTCCAATGAAGCTTGTGGAGAGCTTTTAATTAAAATTCTTTGAAAACATTCCATCAGTCATGAATCATAACAATAATGATTCATGAATCCATTCGGGCTTGAGGCTTCTTCTTGTCTAGACCAAACTCAGCTAGCCTAATCTCCACGATATGAAACAGTCATTTCAACCAAGCCGCTTTCTCCTTGGATATAGGGAACTAATCCACCCACCTACCTCAGACCGTAACAACCTCGTCTACAACCTCATCTTTTGAAGAAAAGGATGTAGAAAAGGAGAAAAAAATCCACCAAAAGCTAATAGAAAGAACTAAAGCTCTCAATTATTTTTTATCACCCATTTGTGATGTGGTGATCATGTTCTTTCTCTCACAATTAGAGACATGATGAAAATATTTGGTGTTGTCCTCACCCATATCCAAACACTTAATGCTAGCCTTTGGCCTCAACCAAGTTTCCTTCATAAGAAAAACTTCTTCCTAAGAGCATTTAAGCCTACTTCTCTCTCCCATCTCCCTGGCATCGAAAGATCCTCTCTCCTATATGGCTATATCAAATGACACCTATTAAGAGAATCCAAGTTTTTGTAGGTCTCTTTATTCCAAGTTTAAGCTTTGTGCAAATTTCAACGTTTTCATGAACTTATAGCCTTCCCAACCCTGCACGATGTTTCCATTACAAGCCCTTGGAATATAGATTTGAAGGAGGGATGCTTAAGCCACACGTTCTCAAACCTTATAGGGGAGGAACTCCAACTAGAGAGGATGAAGAACAAGCTATAGAATCTCTTAAACAACGTTTGGTATGTGATCCTACCTTTCAGGTGAGAAAATGAACTATAAAAGCTCACAAGAAATGACATTCTGCTTAAATCTCGACAAAGTTAAATGGAATAGTGGAAATGGGTCTCTTTAAGTCTACAAAACTGAACAAGGTCTCTAAACTACCTTATATTGTGTGTTACCTACTCTGACGTTTTTAATCTTGATAAAATTTTAATAAAACTAATGGCACCGTCAACACACTAGGGGCAATCTAAGGAAAGATAACACCATCAACACACTACCTTATATTGTGAGGTAAGGATCATCAGGGCTATAACCTAAGAAAGATCTTTACTTACATTTTTGAGTTTGACCAATAACACAGGAATCAGAGATGACTCAATGAGATAGTTGATAAATTGGAATCCCATTATAAGAATGCCACTGGAAACCCCAACCGCTAATGGAACGCATTAACTTTCATTGTGAATACTCCAACTATTAATTATTGTTGAACTTCGTGTAGTAGTTTTGATCCCAATCTCATCAAGGGTAGCTCCCACATGTGTTTTAGTATTTTCTAGAGCTTGCCATAATTTCATTGATACCTATTGTTCACCAAAAATGATACTCAAAACAACACCATATGTAGTCCAATGATCTTAAACAAAATTGAACCATGTGCTACAAGTTAATTAAGCCAATTAACCCACATGCCAATGCTTTAACATTAAAAAAATAATGGCAATTAGAAAAACAAAAAAGGTGATTATGTGACTGATTGAGAAAATTGCTTGAAGATAACTATTATGTCTTTAGAGAGCCAAAGATTACTTCAGAGCCATTGAACTTAGCTGGACTCGATCAAATTCCATCTATCTTCATCATAGCTCCTGTAAAACCCTTCATACCATCGATGATCAAACTAATTGTCCAAGCATGTAAGAAACCTAAAAATGGCCCCTTCTGTTGTGATTCGGTCATCCAGAAACCTGTGTGAAGTACCTAATGCATAAACTGATCTCAACCAACTGTTACTCTGGAAAAACTTGGCGGAGCTATAAACTTCATCAATGGGCTTTGAATAATTTAATAATAAAAAAAAAAAAAAAAAAATCGTTGAAAATCACAAGAGGAAGTGACTACTTAGGTTGGGAAGTGCATTTATGCGATGCTAATGTTGCCCGTATGGATCTTTTTTTTTTTTTTTTTTTTTTTGATAGGCAACAGAAAAATTTATTAGAAATAAGAGAGAGAAAAAAGTTACAAATAGGACGAGAAGTCCTATTGAGGGTAAAAGAAAATAATAAAGAAGAGCAAGAAAAATAACACTAAAGGCCACATACAGCCCTCCAATCAGAGATAATAAGAAACAATGGAACACCAGAAAACTCCCTAGCCACAGAAGCCCAAAAAGAAGCCAAGAAAACAACCCTTTCCCATAAACCACCAACTTCCTCAATCCTATCCTCAAAAATCCTCTCATTTCTTTCAAGCCATAGAACCTAGAAAACAGCAAGAATCGCACGCCTCCACAACACCACTCCTCTCGGACTTCTCCCTAAACCAGCGAAGTCAATGACCAACAAATCAGAGCACAAAGCAGGACACACCCAACAAACATCCACCCTCTGGAATAGTCTTCGCCATAACACAGTAGCCACCTCACAATGAAGAAACAGATGGTCAAGACTCTCCGCACCCCCCCTACACATGGCACACCACTGAGGTAACAAACAATGCTTTGGTCTCCTTATCTGAAACATATCATTGGTATTAATTTTCTTATGAGCAACAGTCCAAGCAAAAATTTGAACCTTTAGAGGCGCTTTTGACTTCCAAATCATCTTGAAAGGAGGAAAAGAGTTCTCATTAGAGCCAAAAATGATAGATTACATGAAAGAATGACAAGAGAAATTACCAGAAGAGTGAAGCAACCACCTTCTCCTATCCAAAGTGGAAGGCCTGAGAACCACACCCTCAAGCAAGGAAAACAAAGATGAAAACTCACAAATTTCCCTATCATTAAGATTCCTGAAGAACCTAAAATCCCAACTCAAAGGAAAAAAGGGAGAGACAACCAAGTCCAATATTGATGAATTGTGAGCACGAGAAACAGAGTACAACCGAGGGAAACGATCTGATAAAGGAATGTCCCCCTTCCACACGTCTTCCCAAAACCGAATTCTTTCACCATTACCCATCACAAATGAACAATGACTCAAAAACCGGGGCAAGCCTTGGGAAATAAATTTCCATGGGCACCTAGCAGAAGCCCTGATACCAATTTGAGAATCCCAACCATTCCCTTGCATCCCATACCTACTTTTAATAACTGAATGCCACAAAGAATCTCTTTCCAAAGGAAACCTCCAAAGCCATTTACCTAACAATGCAATATTTCTGGTGATAATATTTCCCACAGCGAGCCTTCCCAAATTTCTAGGCCTAGATACAACCTCCCACTTCACTAAATGATCCTTTTTGCCCTCCCCGCAACCCTCCCAAAGAAAATCCCTCATCAGCTTTTCAATCCTTGAAGCCACCCTCATTGGAACTTTGAAAAGAGATAAATAGTAAATGGGTAAGCTTTCCAAAACTGAGTGAATCAAAATAAGTCTCCCCCCTTTAGACATTAAAGACCTCTTCCACCCATCTAACCTCTTCCCAATCTTTTCTAAGATTGGAGACCAAAAGACATCTGATTTAGGGTCACCCCCTAATGGCAAACCCAAATACTTCATAGGCCACCCATCAACAGAACAACCCAAAAACCCAGCTAACCTGTCTAATTTATCCTGAGAACAATTAATGCCGGCCAAAGAACTCTTACCCATATTCACTTTCAACCCAGACACTAGCCCGAAAATACTCAAGATAGATCGTATAGTGACAAAATTCTAATCACTCCCTGAAGCAAAGAAAAGAAGTATCATCAGCAAATTGAAGATGAGACACCGAGACATTATCCCTACCAATGACAAACCCCTCAAACAAACCACAAGCTTTAGCTCTATCCATGAGCCTGCTCAAAACATCTGCAACCAAAATAAATAAAAAGGGGGACAAAGGGTCCCCCTGTCTCAAACCTCTAAAAGCTTTAAACACCCTGCCAGGTTTACCATTCAAGACGACAGAAAAATTAGTGGAAGACAAACAACCCCAAATCCACTTTCTCCACCTACTACCAAAACCCTTACTCTCAAACACGAAGTCCAAAAAATTCCAATCTACATGGTCATATGCTTTTTCAAAATCAACCTTGAAAAGCACACCTTCCACCCTTCTCCTCTTATAATCATCAACAACCTCATTAGCCACTAAAACAGCATCCAAAATCTGACGACCCTCAATAAAAGCACTCTGAGAAGAAGAGATAGTTCCACTAAGCACCCCTTTCGACCTATTAGCCAAAACCTTTGCTATAATTTTATAAAGAGATGTAACCAAACTGATGGGTCTAAAATCTTTTAATTTCAAGGACCTTTCTTTTTTAGGGATAAGACATATAAATGATGCGTTCGTGCAAGCATTAACAATCCCGTTATCATAAAATTCTGAGAAAACCTTCAATAAATCATTTTTTATCCCGTATGGATCTTCATGTTAGACATATGGGCACTTATGTAGCTGCCTTATTTTTTGTGATTTGATTAGAGAAAATAATATCAAGTAAGAAGAAGAGAGAGGAGAAACACTCTGAAGAGTTTTAGTGGGGCTTCGAGAAAAGACTACAAAAGAATGGGGAAAAATTAAGGATGTACAGCCAGTTGGTCGGTTTCTCAATTCTGCTTGTATTATCTATTGATAGGGGTATAAGTGCAATATTAACCCCACTACACATCATTATCTTTTAAACGAGTATCTTGGCCAAATTCTGTCTTCATTTTAGTAGTTGTAGTTAATACTCAATATCCACAGCTATATGGTTTAATGGGTTTATATTGTTCTAGTTTTATGCTTCTAGGTGCAAGAGCACTTAACAGCTTGAAATTATATTTAACAGTTAATCTTATTACTCTTCCTCTTTAACTTCCTACAAGGATTATTGAAATTCTTTAGGACTTTTAGTCCATGTTGGTTATAAAGATATCAAATGTGACATCTTGTTTGTCAAATTATCATATCATGTTGTGTTAGTAACAAATGCGTACATAGCTGGATGATAATTTTTACCAATATACTATTGTTCTGGAAATTTTCATCAGTATCTTTTTAATTAATATATATATATATATATTTCTTTAAACTCTGTTTAATATGACCTTGGAAGTTCATATGAAGCCTTTTTCCAGGTTTTGCTGAGGTTCAAGGGAAGCGAGGTGTTCTTCGTACCATATTTTCATATTCTGAACGAGTAACAAGCCCAGCAGTAAGCTTTGAGGCTCTCCAGGTAATAATGTAACAAAACTACAAATTTGATATGTGTGGACTACATATCTATCTAATTAAGTAATTATGATTGACAGCAGATT
This sequence comes from Liquidambar formosana, assembly GCA_039720395.1. Classification (NCBI taxonomy): domain Eukaryota; kingdom Viridiplantae; phylum Streptophyta; class Magnoliopsida; order Saxifragales; family Altingiaceae; genus Liquidambar; species Liquidambar formosana. The sequence goes on from CM077830.1 coordinate 5,114,944, forward strand.
TACTGATGCCTTTCTGGGTAATACGTAGGACTGTGTCAAGGTGTAGTTTCTTTTAATCCAATATACTTATGGTGTGCTATCTTGTACAAAGATAAGTATATGATAAATCAGATGATATATTGATAAAGTAATGTTCTTGTGTTTACATGGTGATTATCCACTGTCTAATGTTTCAGAAGGATCAGAACCTATAAGACTATGTATGTGTTGGAATCAGGTTCAGGAAGACTATGTACCATTCTGTGATCTTGCAGTATATTAAAATGGTGTTGAAGAAATTGGGTTTGCAGTGGCAGTGGAGGGCTGATCACCTATTTTCCTTGTCTGGACCCAACCTGACCAGAAATTCTGATGCCCTGAACCTGTTTATGGTTCAAACTTCAGATTGGGCTGGACATTATTGTTGGAAAAAATATTTGGTTTTTTGCTTCAACTGGGCACAATTGATCTGCCCTTTGTTTCTTCCTCCTTGCAGCTTGCAGATATCTTCACCAAGACTCATACTTGCACTTGCTTTTGTTTCTTGCTTGACAAACTCCCGATGCAAGCTGGGCTCGTATCATGAGTTTGAAAGGAGGGGGGGTGGGGGTGGGATGTGAGAATTGAGAAGTATTTTTGTAAATAATGGTAGATTAGTCTTTTTGTTTGTTGTAGGGTTAGCTCTATATTTATTTTTGTAATGTTGTTCTTTTGATGTCGATGAGATTATCCTTTGCAAAGTATCAAGTCCGGCAGTGTTCAGCTTTGAAATATGATCAATCTAAACCATATATTTCTAAATTGATAATACATTGACGGAGTCAAATTTTTTGTAAGTCAATGCTTCAAAAGCATGAAAAATAATGCTGCAGTATCATGAAATGTGATGATGCAATAGCATGGATCTGCAGTGCACTATAGTAACATGAACAGTAAAGTGCTGCAATTCCTATTATAGGTATAGGTACCTGGTGCACCACTTTAGGAATTAGCACCATAGCTTTGAATGTAATTGGTTTTATTTTCGAAACAATCTGTTGTTCATAGTAAAATATATTCTCTTTTAGCTTTTTGGCCATGATAGTGTTGTTTTCTTAGAGGCATAAGAAGGTAAGGTTAAAAAACGTCCAATAATCTTACATAAGTGTTCCTTTCTTTACTAATTATTCCATCTCCTGTATGAAAAAAATGATGTTATCTTCCACATGTTGATAATTGCAGGCCCTTAGAGCTGTGTCACACAACTACCCAAACATAATGGGTTCTTGTTGGGGGCAAGTTTCTAATATTGTTTATGGATTTTTGAGGCTAGCCACTCCTGAAGTTTCTACAAGGTCGTGGAAGGGACATGATGGAATTGGGTTATTTGGGGAAAAAGTCATTACAGCAGCTATCAAGGTAAGAGGTCCTCTGCTTTCTTTGGCATCTTCATTTTTTACTTATTTTCTATTCCCTTTTTGTTTTGGGTGCAACCTCTTTATTTCTAATAAATAGTGCATATTAAATTGAAATTGCATCTTTCTTTTTTTTTTTTTTTGGGTACAATGGGAGGGGTTCGAACTCCTAACCTACACTATTCCTACCTTTTACCCCACCCTCCCTCACCACCAGGCTAGCCCCAGTAGCTTTAAATTGCAACTTTTTCTAGGTGGGTATTCATATTTCTTTTATTATCTTTTGGGGGAATTATAGATTGGCCCAGCTACGGGTAAATAATTACATATCAATACAAATGACTACTAACTTGTATTGATATGTAATTGTTTGCCCATAGCTGGACCAATCTGTAATCCCCCCCCCCCCCCCCCCCCGTTTTTTTTTTATTTTTTTTTTTTATAATCAGCGTAGTCAGCTTTAGATAATTGGAATTATACAATTTGGATGGAATAAATCGCATTCAGATTGCAAGAAAGCAAGGGCCGCATATGTAGGACATCATGGGATGATAGGGCTACACAAATTCTTTCATATTATAATCTAGAATTCTCCTTTATTTTAAAGTATAACCTAGAATGCCTTGTGAAGAGCATTAGATTTATGGTTGACTTGCTTCATAAACTTGTTTTGCTTCATTGTTCTGTTACTTAAAGAAGCAGCACCTTTACTCTGCTACATTTATTTCTTTGTGCACTTCCAATTTCTTTCATGTTTAATTGGAGTTTCCTAACAGAGAAGCTCAAAGCCTCATATTGTTTCTATATCTTTCATGTTCAGTTGCAGTTTGCTAATAGACAAACTCAAAGCCTCATATTGGGTATCTAATTAATCATTTATTTTCATTACCATTTGGCTTCCCTGCCTCCACTCCTTTCAACTTCTATACATAGACTAAGTATCATTAAATGTGACCATTGAATAATCATCTCACTAGCTGAAAACGTATTCCTTTCAATATTTTTCTTCTATGTTCTTTTTGTTATGTTTATATATTCTTTTTTGTTTTTGTTCATCATTACTCGTCTGCCCAGGATCTTTAATGTAAATCGCTGTGCTTGCCTGGATGAGTTCCTCTTTAGTCTTGAGGCCAAAGGAATTTAGGACACTGTTTACGAAGGACAAAAGAATTGTTATGTTTCCCCTTCTTGAAGGAACTTCTCTTTTGGGTGATCTTGTGTGTTTGAGATATGTTTCCATTTTTGATGCCATGGGCTTAATTTTTTTGCCAAGGCTTGATTATTCTGATAAGATTTCAATGTATTATTCAGGTTTTAGATGAATGTCTGCGTGCAATATCTGGATTCAAAGGAACTGAGGATCTTTTAGATGATAGATTACTGGATACCCCATTTACTTCTGATTGCGTAAGGATAAAGAAAATATCATCAGCTCCATCATATGGACTAGAGAGCTTAGGAGGTTTTAAAGATGAACCGAAAACTTGTTGCTCTGGAAGTGAGCAGTGGTCTGAGGCAATCGAGAGGCATATGACTCTGATTTTATGGCATACTTCTGCTATGGTTGGTTAGAATATTTTTGTAAAACACTTTACTTTCATTGATATTTTTGGTCTTGAAAAATATTTAGAGTTTCCATCTTTCATGCTTGTAGTTTCTTTGGTTATATCAAATTCATGCTTTTGTTGTTCACCATACTTTTAGTTGAATCATACTATTTGAATGAACATTGAAATGCATCTCTTATAGTTTTGTTATCTTTATCGTTGAATTACTTGCTTTGTCATGGGCAATGTGTTGGGAAGTCCCACGTCCCACATCGATTAAATATTGAGTTTTATATGGCTTCATATACTTGTTTGGGCCCTCCATCTAATAGCTTAGGCTTTTAGATTGGAAACTTAACATGGTATTAGTGCCCGTTGTTAGTTGTCGTTCTTGGGCCTATTTTGTTTGTGAACCCGTTGTTGTTGTTCACATGACAAGCCCGTTGTTGTCTTGTTAGGCTTGCACATGAGGGTGAGTGGTGGGAAGTCCCACGTCCCACATTGATTAAATATTGAGTTTAGTATGGCTTCATATACCTGTTTGGGCCCTCCACCTAATAGCTTAGGCTTTTAGGTAGGAAACTTAACACAATGATAATTATCCCATCTATGTGAGTATCTGAGCATTATGTGTGCTTTGAATTTGTAGCCTAATAAGATATTTTCCTATAAATTCATGCCTATTTAGGTGCATCTATTATGATGTTTGGGTTATATTGTCTGTCAGGGGCATAGATCATAATGAGGTGATAAAAACCTGTATCCTGAGAGGAACTGAAAAGAAGTTTCAGTATAATTAGCTGGAGCTTGTTGTGATGTGCATTAAGATGGTCCAAAGGCAGCATAAGCTTTTACCTGGTGGATATTAAGTTCTGAAGTAACGATGCTTTAAATTTCTTATACAGATTATGCTCACCAGGTTCTAGCATTGCTCTTCTGAGCTCTGAAGGACAAAGGCCCTTTAGACTTGTACTTTTAGGCTTCATGACAGGAAAGAGGACGGTTTTGCTTGGAATGTAACATTTTAATTTTTACTTTTATTAGGGACTTTTGTAAATTGCTCCTTCTATGTTGCTTTATACTTGAACAGGCCCTTTTAGTATATATAAGTTTTTTAACACGCTTTTTTAGATTTATCGCAAGTTTTACCCTTGCTCTGAGTAGGAGCCCCCAGTTACCCTGTTATCGACCTTGAATTTTAGGTTTAAAGTTTAACCTAAAGAAAATCAAACTAGTGCCGTAAGAAAAAGGTCATTTCACAATTTTCAGTCCTAATTGGCCTTGTTGGATACCTTGTTTCAATGTCGGACATCAACACCTATGTCGGTGTCTTTTAACAGATCCAGAGGGCTTATACTGTTACTGACAACTTTTGAGAGTAATCATCATACTTGTGAAGTAAAGTATAATGCCATGGTAGTTCAGGCACCATACTCGTTTTCATGTTTTTTCTGATGCTGGCTCAGTGAAAATTAAGCGACGTTGTGGTAATTTGCCTGATATCAAGATTGAAATTCTCTCTTTGCTTACCTATATATGTAGCTCTGAAGTCTGAACTACTGTTTCTTTTCTCTGGAAGGTGAGGGCTGCATCAGTTACTTGTTTCGCGGGTATAACTTCCTCTGTTTTCTTCTCTCTCACAAAGGAGAAACAGGATTTCATTCTTTCTTCTGTAGTAAGTCATGATGTAACATTTACTTGAACCTATAATTTCTCTCTGTATTTTGTTGAATGGGATTGATTTTCTTTTCTTCCGTGTTTATGCATCTCATTTACGAAATTTTGTAGATCAATGCTGCTAAAAATGATGAAGTTCCTTCAGTTAGGTCAGCTGCTTGTCGAGCCATTGGTGTCATTGCATGTTTTCCACAAATTTCTCAGAGGTGATTCTGATGTTGCAAAATGATCTATTAAAATATTTATGCTTGCTTATTAACTTGTTCTTGAGATCAGTGGGTATAAAACTTATTAAGAACTTTGATCATATAGTGCAGAGATCTTTAACAAGTTTGTCCATGCTGCTGAGATTAACACGCGGGATCCCTTGGTCTCGGTATTTTTATGGAGTTTTTTTATTTATTTAAATTTTAGCTTTTTGCGTTTGAATTTCATGTTCATATTATAAGCCATTTACAGGTCCTTAAAATAACTTTTTCTGCAGGTGCGCATAACATCCTCTTGGGCTTTAGCAAACATATGTGATTCTCTTCGTCACTGTATTGGTGATGATCTATCAGAAAGGTGTTACATAGGTGGGTTTAAGGGTTACAATAATTGAGTTTCTCTCATTTCCAAGTGCCGTTAGTTTTGCTTTCTAATTTCTTGTTTCTTTTTGTTACAGACTTAAACGAGAATTCTCGATTAATGCCCTTATTAATCGAAAGTGCATTGCGCCTAACAAAGGATGGCGACAAGGTATACATGTAACTTTTCTAAGTTCTTTTTATCAATTTTCCTCATAATTACATCCTTGCATTCATGCATAGTTGACACATTCGATGCTGGCTGTATTTTATTTTTGAGGGAGCTTCGGTCATAGGTCCATAATATGACACATGCAGCTTATTATGTCCAGAAAAAGGTTTACTAAGGCGAGATGTCCTTGGACTACTTATAAGATAAAAATACCCTCCTACTGATTTTGGAAGGAGATAACGCCACATGTCATTTTTTTTTAATGAATAAATTTAAAATACAATAACTTTTGTTCCACAACTCCGTTTTTCATTAAATTAGTATTTTTGGAATCTATTCGGTGAGATTTATCAAACAAGACCCATGATGAATATTAAAATATGTAAAAAAAAATAATTGACATATAGAGAAATTTCTATTTTGTTATGGATATTTTGGCAATGATAGTGATGACTTGATCATTCTGCACAGCCAACTAGTAAGGTCAAATGCTACCTCAAGTGCTATGAAATGATTAATTGATTTCCTGTAGATGTTTTATCATATCCTATTGATGATCTAATCTACACGTTTTGGTAGATCTCTTTGTTCTTGCATTTATGATACTATTAACTTCATCCAAAAAAAAAAAAAAAAGTAGATCTCTTTATTGAACTTGGCAACCATTTTTGTTCAACATTGCTGTTACGTGTGTGGTTTGGCTTAGGAAGAGCCCTTTCAAGAAACAAGAGCACAAATGATTCCATTTTAAAAGAGCAAATTCTAAATTTAGAATATTTAAGTTTGTGTCGTTCTACAAGTAATAACGAATATAAGTTCAATAAGCAGGCTTCCAAGAAGAGATCGCATAGTAATTCTTCCCTTCCACTTTTGAGAGAGAAATTTCATTGTCTAATTCAAAGTGAATTATGCATGAGAGAGAGAGAGAGAGAGAGAGAGAGAGAGAGATTATAATAAAGGCTTTCTTAGCGTGTGCCCCAAGGGCACATGTTAAGCCGCATTTAATGAGGCAATCATGGCATGGAAAATTATGAAAGTGCATAGAGAATCGCGCAAATTGCATGGAGAAATGTATTTGCAAAGTTTTCTGTGCATTTTCACATTTTTATAAGCAATTTACGCAATTCTTTATGCACTTTCACCATTTTCCATGCAATGATTACCTCATTAAATGTGGCTTAACATGTGCCTTTAGGGCACACATTACGAAAACCCTTATAATAAACATTGGAATCTCAAGGACCTCACAGATTAATGAATTTAGACCTGACTTACGCTTTGAAGGAAAAGTTTTTCGGGATTTTCCACTAATTATCCCTATCTTTAAAGGGTATGCAATTTGAATAATTTTGTTATGTATATTGTCACAAGAAAATATTACTATGTTTATGCTTGCTGCTGTATGTCAAAATTATATAAATTGCTGGTGATTGTAGTCCAAATGTCATTCAAACATGATTTTTAACTGGAAGCTTGAGAAAAATTTTAGTCTATGTAATATAAGGTCCAAGGGTAACCCAGTTGGCAAGGGACCACGCCTCAAAAAGCGGTGGTCTTAAGCTCAACTCTTGCCAACAACTGAGGCCATCCGCACAAGTTTCTGTGGTTCTCATGGGCCTTGGGTTAACCAGTCCATGTGGGTTGCAACTTGCAAGGTCTTGCATGGACTCAAGGAACCCCCATAAGGGGGTTCCTCTTCATAAAAAAAAAATCTGTATGATTATTCAAAATTTTGCTGGTCTCTCTAGTACTTTTTTTTTTTTTTTGGTTTTGGGGGGGGGGGGGGGGGGGGGACATACCCCGCTCTGTGAATCTCATCCTCTTATGGTTATATAAAAGGAATTCCGAACTAGCATGATCAAATGCATTCAACATGTCAAGTTTGCAAAGCACCCCAGAAATTCACTTTTGAGTTTAGAATCCATACACTCGTTTGCAATTAGACATGTGTGAAGAATTTTCCTACCTCCTGGAAAATAATTTTGGTAAACATGAAACCACATCGCCCACCACCAATCTAAGTCAATTAGCCAAAATTTTGCAATAATTTTTAAGTGCTCCCCACTAAGCTTATTAGAATAAAATCTCTAATATCAACAACTCCCCTTTTCTTAGGAATCAACGAAACAAAATTAATGTTCAAATTTTATGAAACTCAGGCAAGACGTTCATCAAAATTTCCTCTGCACCTTCCCAACATTGTTGAAAGAAGGCTAATGTAAAACCACTTGGACCTGAAGCTTTATCCCAATTCAAACACTTACCACCACAAGAACCTCACCTTCTTGAAGGGCCTTTCTAGCCAATTTGTGGATTGGCCATTAATGGAAGCAAAACCTAATCCTTTTTGAAACAGGCCTTTTACATACTTTCTCTTTACTTCAAAAAAGCAATAAAAAATAAAAATAAAACTTCCTCTTAATATCCCCCTCTTTAACCAACACAATTAATGCTCACCTTGCTAACGTAATGTTTTTTTCCACATGAATTAGCTAAATGATGAAAAAAATTGTTGTTCTTTTAACTGAATAGCTCTAGATCTTTTTTGCCTCCATGAAATATCCTCAAATTCTGCCAACCTTTTAAATTCTATTGCGTCCCTTGAGAGTTGCTTTAATTTTTTTTCTTTGAAGGGTTGGTGGCTATTAGAGATAAGTGTTTAACTATTGATCATATTGTGTTGCATGTGTGGAAGGAGAGAGGAAATGGTGGATCATCGCTTCTTCCATTGTTTGGTTCCTAAGAAGCTTTGGTATGTGCTCTTGGCATTAGTTGGCACCTCTTGGGTAATGCCAAGGACTGGCAAGGATTCTTCTATGGGCTTGCTGGTTTAGAACTGGTAAAAAGAATTGCAAGGTCATTTGGAAAGTGGCCCCTTTTTGTCTCCTTTGGTGTCTTTGGGAGGAGAAATCCTAGAATTTTTAACAAAGACGAGTTCAAGAGTTGCAATTTGTATAACCATAGTTGAGGGCTTGAGGCTTTTGTATATTTCACATGTACTGGGTGGGCCTAAGGCTCTTTTTCTATTAGTGAGTCTTACCTGCCAAAAAACACTATGTTCATATATATCTCTAGCATTTGGTTTCTATAAATAAATTTTTTATTTCTTTTTGGTCAGCATAAGTTGTTAAGTTTTAGTTGAAAAGCCTTCAATGATATCTTCTTGAATTGATTCCTATAGTGGTCTTAAATTTTTCCATGTATCTATAGCTTATAGAATCCTTTTTTTCCCCTTATCATTAGATCAAATCAAATGCTGTGAGAGCTCTTGGTAATCTTTCAAGATTTTTCCGCTGTACAACTCTATCTGGTGTTCATGAAAAGCAAGTGGATTGTATGGGCTTACCTTTGACAACCAACAGCACTGAGGTGTTTCGGTCAAGCATTCAGTCGGAAGTTAGTCAGAGATCTGTGTCAAATTCATACCAGCCAGCCTCTTTGGGAGATCCGAGATGGCTGGAGAGGATGGTGCAGGCATTTCTTTCTTGTGTTACTACTGGAAATGTGAAGGTAATCTATCCCCAGAGATTTATTTATTGTAAACCTTTAGTAGAACTTGGGTGGGTAAATCTGCATGTCTACAGTTTCAATATTAGTTCCATTATATTCTGTCCTTAAGTGTGAGGTTGTGTTGAATAGGTCCAATGGAATGTTTGTCACGCATTGAGCAATTTGTTTCTGAACGAGACATTAAGACTGCAAGATATGGATTGGTAAGGTGATACAAAATTTTAAACACTTGCTTTTTTGAAATGCTGAGAACTGTTTGTGCAAGTACATTTCCGGTTTTGAAATTCATGATGTATGCTGATGCTTGATGCCATCATTCTCTGGTGAAAACAAGATGTTTGAAAAAATTGAAAACATCGTCGGCAGAAGTTTGTCTCTTGTTAATTAGCACGCACTTGTTCCTTTTACATGACATGGATGCCCTTTTTTTCAACATGTAGGGTGAAGCCATTTCTGGTTTGTGTATCATGCTCTCCTTTTAAGTATTCAAGTACTTCTTAATATAGCGATAATTATGTCTACTCTTTTTAATTGGCAGGGCTCCATCTGTTTTTAGTATTCTTCTATTACTACTACGCGATTCTTCTAATTTTAAAATCAGGATTCAAGCTGCATCTGCTTTGGCTGTGCCAGCCTCAATATTTGGTGAGTAGTAGGTTTGATCCCTATTCCAATTATGATGTTAAAAATGTTATTGTGATTTTTCTGCCTTAACGACCATCAATGATGGTTTGTCTTAAATAGTATAGTGACACAGATCCTTTTTTACCATTGTGCACTAGCTAAGCTATAATTTGGTTAAATAACATGGGTGATCATATATTTTCTTAGTTCCCACTTCGGCACTTCCCAAAAGTCCACAACCTTGGCACACATCTTAATTTTTTCCTCCTTTGTGGAGTTCTGTTTATCTTTTGAATTGCCTACAATCTAAAACATATAACTTCTTTCTGGGGTAGGCATTGGACTTTGTTCCAGTCATCTTAGTTGACTTCATCTTTCCTTGTCCTCAGTTTGTGCTATTGTTGACTTCTAATGAATGTGTTAACAAGATATGCCACCAGACTACTTGAATTGCCTAGTTGGTTTGTGCCCAGCACAAAAAGAAAAGGCTGCAATTACTAGCCTTGATGTAAACCAATTGTGATTTGATATTCACTTGTCTCTCCTTTAGTTGTTTCCAACCTACTTACAATACATTATAGATGTCTTCAATAGCATCAGTATATCTAAATGACATTCCTCTTTGATGAAAAGACACCTAGTATCTCTCTAGCATTCCTATTGTACGCTTTCCATTTTCTATCCTAAGGTAACAAAATAGTTTCATGGTCAATTCCTCCTGTTCTTGTTTGATATTAATCCATATCCTCGATACCAACCGCATAAAAAATTATCCTTTTGTGTTGCGCGCGGGGCCATGTGTTCTAAACGATCATAGTACGGCCTTCATTGCTGAGTGATCGCTCGCTACCTGGCTGGAAAAGGTGGTCCAAAAGCTTCCTCTCTCCCTAAGTAGACCTTTTGATAACAAATTAAAGTTGACATGAAATGGATCACGGAAGAAGATGAATCTGATGAAATGAATAATTCAATCTACTGAAATGGATCATGGTAGATGTATCTGATGAATGAATGATTCAATCCCCTTTCTTAAGGAACAAACTTCCTGTCCTCGCTTCTTCTGTGGGTGGGTTTAGCGCTTTCCTTTTTCTAGTTAAGGAGTTGCAAGAGCAAGAAAGGGGCGTCTATTAGCATTAGTAGTTGTAGTTGGCACTCTTTCCTTTTTTCGCTTCCATGTTGCCACACAGGAAGGATGTGGGAATGTAAAAAAGGGGATCCTATCAACTTGATCTGACCTAGGATAATAAGCTCATGAGCTTGGTTTGTGAAAGAGGTTGGCTTCAAAGTCGGTGGAGGGAGCAACGATTCCCTTCCTGAGAAGTTAGAGACCAAGCCGTGAAAGTAAGTTGGAATGGTATAGTTATCATGGTTAAAATTTAGATATTCTGTTTTTTGTAAAAATGCTGTTACCTTGACCAGTATTATTTAGAAATTTGAAGCATATTGTGAGCGTTCATGTTTGGTAATGATATTGAGGTGATTGCCATCAAGAAGAATGTGAATTGACTAATTGAGCTGTAAACTTTCTGACTGGACAGGTTTAAAAAATGTTAAGCATTGATGATTAATGCTTACAGTTTAGCTGATGTTGGACTGGAACTTGCCCAATATTCTCATTTGATTATTATTATTATTATTATTTTTGGATGCGTCTACTATGCTTCCTCTTAGTAAGTTTTTTCCCCGCATTGATTTTACCTTCTGGCAATTTTCTTACATCAGTTAGTTTTATTAAACCAATGAGCTCTCTGGATATCTTCTTTGAGGAATTCTATAATAAATAAACTGCATAAAACAGATAAGCATATGCATTGGAAGAATTTGCTATTCACATTCCTTGCCCATTTATCTTTTGACTTCCAAATAATTATTTTAAAATTTCAGATTTGCCTTAATCCAAATTTTCTTTTATAACATCAAAATTCTTTATTTCTTACTTTCATCCCTAAAGCTTATTATTGTCACTAACTGCTGAAATTGGAACTGGATCGTCATCTCAGATTAAATACCCATTCATTCTATTCACATATCGGTGCTGAATTTCACAGCTTTCTCAAAGATTTTTAGCTCTGTAGACTTGTTAACTACCTATTCTTCTTAGTCCTTCTATTTTTAATACTTAATGTTGCAGTGATTAAAGATGTGTAGGCATCATGAATCCCTGAAGTTTCCATTTCCTAACGAACTCTATGATCCAAGGACTAATTTTTTCTCACGACACTTGATGCACCATAGAAACTAGTCTATGTTGTGCAATCATAAGATGGTGGGAAATTACTGTGAACATGATTGGAGATTATGTTTCTTATAGGCAAATAACTTTTTATCACGACACTTGATGCACCATAGAAACTAGTCTATGTTGTGCAATCATAAGATGGGGGGCAATTACTGTGAACATGATTGGAGATTAAGTTTCTTATAGGCAAATCACGAGTAAGCCTCAAATGAGTAAACTATTTTAGTACTACTAGCGTTTGGGCCATTTTAAATACATGCGACTTCCATCTTTCAAATTTAAATATTTCTTTAAGATTCTGATGTGGTATATAAAATGAATCTTCTACATTAAACTCTGTTGCATCAGTTGATGAAATTTGCCTTCTGGTATATTGATAATTGTTTTTATTGCTTATGATGCTGAAATTTTCCTTCATTTCCTTTGATGCAGAACTCAAATTATAATGTTGCTTTCTCCTCTCCCTGTTTGTTTGATGCAGATTATGGGAGATCATTCTCAGATGTTGTCCAAGGGCTGGTGCATATAATTGAGAATCTAGGTTCAGACCAAATGTCAACACCATCAAGTTTCAAGTATAGGGTTGCACTTGAGAATCAGGTCAAGCTCCTGGAATCATTTTCATCTGAGAAATACCATCGATCGATCTCATATGGATACTTTCTGGTTGTACTTGTCAGATATAAATTAGATGATAAAATCATGAAACTAGTATATCTTTTTCATTTTGATAGATGATATGGCTGAAGCAGACATCAAGTAGTTGGGATTGAAGGTTTTGTAGATTGAGTTGCATATTTGTATTCATTCAAGGTTTAAATTGTAAATGGAAGGATTTATTACAATTTTGAAAATATAGTAATCAAATGTGTGAAGTTTATAATAAGTTAGGACATACATTAGAGGCATTATCAATCCAAAATCTTTTAAAGTTCATAGCATGAAACCATAGTTTATTTCATTTTATTGTCATCAGCATTTTGTGCTCATGTAGATTAAGAAAAAATAACAAAATTGGATGAAAAGAAAAAAAAAACATGTTTTACCAAAAAACAATTGTATAATTACCTGAATGACATCTTCAAGCTCATATAATTTTTCTTGCCAAATCCAAATCACGACATGTTAGCCAAGCAAAATGACATGCTGTGAAATTATTTGTCAACTTCAATAAATTGTATATTTTTAGGCCCGGTTTAAATGGTTTACCAGGCCTACCCTGTGATTTTTCTGTTCGTTTGGTTCCCAAATCCCATTTTAGTTTATTGTTTATAATAATACCCAGTAATTCAGCAAATCCTTTTGATGTTTTATAATACAATGAATGGATTTGCATCCACGACGTATTAAATTGTTGTACTACATTTACAATTCATGTTTGTGGAGCATCAATTCTCCCCATGGTTCTTTCTAAATCAGGACGCTTATCACTTTAATCTAACATTAGGATTTTGACTAATATGTCATGGTTAATATTATTCTTTGTTTTTTTCGTTTTCGTTTTTATTTTTATTTAGACATTTATTTAATATATGTTTTCATTTTCTTGTTGCAGTTAACTTCAACCATGCTGCATGTGCTTAGCCTTGCTTTGAGCACTGACCACCAACCTATGAAAGATTTTTTGGTGAAAGTAAGTATTTCATATTCACAGATATTACTAGAGAGTAGAGATGCAATGAATTTTTATCTTTAATGTTGGTCCATTATGTGTTCATTGATCATTACATTTTCCTGGTCTAACAAACATATTTTTTCAAATTTAAAAAAAATATATATATATATGGAAAACTATTCAGGAATGCTGCTGCTGGCTATGCGAGTATAGTTGCCATTACATGGTTACTTTTTTTTTTTCTCAGCATATTTATGAAATAAAGAGAAAGAGCTTGTCCACATTGCTTTAATCAGATTTTTATTTTCATGTCCAGCATTTCTCTCATTGGCTTTCCAGAATTTCCCTAGTGTTTGGGCTCATTCTTTTATTGTGTTTCATATAGAAAGCGTCATTTCTTGAGGAGTGGTTTAAGGTGCTATGCTCATCACTAGAGGAGGCAAGTACTCAGCCTGTGGCTGATACTAATTCCATTGGCAAACAGAAGAGAGAGATGATATCCAAGGCAATAGGATCACTAATTAAAGTGTACCAAGGCAGGAATCATCATACAGTTGCACAGAGGTTTGAGAAGTTGGTTGACAGCATTGTGTGAATCGTTGGTCGTCGATCACCGTCGTTGGTTTGATTGATTATATGTAAAATTGTTGGAGTAGGCGATTTGTCCGCAGTTTTCAACCAAGTGATTATTATTTAAGACCTTATATTGGCAGTTAGGTAGGAAGAAAATCGATCCATCCATGGGGAATTTTGTGGATATGCTGTGTTTATGGGAGGGGCACACGGGTGGTTATGAGACCTCAATGCAGTTTTGTTGGAGGATTCTCTCCAAGGACACGGAGAGGGGCCTATCTGGGTGGAAATTATTTTTGAATCAATGATAGTGGTCCCAATGGTTTCAGATTATCAGCACAGGTTTGTCTATGGTGTCTGCTTGTACTCGCTGCAGTGCAGCATGTGGTGGACACGGAAACAATGTTGGAATACCACTACATATTTATTTTGTAAAGGCCTCCCTTTCTTCTTTTTCCAGGGTAGGGTTATCATGCATGAGGATGTTTTGGTTGTCTTGTTATGAGCTCTCATTTTGAATTTGTATTATTAATTTAGGGCTAGGCTATTGCCATCACAAAAAATACTCTAAACCCCCCATTTAATTTTTATTTTTTAAGTTTTATGAAAAATATAAAAAAAATTTACAAAAACTAATCATGTAGTTTACTAAAAAACATCATTCCAGACAACTTTGTAAAAGAATTTGTTTCCAAAATTTATCATTTAAGTACACTTTTTGGCCATTTTTCATGGAAAATGAAATAAAGATTGTAAATGGCCAAAAAGTCTATTTAAATGATAGATTTTGGAAAAACTTCCTTCTACAAAGTTGTTCAGAACAATGTTTTCTACTGAATAATGTGACTAGTTTTCGTAATAATCTTTCATATTTTTCATAAAATCTTAAAATGTGTAAACTAATGGGGGGTTAGAGTACTTTATGTGGTGGCAATAGCCCTCTCATTAATTTATTATGGCATGGAAATTAATGCATGTGTTATGTCATCTCATCCAATTATGTATACCCGACAAAAAAATCATCACAATGAAAGGGTGGAGTGCTTGATGTTTAGCCTAGGTTTATTTTCTGTGTTTATTTATTTATTTATTTATTTTATGAAAAAACCATAACCGGCCGTACAATCCAATACAGCGTGAATTATGATGTCCTATGCTTTAGTATTTCAGCAAAAGGATCAAATTCTTTCAAATGGAAAAAAGACAATATCTGGAAAATATGTCCCGTTAAAGTAGGGGTGCTCACTCACCCGCAAAAATCGCTCAATTCGACCCAACCCAAAGGAATTGGGCAGTTTCAACAGATAGGGTGGGCGGGTAGCGGTTTAGAATTTTATTTTTTTACGGTTTCGTGGGTGGTTGCGGTTTTGAAATATAAAAACCAACTAAAACCCATCCGCCCGCATATTTTTATACTTTATTATATTATACACGTGGTAGTGTCTCATTAGTTCTTCATATTACCTTGGACACATGGCAAATGGAGGATGACCTTATCTCTTTACTAATATTGAATCAATTTGTTACATTGTGAAGTCTTTTATCTTTTTGTTTTTACATTTATGCTTGTTTAATTTTATTTTTTTCCCAAGTTAATTGTTATTTTGTAATTTGTATGGCTTGTTTTGACCAAAACAATATTTATAATAATTGAAATGCAATATGAAAACCCTCAAAAATTCAAAATAGAATGGATGGATTTTTAAAAAGTAAAGCAAAGTTTAGCTAAACTTAAATCCGTCAATCTGCCCGCAACCCACCCATCAATCCGCATGATTTGTGGGTTAAAACCATCCAATCATATGGGCGGATGTGGGTGGGAATTTAGTTCACCCGATGAATAGTGGGTGGGTTGCGAATGAACCCCAAACCCGACCCAAACCGACCCGTGAGCACCCTTACGTTAAAGTCAATTGTGGAATTGTAATGGAATGGTGGGTATTCAGCCACCAAACACGGGAGATAAACCTAGTAGGTTTTATGGTATATTTGGTTATACTAGATTATGGGCACACGTGCGTTGCACGTGAATGATATTTAAATAATAAAAATTTTATAAAAACTTATAAATAATATATATATATATATATGTGTGTGTGTGTGGAAATCTAATTATTTGTTATTTTTTATTGATTTAAGTAATTAAAATGAATACTCAAATACAATATATAAGTCAAAATTCCTTATATGGCTAGAATCATCGGAGGAATTAGAAGTTGGTTAGGAAATATGTATAGTTGTTGAAGTTGTATAAAATTAAAAAAGGAGACATCATTATCTCTCTCTCTTTCTTTCTTTCTTTTTTTTCTCTTTTTTTTTGATGGAACATAAATATTCTTAATTTGTTAAATACGAAGATAAATAAGTATTTAATATTTAAAATAAAGATATAATGAGCAATCAATAGTTTTTTTGAGATTTGCCTGTTATAGATAGTAAAATAAGATAAGATAAGATGTGTATCAGGCATGCGGTGCGACAACCACCGGCAAATTTCTCTCTTTTGTTTGCTGCCATGCAAGTCGCGAATTGGGTAATCTACTTTACAGGACAAATGTTTAATTAGGGGAAGAAAAACGCCAAAAGAGCTAGGTGGCCAGTCATAGGAATTGGCTTATTTTTATTTTTATTTAAATTAAAAAAAAAAAAAATGTCTTGTTCCCCACTTTCGCTAAAATGGGCTCTGTTTGGGCCCGCACACCTTCTTTTTCCGTTACTGGTGCGAATGTGCGATGCATGGCTACTTGACTTGACAAATAGGGTGAAAACAATAGTCAAATACATTACGCAACTCCTTTGACTACGAGTCGTGCCATGTGGACTCTTATATCTTCTATCAACTCATCCTTTCACACTTGTTTGTATGTTATTTTCACGTGCGGCTATCATTATTTTTTTTTTAGGTTTTTCTTGTCGTAGCCGAGTAAAATTGTAGTTGATTCGCAACATCCTAGTGACAAGTTATCACATTCTCTTTGGAATATATAAATATATATAGTTTTGATCTCATAAGAGATTTTTGATGTGAATTCATTTCAATCTTTTATCTTTGTTCGAACTATCAAAATGTAATCAAACTTAATGGGTTATTGAATATCTAATGTCTTAACAATGTGTCATGTGCAAGAGGAAAAAAATGGCAATGGAAGCGCTAGTAACCATTCCTTGAACATTAAAATATTAATCATAGTTGGTAATGTTATTGTCAATTATGATTAATATGGTATGATTAGTTTAGACTAGAATATACAAGCTAGTAAGGTGTATTTTTATTTTTATTTTTTTATTTTTGATAGTAGGAGGTTTCAAATGCTTTACATCCAATTAAGCACATACAATCTTCCCATCTCCATCTCACATGGACTGAGTAATTACAGGTTAAATCTATGAAATGACCTTGAATGATACTAACAGGGTCTCACATGGACCGAGTAATTATAGGTTAAATCTATGGGATGACCTTGAAGGGTACTAGCAGGGTGTATGGTTGAATAGATGAATTGTTTGTTCATTATTTGGATGGGAAAGAGGAAGGTAAAGATGAACTTAGACACTAGGTGGGGCCAATAACATCACAAGCCAACAACGATAAAAAGAAAGAGGGAGATTTTATTCCCTTTATTTTAGAGAGAGAGAGAGGAGTAAAAAAGTTATAAGAAAAAAAAAAAATGAATGGAGAGGAGGACCTCTGCCCAAAAAACAAAAGAAAAAAGAACGGAGAGGAGGAAGTGTTGGGATGGGAGTTGGCGGAGGAAAATGAGGCTGGTCACTGGTGAGTCTGCTGCGACTGCTCATTTATCGGCGTTTCTCCATGTGGGTTTTTTGGACCAAATCTACAGCTCCCCGCCACCCCTTCGCTAAAAATGGGAAGCAAATAATTGAAAGATGTAACAGAGAGAATCCTATGTTAACAACTCACCTCATCTCTCTATTCCAAAATGTCAATCACCACTGACTCCCTCCCCTAATGACGGAGAGAGACTCCCAACGTTTTTTTTTTAAATTATTATTATTATTATTATTATTATAACCCTCTCTCTCTCTCTCTCTGCTTCCATGTCTTCGCCTTCTCCCTTCCTTCCCTTCCTTTTTCTTCCCATTCCCATGTTCATCGTTTCTGACTTTCTGACATTTTACATTTTAAATATTAAATTCTAAACGGAAACCAAAAAAGGTTTCATGTTTTACTTGTTTTAACAATAGCTTATTGTTTAGGAGTTAGGGAGACGAGAGCAGAGAATCACCCTTACCCTCAGGTTTGGCCTTTCCTTCTTGTATTTATATTTATATATATATTTCCGTAGACTAGACTAGAACTGGCACTATTATTATACTGCTGTTATGTGTTATATATGCATCCAATGGGTTTCCCGGCAGATCGAGTCTCCGTTGTCTGCGTGGGCCGTCTAGTGGGTTTCCTTTTCCCTTTAATAATTCCGACAAACATAAAAAAAAAAAAAAACCCACATTAAGCTTTTGCAAGGGTCATTCGTAGAACAGGAAAAAAAAAAAAACAAAACAAAAGGCCTTTGGATCTTGAGGCTTATGATTCTGACTTGATTTTCCTCAGCTGGACAAAGGTAGGTTTCGGTTTGTAGGAACATTTTCTTCAATTCTTCTTGGAGTGATTTCCTTAACTAAATTATCTTCGTAGGGAGTTTTAATGATTCTTAGTTCCTAAAATGGATTTGATGTTGATGATACTGATATCTCAATCGCTTGTTTCGTGTGACATTAAATCATGTGTTGAGCCCTTCTTCTTTTCAATTTCTGTTTTTTGTGATGAGAACCCATTACATGAATCTGGACTGCCTTCGAGTGTTACTTTCTTTTTGCTCTTTTCTCTGTCAGTGCTCTGTTCCCTCTGTTCGTTCACCATGCCCATCACATGAACCTCTTGTGTGTTTTCTTTTTCTTCTTCGTTAGATGTGGGTTGATGACTTCATGTTGAATTTCTAAATTTTTGTGTTTTTGATAACTAAAAAAAAAAAGGTTTTTTGTCCAACATTTGACTTTATTCAAATAATATATTTCACAAGGGTGGTACTTTCTCTAGGGTAATTTGCAGGGGTTATAATGGCTAGGGATTACAGTGGATCACCCAAGCATCATCAGCTGGAATCGAAGAGGAGGCGTCTCACTTGGATCCTAGGGGTTAGTGGCCTCTGCATATTATTCTACATTTTGGGTGCTTGGCAAAATACAGGTCCTACCTCAACCAACCGATCTGAGGTCTACACCAAAGATGGTTGTGATGTTAGATCCCCTGCAACCGGTGAAACCCGTACCACGTTATCGTCTTCGTCGTCATTGTCTTCGTCATCGATCTCCTTGGACTTTGACAGCCATCACCATGTGGAGATAAAAAACTCTGGGGGGTCCCAGAAAATCCCACCTTGCGATATGTCCTATGGTGAATACACTCCTTGCCAAGATCCAGTGAGGGCAAGGAAGTTCGATCGGAACATGTTGAAATACAGAGAGCGCCATTGCCCCACCAAGGAAGAACTCCTCCTCTGCATGATACCCGCTCCTCCAAAATATAAGAACCCTTTCAAATGGCCTCAGAGCAGAGACTATGCCTGGTATGACAATATACCCCATAAGGAGCTCAGTATAGAGAAGGCCGTTCAGAACTGGATCCAAGTCGAGGGTGATCGGTTCAGATTCCCTGGCGGTGGAACCATGTTCCCGCGCGGAGCTGACGCTTATATAGATGACATAAATGAGCTCATCCCTCTCACCGGTGGAACTATCAGAACTGCAATTGATACGGGCTGTGGTGTAAGTTTATTAGCCTCTTATGCTACCATTTTTTTCTTTCTTTTCGTCTCCCATTTGACACTGTGTCTACTATTGACCTTCGGAGGTGTCAACTCTGCAGTTCATTTGGAACTCCCATATCGTACTATGGGCTACCTGTGACTATAATGTTACTAGTAGTTCTCGCATTACGTATTGCAATTGGTAAAATGTTTTATTACCTTTTCTTGGCCATGTGTGTTAAGGTTGCAAGTTGGGGTGCCTACCTGTTAAAGAGGGACATCTTGGCCATGTCTTTTGCTCCAAGGGATACACATGAAGCACAAGTCCAGTTTGCATTGGAGCGAGGAGTTCCTGCTATGATTGGCATCATGGCTTCACAGAGGCTTCCATATCCTGCTAGGGCTTTTGATATGGCTCACTGTTCCCGTTGCTTAATACCTTGGGATAAGTATGGTAAGGTGTCCTTAGATGTGGTGTAAGTACATAAAAGATAAAAGAGCAACTAATAGGGAAGATTTTCATTTTTTGTCCTTTATATATAAGAATTAGAAACTGCAAAAACTAATTTGTCCCACTATATCAGTGTGATTAAAGAATTTCGAATTTTACTGATTATTTTTCCTAATTTCTACAGATGGAATGTATCTGATTGAAGTGGACAGAGTTCTAAGGCCTGGTGGTTATTGGATTCTTTCTGGCCCTCCTATCCGCTGGAAGAAACACTGGAGAGGTTGGGAAAGAACCCAAGAAGATTTGAAACAAGAGCAAGATGCTATTGAGGATGTTGCTAAGCGCTTGTGCTGGAGGAAAGTGACTGAAAAGAATGATCTTGCGGTTTGGCAAAAGCCCATCAACCACATTGAATGCGCAAGGAGAAAGAAGGTTGATAAGACACCTCATATATGCAAATCTGACAATGCAGACACAGCTTGGTACTCCTTCAATTTGTCTTGTGCTATCCTTCATTAATATAAAACGTGAACTTTTGTATCTGACCCTCTGTAACTCTCATGATTTGTGCTAAAAAGGTACAGAAGTATGGAAACTTGCATAACACCACTGCCAGAGGTAAGCAGCTCAGATGAAGTTGCTGGTGGTGCATTGGAGAAATGGCCTGAGCGTGCATATGCTGTTCCTCCTAGAATAAGCAGTGGTTCAATACCAGGCATCACAGTTGAGAAATTCCAAGAGGATAATGAGCTGTGGAAGGACAGGGTGACACATTACAAACATATTATTAGCTCCCTAGTCCAAGGACGATACCGGAATGTAATGGACATGAATGCTTACCTGGGTGGATTTGCTGCAGCCCTATTGAAATATCCAGTGTGGGTTATGAATGTGGTTCCTGCCAATTCAGATCATGACACTCTAGGTGTGATCTATGAACGGGGTTTCATCGGAACATATCAAGATTGGTGTGAAGCATTCTCAACGTATCCAAGAACATATGATCTCATCCACGCTAGCAGTTTGTTTAGTATATATCAAGACAGGTAAAATTTAGTGCAGGGAGACTTGCATATGCTCAATCATCAACTATCTTTGTTTTTATTTGTGGTCTTAAGATTGATTTTCTGTTTACTCTCTGTGCTGAAGGTGTGACATTACCTACATCCTACTGGAGATGGATAGAATTCTGAGGCCAGAAGGAACAGTTATATTCAGGGATACCGTAGAGGTCCTTGTGAAGATTAAAAGCATAACAGATGGAATGAAATGGAACAGTCAGATCATGGACCATGAAAGTGGACCATTTAATCCAGAAAAAATTCTTGTGGCTGTCAAAAGTTACTGGACTGGCGAACCTACGCAAAAACAAAACTAGTACTAAGTTTCAGCGAATTCCTCTACTAAGGGTTGCCGTATTTACTCCTTTTTCACTTAAATGGGAAACAGGATAGTTTTGCTAAATTTTGATATAACTTTTGTAGATACCGTCGTGATGACCTTTTTTATTTTATTTTATTTTTGTTTTTGTATTGGGTCTTTATTTCCCCACTTAAATCTCATTATGAGCATTTTAAATATTGGTGGTTGTAGAACTGGATAATGGGAAATGCTAATTGTCTGCATTGGTAGAGAGAAGTCGATGGGTAGGCTGTCATGTTTTCCAATCTTAATTTGCAATTTGTTGTGTTGGAATTTTGCGAATTATATAACAGGATTTGGGTGGGGGAGGTTAAAGGTGAGGATGAAGTTGTGTGTTTTGCAAGATCAGAATCTGAAGGCTCAGTCATTGACACAGTGTCTGAAACTAAAAAGCAAGTAAAAGTAATGCACGCATGCTTATGCAGTGTGCTTCTCGTTTTTCTTGATTTCCAAAGGACTGTTTGTGGTATTGAAACAAATTAACATTGACAAAATCCTAAACATGTGAGAAATTTTATGCAGCATTAGAAAAGTTGGAAAACTGTGCATTTCTTCTCTTTTTGGTTTTCTCCCATATTTAAGTCTGCAGTTACCAGTCACGCAAGGCATTCCAGATCAAGGCTTAAATCTTTGGCTGGATTGAATTCATCGAGTTCTATTGGCAGCAGTGTTGGCCTTTCTGTGGTTAGTGTTGAGGCTAATTTTGTCCCCAAATCTGAGGTGGCAGGCTGTGCTCTGCCCCCTCCAACACAATGAATTTTCTATCCTGGAATTGCCAGTGGGTTAGCCCGACCTACGGCAATCCAATCTCTACAGGTTCTTGTGCGTGATCAACAACCTGATGTTCTATTCCTTGTTGAAACTAAAATCAATGATTTGAAACTCAAACGGCTCTTAAGCGGTTTGGGTTTTCACAACCTTGTCTCTGTTCCTCCATCAATAAAGCTGGATTTTGCCTGGCTTGGTTATTGGGGATGGAGATTGATTTTCTTTTCTTCCGTGTTTATGCATCTCATTTGCGAAATTTTTGTAGATCAATGCTGCTAAAAATGATGAAGTTCCTTCAGTTAGGTCAGCTGCTTGTCGAGCCATTGGTGTCATTGCATGTTTTCCACAAATTTCTCAGAGGTGATTCTGATGTTGCAAAATGATCTATTAAAATATTTATGTTTGCTTATTAACTTGTTCTTGAGATCAGTGGGTATAAAACTTATTAAGAACTTTGATCATATAGTGCAGAGATCTTTAACAAGTTTGTCCATGCTGCTGAGATTAACATGTGGGATCCCTTGGTCTCGGTATTTTTATGGAGTTTTATTTATTTATTTATTTAAATTTTAGCTTTTTGCGTTTGAATTTCATGTTCATATTATAAGCCATTTATGGGTCCTTAAAATAACTTTTTCTTCAGGTGCGCATAACATCCTCTTGGGCTCTAGCAAACATATGTGATTCTCTTTGTCACTGTATTAGTGATGATCTATCAGAAAGGTGTTACATAGGTGGGTTTAAGGGTTACAATAATTGAGTTTCTCTCATTTCCTAGTGCTGTTAGTTTTGCTTTCTAATTTCTTCTTTCTTTTTGTTACAGACTTAAACGAGAATTCTCGATTAATGCCCTTATTAATTGAAAGTGCATTGCGCCTAACAAAGGATGGCGACAAGGTATACAAGTAACTTTTTTCTAAGTTCTTTTTATCAATTTTCCTCATAATTACATCCTTGAATTCATGCATAGTTGACACATTCGATGCTGGCTGTATTTTATTTTTGAGGGAGCTTCGGTCATAGGTCCATAATATGACACATGCAGCTTATTATGTCCAGAAAAAGGTTTACTAAAGCAAGATGTCCTTGGACTACTTATAAGATAAAAATACCCTCCTACTGATTTTGGAAGGAGATAACGCCACATGTCATTTTTTTAATTTTTAATTTTTTTATGAATAAATTTAAAATACAATAACTTTTGTTCCACAAGTCTGTTTTTCATAAAATTAGTATTTTTGGAACCTATTCGGTGAGATTTATCAAACAAGACCCATGATGAATATTAAAATACGTAAAAAAAAAAAAAATTGACATACAGAGAAATTTCTATTTTATTATGGATATTTTGGCAATGATAGTGATGACTTGATCATTCTGCACAGCCAACTAGTAAGGTCAAATGCTACCTCAAGTGCTATGAAATGATTAATTGATTTCCTGTAGATGTTCTATCATATCCTATTGATGATCTAATCTACACGTTTTGGTAGATCTCTTTGTTCTTGCATTTATGATACTATTAACTTCATCCAACAAAAAAAAAAAAAGGTAGATCTCTTTGTTGAACTTGGCAACCATTTTTGTTCAACATTGCTGTTACGTGTGTGGTTTGGCTTAGGAAGAGCCCTTTCAAGAAACAAGAGCACAAATGATTCCATTTTAAAAGAGCAAATTCTAAATTTAGAATATTTAAGTTTGTGTCGTTCTACAAGTAATAACGAATATAAGTTCAATAAGCAGGCTTCCAAGAAGAGATCGCATAGTAATTCTTCCCATCCACTTTTGAGAGAGAAATTTCATTGTCTAATTCAAAGTGAATTATGCATGAGAGAGAGAGAGAGAGAGAAAAAGAGAGAGATTATAATAAAGGCTTTCTTAGTGTGTGCCCCAAGGGCACATGTTAAGCCGCATTTAATGAGGCAATCATGGCATAGAAAATTATGAAAGTGCATAGAGAATCGCGCTAATTGCATGGAGAAATGTATTTGCAAAGTTTTTTGTGCATTTTCACATTTTTATAAGCAATTGACGCAATTCTTTATGCACTTTCACCATTTTCCATGCAATGATTACCTCATTAAATGCGGCTTAACAGGTGCCTTTAGGGCACACGTTACGAAAACCCTTATAATAAACATTGGAATCTCAAGGACCTCACGGGTTAATGAATTTAGACCTGACTTATGCTTTGAAGGAAAAGTTTTTGGGGATTTTCCACTAATTATCCCTATCTTTAAAGGGTATTCAATTTGAATAATTTTGTTATTTATAGTCACAAGAAAATATTACTATGTTTATGCTTGCTGCTGTATGTCAAAATTATATAAATTGCTGGTGATTGTCGTCCAAATGTCATTCAAACATGATTTTTAACTGGAAGCTTTAGAAAAAATTTAGTCTATGTGATATAAGGTCCAAGGGTAACCCAGTTGGCAAGGGACCACGCCTCAGAAAGTGGTGGTCTTAAGCTCAACTCTTGCCAACCCCTGAGGCCATCCACACAAGTTTCTATGGTTCTCATGGGCCTTGGGTTAACCAGTCCATGTGGGTTGCAACTTGCAAGGTCTTGCATGGACTCGAGGAACCCGCATAAGGGGGTTCCTCTTCAAAAAAAAAAAAAATCTGTATGATTATTCAAAATTTTGCTGGTCTCTCTAGTACTTTTTTTTTTTTTTGGGGGAGGGGGGCATACGTAACCTATATTCATAGAAATGAACTCATATATCCAGTTCCTCCCCCGCTCTATGAATCTCATCCTCTTATGGTTATATAAAAGGAATTCCGAACTAGCATGATCAAATGCATTCAACATGTCAAGTCTGCAAAGCACCCCAGAAATTCACTTTTGAGTTTAGAATCCATACACTCGTTTGCAATTAGACATGCGTGAAGAATTTTCCTACCTCATAGAAAATAATTTTGGTAAACATGAAACCACCTCGCCCACATCGCCTACCACCAATGTAAGTCTATTAGCCAAAAATTTTGCAATAATTTTTGAAGTGCTCCCCACTAAGCTTATTAGAATAAAATCTCTAATATCAACAACTCCCCTTTTCTTAGGAATCGATGAAACAAAATTAATGTTCAAACTTTATGAAACTCAAGCAAGACGTTCGTCAAAATTTCCTCTGCACCTTCCCAACATCGTTGAAAGAAGGCTAATGTAAAACCACTTGGACCTGAAGCTTTATCCCAATTCAAACACTTACCACCACAAAAACCTCACCTTCTTGAAAGGGCCTTTCTAGCCAATTTGTGGATTGGCCATTAATGGAAGCAAAACCTAATCCTTTTTGAAAAAGGCCTTTTACATACTTTCTCTTTAAAAATAGCTTCAAAAAAGGAATAAAAAATAAAAATAAAACTTCCTCTTAATATCCCCCTCTCTAACCAACACAATTAATGCTCACCTTGCTAATGTAATGTTTTTTTCTACATGAATTAGCTAAATGATGAAAACAATTGGTGTTCTTTTAACCAAATAGCTCTAGATCTTTTTTGCCTGCATTAAATATCCTCGAATTCTGCCAACCTTTTAAATTCTATTGTGTCCCTTGAGAGTTGTTTTAATTTTTTTTCATTGAAGGGTTGGTGGCTATTAGAGATAAGTGTTTAACTATTGATCATATTGTGTTGCATGTGTGGAAGGAGAGAGGAAACGGTGGATCACCGCTTCTTCCATTGTTTGGTTCCTAAGAAGCTTTGGGATGTGCTCTTGGCATTAATTGGCACCTCTTGGGTAATGCCAAGGACTGCCAAGGATTCTTCTATGGGCTTGCTGATTTAGAACTGGTAAAAAGAATTGCAAGGTCATTTGGAAAGTGGCCCCTTTTTGTCTCCTTTGGTGTCTTCGGAAGGAGGAGAAATCCTAGAATTTTTAACAAAGACGAGTTCAAGAGTTGCAATTTGTATAACCATAGTTGAGGGCTCGAGGTTTTTGTATATTTCATATGTAGTGGGTGGGCCTAAGGCTCTTTTTCTATTAGTGAGTCTTACCTGCCAAAAAACACTATGTTCATATATATCTCTAGCATTTGGTTTCTATAAATAAATTTTTTATTTCTTTTTGGTCAGCTTAAGTTGTTAAGTTTTAGTTGAAAAGCCTTCAATGACATCTTCTTAAAGTGATTCCTATAGTGGTCTTAACTTTTTCCATGTATCTATAGCTTATAGAATCCTTTTTCTCCCCTTATCATTAGATCAAATCAAATGCTGTGAGAGCTCTTGGTAATCTTTCAAGATTTTTCCACTGTACAACTCTATCTGGTGTTCATGAAAAGCAAGTGGATTGTATGGGCTTACCTTTGACAACCAACAGCACTGAGGTGTTTCGGTCAAGCATTCAGTCGGAAGGTAGTCAGAGATCTGTGTCAAATTCATACCAGCCAGCTTCTTTGGGAGATCCGAGATGGCTGGAGAGGATGGTGCAGGCATTTCTTTCTTGTGTTACTACTGGAAATGTGAAGGTAATCTATCCCCAGAGTTTTATTTATTGTAAACCTTTAGTAGAACTTGGGTGGGTAAATGTGCATGTCTACAGTTTCAATATTAGTTCCATTATATTCTGTCCTTAAGTGTGAGGTTGTGTTGAATAGGTCCAATGGAATGTTTGTCACGCATTGTGCAATTTGTTTCTGAACGAGACATTAAGACTGCAAGATATGGATTGGTAAGGTGATACAAAATTTTGCACACTTGCTTTTTTGAAATGCTGAGAATTGTTTGCACAAGTACATTTCCACTTTTGAAATTCATGATGTATGCTAATGCTTGATGCCATCATTCTCTGGTGAAAAAAAGATGTTTGAAAAAATTGAATACATCATTGGCAGAAGTTTGTCTCTTGTTAATTAACACGCACTTGTTCCTTTTACATGACATGGATGCCATTTTTTTTCAACATGTAGAGTAAAGCCATTTCTGGTTTGTGTATCATGCTCTCCTTTTAAGTATTCAAGTACTTCTTAATATAGCGATAATTATGTCTACTCTTTTTAATTGGCAGGGCTCCATCTGTTTTTAGTATTCTTCTATGACTACTACGCGATTCTTCTAATTTTAAAATCAGGATTCAAGCTGCATCTGCTTTGGCTGTGCCAGCCTCAATATTTGGTGAGTAGTAGGTTTGATCCCTATTCCAATTATGATGTTAAAAATGTTATTGTGATTTTTCTTCCTTAACAACCATCTCAACGATGCTTTGTCTTAAATAGTATAGTGACACAGATCCTTTTTTACCATTGTGCACTAGCTAAGCTATAATTTGGTTAAATAACATGGGTGATCATATATTTTCTTAGTTCCCACTTCGGCACTTCCCACAAGTCCACAACCTTGGCACACATCTTAATTTTTTCCTCCTTTGTGGAGTTCTGTTTATCTTTTGAATTGCCTACAATCTAAAACATATAACTTCTTGCTGGGGTAGGCATTGGTCTTTGTTCCAGTCATCTTAGTTGACTTCATCTTTCCTTGTCCTCAGTTTGTGCTATCATTAACTTCTAATGAATTTGTTAACAAGATATGCCACCAGAGTACTTGAATTGCCTAGTTGGTTTGTGCCCAGCACAAAAAGAAAAGGCTGCAATTCCTAGCCTTGATGTAAACCTATTGTGATTGGATATTCACTTGTCTCTCCTTTAATTGTTTCCAACCTACTTACAATACATTATAGATGTCTTCAATAGCATCATTATATCTAAATGACATTCCTCTTTGATGAAAACACGCCTAGTATCTCTCTAGCATTCCTATTGTACACTTTCCATTTTCTATAAAATCTTTCAATCCCCCTTCTTTTCCTATCCTAAGGTAACAAAATAGTTTCATGGTCGATTCCTCTAGTTCATGTTTGATATTAATCCATATCCTTGATACCAACCTCATAAAAAAATCATCCTTTTGTGTTGCGTGTGGGGCCATGTGTTCTAAACAATCATAGTATGGCCTTCATTGCTGAGTGATCGCTCGCTACCTGGCTGGAAAAGGTGTTCCAAAAGCTTCCTCTCTCCCTAAGTAGGCCTTTTGATAACAAATTAAAGTTGACATGAAATGGATCACGGAAGAAGATGCATCCGATGAAATGAATAATTCAATCCACTGAAATGGATCATGGTAGATGTATCTGATGAATGAATGATTCAATCCACTTTCTTAAGGAACAAATTCCTGTCCTCACTTCTTCTGTGGGGTTTAGTGCTTTCCTTTTTCTAGTTAAGGAGTTGCGAGAGCAAGAAAGGGGCTTCCATTAGCATTAGTAGTTGTAGTTGGCACTCTTTCCTTTTTTTCGCTTCCATGTCGCCACACAGGAAGGATGTGGGAATGTAAAAAAGGGGATCCTATCAACTTGATCTGACCTAGGATAATAAGCTCATGAGCTTGGTTTGTGAAAGAGGTTGGCTTCAAAGTCGGTGGAGGGAGCATTGATTCCCTTCCTGAGAAGTTAGAGACCTAGCTGTGAAAGGAAGTTGGAATGGTATGGTTATCATGGTTAAAATTTAGATAATCTGTTGTTTGTAAAAATGCTGTTACCTTGACCAGTTTTATTTAGAAATTTGAAGCATATTGTGAGAGTTCATGTTTGGTAATGATATTGAAGTGATTGCCATCAAGAAGAATGTGAATTGACTAATTGAGCTGTAAACTTTCTCACTGGACAGGTTTAAAAAATGTTAAGCATTGATGATTAATGCTTACAGTTTAGCTGATGTTGGACTGGAACTTGCCCAATATTCTCATTTGATTATTATTATTATTTTTTTTGGATGTGTCTACTATGCTTCCTCTTAGTAAGTTTTTTCCCCGGATTGATTTTACCTTCTGGCAATTTTCTTACGTCAGTTAGTTTTATTAAACCAATGAGCTCTCCGGATATCTTCTTTGTGGAATTTTATAATAAATAAACTGCATAAAACAGATTAAGCATATGCATTGGAAGAATTTGCTATTCACATTCCTTGCCCATTTATCTTTTGACTTTCAAATAATTATTTTAAAATTTCAGATTTGCCTTAATCCAAATTTTCTTTTATAAGATCAAAACTTCTTTATTTCTTACTTTCATCCCTAAAGCTTATTATTGTCACTAACTGCTGAAATTGGAACTGGATCGTCATCTCAGATTAAATACCCATTCATTCATTCTATTCACATATTGGTGCTGAATTTCACAGCTTTCTCAAAGATTTTTAGCTCTGTAGACTTGTTAACTAGCTATTCTTCTTAGTCCTTCTATTTTTAATACTTAATGTTGCAGTGATTAAAGATGTGTAGGCATCATGTATCCCTGAAGTTTCCATTTCCTAACGAACTCTATGATCCAAGGACTAATTTTTTAGGCAAATCACGAGTAAGGCTCAAATGAGTAAACTATTTTAGTACTACTAGCGTTTGGGCTATTTTAAATACATGCGACTACCATCTTTCATATTTAAATATTTCTTTAAGATTCTGATGTAGTATATAAAATGAATCTTCTACATTAAACTATGTTGCATCAGTTGATGAAATTTGCCTTCTGTTATATTGATAATTGTTTTTATTGCTTGTGATGCTGAAATTTTCCTTCATTTCCTTTGATGCAGAACTCAAATTATAATGTTGCTTTCTCCCCTCCCTGTTTGTTTGATGCAGATTATGGGAGATCATTCTCAGATGTTGTCCAAGGGCTGGTGCATATAATTGAGAATCTAGGTTCAGACCAAATGTCAACACCATCAAGTTTCAAGTATAGGGTTGCACTTGAGAATCAGGTCAAGCTCCTGGAATCATTTTCATCTGAGAAATACCATCGATCGATCTCATATAGAAGCATACTTACTGGTTGTACTTGTCAGATATAAATTAGATAATAAAATCATGAAAGTAGTATATCTTTTTCATTTTGATAGATGATATGGCTGAAGCAGACATCAAGTAGTTGGGATTGAAGGTTTTGTAGATTGAGTTGCATATTTGTATTCATTCAAGGTTGAAATTTTAAATGGAAGGATTCATTACAATTTTGAAAATATAGTAATCAAATGTGCAAAGTTTATAATAAGTTAGGACATACATTAGAGGCATTATCAATCCAAAATCTTTTAAAGGTTCATAGCATGAAACCATAGTTTATTTCATTTTATTGTCATCAGCATTTTGCGCTCGTGTAGATTAAGAAAAAATAATAAAATTGGATGAAAAGGAAAAAAAAAACATGTTTTACCAAAAAACAATTGTATAATTACCTGAATGACATCTTCAAGCTCATATAATTTTTCTTGCCAAATCCAAATCACGACATGTTAGCCAAGCAAAATGACATGCTGTGAAATTATTCGTCAACTTCAATAAATTGTATATTTTTAGGCCCGGTTTAAATGGTTAACCAGGCCTACCCTGTGATTTTTCTGTTTGTTTGGTTCCCAAATCCCATTTTAGTTTATTGTTTATAATAATACCCAGTAATTCAGCAAATCCTTTTGATGTTTTATAATACAATGAATGGATTTGCATGCACGACGTATTAAATTGTTGTACAACATTTACAATTCATGTTTGTGGAGCATCAATTCTCCCCATGGTTCTTTCTAAATCAGGACGCGTATCACTTTAATCTAACATTAGGATTTTGACTAATATGTCATGGTTAATATTATTCTTTGTTTTTTTCGTTTTTCGTTTTCGTTTTTATTTTTATTTAGACATTTATTTAATATATTTTTTCATTTTCTTGTTGCAGTTAACTTCAACCATGTTGCATGTGCTTAGCCTTGCTTTGAGCACTGACCACCAACCTATGAAAGATTTTTTGGTGAAAGTAAGTATTTCATATTCACAGATATTACTAGAGAGTAGAGATGCAATGAATTTTTATCTTTAATGTTGGTCCATTATGTGTTCATTGATCATTACATTTTCCTGGTCTAACAAACATATTTTTTCAAATTTAAAAAAAATATATATATATATGGAAAACTATTCAGGAATGCTGCTGCTGGCTATGCGAGTATAGTTGCCATTACATAATTACTTTTTTTTTTTCTCAGCATATTTATGAAATAAAGAGAAAGAGCTTGTCCACATTGCTTTAAACAGATTTTTATTTTCATGTCCAGCATTTCTCTCATTGGCTTTCCAGAATTTCCCTAGTGTTTGGGCTCATTCTTTTATTGTGTTTCATATAGAAAGCGTCATTTCTTGAGGAGTGGTTTAAGGTGCTATGCTCATCACTAGAGGAGGCAAGTACTCAGCCTGTGGCTGATACTAATTCCATTGGCAAACAGAAGAGAGAGATGATATCCAAGGCAATACGATCACTAATTAAAGTGTACCAAGGCAGGAATCATCATACAGTTACACAGAGGTTTGAGAGGTTGGTTGACAGCATTGTGTGAATCGTTGGTCGTCGATCACCGTCATTGGTTTGATTGATTATATGTAAAATTGTTGGAGTAGGTGATTTGTCAGCAGTTTTCAACTGAGCGATTATTATTTAAGACCTTATATTGGCAGTTAGGTAGGAAGAAAATCGATCCATCCATGGGGAATTTTGTGGATATGCTGTGTTTATGGGAGGGGCACACGGGTGGTTATGAGACCTCAATGCAGTTTTGTTGGAGGATTCTCTCCAAGGACACGGAGAAGGGCCTATCTGGGTGGAAATTATTTTTGAATCAATGATAGTGGTCCCAATGGTTTCAGATTATCAGCACAGGTTTGTCTATGGTGTCTGCTTGTACTCGCTGCAGTGCAGCATGTGGTGGACACGGAAACAATGTTGGAATACCACTACATATTTATTTTGTAAAGGCCTCCCTTTCTTCTTTTTCCAGGGTAGGGTTATCATGCATGAGGATGTTTTGGTTGTCTTGTTATGAGCTCTCCTTTTGAATTTGTATTATTAATTTATTATGGCATGGAAATTAATGCATGTGTTATGTCATCTCATCCAATTATGTATCATACCCGACAAAAAAATCATCACAATGAAAGGGTGGAGTGCTTGATGTTTAGCCTAGGTTTGTTTTCTGTGTTTTTTTAATTTATTTATTTTATTTATGAAAAAACCATAGCCGGCCGTACAATCTAATACAGCGTGAATTATGATGTCCTATGCTTTAGTATTTCAGCAAAAGGATCAAATTCTTTCAAATGGAACAAAGACAATATCTGGAAAATATGTCCCGTTAAAGTCAATTGTGGAATTGTAATGGAATGGTGGATATTCAGCCACCAAACACAGGAGATAAACCTAGCAGGTTTTATGGTATATTTGGTTATACTAGATTATGGGCACACGTGAGTAGCATGTGAATGATATGTGAATAATAAAAAATTTATAAATTATATGCATACATATATATATATATATATATATATATATATGGGAGTGTTCCGTTGACACCTGGTGTAAGACTTCAACTCTTATACCTTTTTTGAGCCATGGATCCTTTTCCATCCCACGGCTGCCTTGATCTCAACTAAATACTCTTTAAAACATGGAATTGGGTCAGATTTTTGGGTTGGGTTAGAATCTGACCCAAAACCCATTTTCTTTCAACTGATTTCTCCGGACATCCTAAAAGTTCCTACCCATTCCCTCCTCTCCCTCCCTTTCTCAATGTATCACGCCCTAACCTTAACCCATGATCTCTCACCAGTAGTAAAAGCTCACTGATTTTCAGAAATACTTCGTCAACTGCAACAGCTCCTCAAGCCTGGCAATAGCTCGACATTTGCGGCGACTAGGTACGTTTATCCCAACCTCATTAGTTGGATTTAGACTCTATCTGCATAATTTCTCAACTGTACGGACTGTGTGGGTATGCTGGGCTTCTTCTCTAGTTCTCTATGAGTTTTTTTGGGAAGGTTTGATTGCCTAGGCAGGTGTCTTATCATTTTTGTTTGCTTAGCAACTTAGGTGTTTGTTGTATTGTCTCTGTGATTGGATATGTGCTGGGCTGGTTTTTTTTTTTTTGCCTCTATTGAGAATTTCTTCGGAATTCTTTTAATAATATTAGCCTTTCTTTAAATGAATAAATAAAAAAACAACAGAGAGGACAACATTTCAAAATCATATTGTATATTTTTTATACTAATTCCAAAGCATCCTTTTTTTTTTTTTGATAATAAACAACTTGTATTGATCAAAACAGGAATACAAATTGGACAAGGAGTCCAATGAAAAGAACCAAAAAAAGGAGACCAAAGAAAAGAATAAACCACAGTTCTGTTCCTAACAGCAAAGCATCAAAAAGAAGCAAAACAAGGAGGACAAAAAACAGCAGATACCCTGCAAAACCTAACAGAAACAAATCAGGGAGGATAAAAAAAGCCTCCCACAGCTACTCTCTTAGTCGGTTTCGAAGCACAAATCTCAATCCAATTCCTCACAATAAAAAAAAGAAGGAATGCCTTCAAAAGATTTGTCCACCGAAGCCCATAAGGAAGCAAAAAAACACACCTTATCCCACAATCCATCAACCTCCTCATGCTTGTCTTTAAAAATCCTTGCATTCCTCTCAATCCATATCACCCATATGATAGCCAACATCGCACTTCCCCAAAGAACCTTCGCTCTTTTAGAACAACCAAGACCTCTAAAATCAACCTCAAGCATGCCAGCACCATACTCAAGTCTAACCTAACTCACACCAGCAAGGAGAAAGAGGCGTTGCCATAGGTACATAGCAACCTCACAGTGAAGAAATAAATGATCCACTGATTCCCCTTTCCTTCTATAAAGAGCACACCAATGCAGGAGAGAGACAATAAAAAGGTCTTTTCTTTTGAACCCAATCATTAGTGTTAGTCCTTTGATGAGCAACCGACCAAGCCAAGATCTTAACTTTCAAAGGTGCAATAGCTTTCCAAATCAATCTAGCAAAATAAAAAACCGGAACCGAGGAATCCTCTCTCAAGGAATCAAAAAAAGATTTAGAGGAAAATAAACCAGAAGAGTGACTAACCCAAACTCTTCTATCAGAATTGGAAGGAACAAGTAAAACATTCTGAATAGAGGCCAGAAGAGCCACCATCTCCTCAGACTCTCTATTATTAAGGTTACGGGAAAAAAGAGAAATTCCAGTTCGAAGAACTAGAATCCACATAAGCCATGTCAGCAATAATAGTAGATTTGGTCCGAGAAAGGTGGAATAAGCGAGGGAACAAAGTAGACAAAAGGTCTATCTCCCAACCACACATCCTCCCAAAAAGGGATGTGAGCCCCATTACGAACAATGAATTTAACATGGTTCAAAAAACAAGGAAGACCTTGAGAGATAAATTTCCAAGGACAACGAAAACTCTCCCTTTCCACAATTTTGGAATCCCACCTATTATTTTGAATACCATACTTGCTTTTAATTATAGAATGCCAAAGAGAATCACACTCAATGGGAAATCTCCACAACCATTTTCCCGTAAGAGCAATATTCCTAAGAGAAATATTGCCCAAACCCAAACCACCTTTATCCTTGGACCCAGACACAATCTCCCATTTAACCCAATGATCCTTCTTGCCTTCCCCACTTCCTTCCCACAAAAAATCCCTTTGCATTTTCTCAATTTTAAGGGCACTTTCTTGGGAATTTTAAACAAAGACAGGTAATAAGTAGGAATACTACTAAGGACAGAACTAACCAAAGTTAACCTACCCACTCTAGAAATATAAGCTTTCTTCCACCCATCTAACCTCTTACCTATCTTCTCAATCACCCCATCCCAAAAACTAACGGCTACAGGATTGCCACCAAGGGGCATACTTAAATACTTCATGGGTAACTCACTAATAGAATAACCAATCAAAGCTGCTAAGTCTCACCAACATAGCAGGCTCCACATTAATACCTCCTATAGAGCTTTTAGACATATTAACCTTCAGATCAGAAATCAACTCAAAACCTCTCATTAAGATAGTCAAATGCTCAAATTTCCTCTCATTAGAATCAATAAAAAAATATGGTGTCATCAGCAAATTGAAGATGAGAGGTTTCACTTTCTCTCTCCCCACTTCAAAACCTTTTATGACATCCATCTCCTCAGCCTCGTTCATCATTCTACTCAAGATATCATTCACAAGAGTAAATAAAAAAGGGGATAAAGGATCCCCCTGTCTTAGACCTCGAGAAGCCTTAAAACAACCTCTCGGTCTCCCATTAACCATAACAGCAAAGTTCATAGACTTGAGACATCCTCTTATCCATCTCCATTTTTCCCCAAAATTTTCTTCTCAAGCACATAGTCTATGAAGCTCCAGTCAACATGATCATAAGCCTTTTCAAAATCAAGTTTAAAAATAATGCATTCTTTCTTCTTTTTCTTGTACTCCTCAACCAATTCATTAGCCACAAGCACTGAATCAAGAATTTGTCTACCCTTAACAAAAGCACCTTGGGCTTCAGTAATAGTATCATTGAGCACCTCTCTAAGTCTATGGGATAAAACCTTGGCAATAATCTTGTAGAGACTGGTAACTAAGCTAATTGGCCTAAAGTCATTAACCATAATGGATCTATCTTTTTTGGGGATAAGACAAATAAAGGAAGCATTAGTACATTTAGTAATAACCCCATTCTCAAAAAACTCTTTAAAAACCTCTAAAAGATCCTTCTTGATCACCTCCCAACACTTTTGAAAACAGCCAAAGTAAAACCATCTGGCCCAGGAGACTTCTCCTTACTCAAAGCAAAGATAGCCCCGCAAATCTCCTCCTCAGTGAAAGGATTCTCAAGCCTTCTAGCTCTAGAATCATCAATAGGAAACCAATCCAAACCCTCAATCCTCTATTTATCCCTCCCCGAATCAAAATACAATTGATAGAAAAAATCAACCAACTCATTAGCAACCTCTTCATGATCTTCAATCACCTCTCTCGAATTCAATTCAATCCTTTTAATTATATTCTTCTTCCTCCTCCCATTAGCCACTCTATGAAAAATTTTAGTATTATTATTACCTTCCTTAATCCATTTGACTTTAGCTTTTTGTCTCCACCTAACTTCTTCCTTAAAGATTACATCCTTAAACTCTTTTCTAAGCTTATTTCTTTCAAGTCTAAGGTCCTCAGAAAGCTGGCCCTCACTCTTCATCTCATCCAAAGTAGAGATCCTATTAGAGATAGTATCTTTAATCACTCTCAAATCTCTAAAAATGACTTTGATCTCACTCTTCATATGTTGAAGCTTTTTCATGAATTTGAAGCCCTTCGAACCCTACACAGTACAATTGTTCCAAGAATGCTGAAAAAAAGTTTTGAAATCATGATGACTAAACCACATATTCTCAAACCTGAAGGGAGTAGGCCCCCACCTAATAGGATTGGACTCCAAAATAATCAGACTGTGATCCGAAGTCAACCTAGGCAAAGTTTCTTGCAAAACATTAGGAAACATCTCCTCCCAATTAGGCAAAAAAAAAAAAATCTATCCAATCTATTAGAAACAACTCTCTCTTGGAGATTCGACCACGTGAAAGAAGCATTATGGAGAGGAGGATCTCTTAAATTGCACTCATGAATAAAAGAGTCAAAATCTCTCATGCTCCTAGTCCTCCTAGAACCATTCAACTTCTCACTTATATACCTAACAACATTGAAATCACTACCCAAGCACCAATAAGGACTACACAAACCAAACAGCCTTGCTAACTCCTCCCAAAAATTCTTTCTCAATCTAGGCTTATTGGGACCATATACATAGGACAACCACCAATCCTCCCCAATAATAGGTCTAAATATAACCGAAATAGAAAACACACCCTTAATCACTTCCATTCCTTTAACAATTCTAAAATCCCAAATAAGGATAATCCCACCCAAAGCTCCCCCGAGGGAGCAAAGACCCACTTTTTGTTGCGCACTTCCCAAAGGCTTCTAATTAAAGCTAAATCAACTTCCTCCAACTTAGACTCTTGCAACATCACAATATCTGGTTGATATTTCTGAAGACATTTTTGACCACTCTACGTTTACTAGAAGAGCCTAACCCTCTAACATTCCAACTAAGGATCTTTATAGTTGGACTTCTTTATTCCCCCAATTTTTTCTAGGCTTAACAGAGTCATAATTAACCTCTCATTGTAATTTTCTTAATTCCCTATCTTTTCTAGATACCCTACCTTGGGTAGCCTTTTTACATCTACTTCCTACACCCTCTCTCAATCTATTGGCCTTTTTCTTTATAATCGAAAAGCCAATTTTTCTAAAAAGCACTCTCAACGCCACCCAGTCCTCCTTAGACCAAGAAGGCTCCCTCTCCTCTTCATCCTCTTCACTCTGTTCTTCCAATTCATTGACATTTGCCCCATTCATCATCCCCCCTACTACCATTAGAAGTAGAACATCCCCTGATATTCATGTTTTCTCTAATGCTTTCTATAATATGATAAGTTTTTTCTGAATTCAAAATAAGAAGGACATTCTCGTTACAGAAAGGAGTAGGAGAAGAATCAAAACCTGGAATAAAATCATTCAAAGACTTACCTTGATTATGAGCAGAATCAGAAATGATATTGTGGGACTCAATCAAATTCAAAAGTGCCCATTTCCCATTCCTCGTTTCAGATTTTAATTTCTCAAAAGATCGATTCAGACTTTGGGATTGCCTTATGTTAATTTCAATCTTACCTCTATCGTTATGAACATCAATTGATAACTCTGAATCAGACACATAGGATGCCATGCTATTAGCCTCCCGAACCCCCACACAAGACTCCTGCTCCCTATTAATTGCCTGTCTTTTTTAGAACTGATAGTGCGAAACTCAGTGCTATAATCTCCCTTTTTCTCCTCTATCGTAACGAACCCTGATCCTTCGTCAAATTGAGGCTTGATTGCTTGAATCAACTCACGTCCCTCGTCGATTCTCTGAATCTGTTCTTCCTTATCAGATTAATCATCAAAAATCTGGTACAAACTCAACTCAACTCAACATCTGGGTTACTTATATTCTTCCCGCCATTAAAGAGAACTTCATCTTCATCGTCATAACTGTCTTCTTGCTCAGAAGTAGAAATTTCAACTTCCCTACCCACTTCACATCTACGATGGATGTTGCCTTGCTTCATTCTTTTGAGCTGTTGATCACCAATTTTGAGCACTCCATTCTCCTCATTTTCTATGTTATGGATAACCCCTTTCGGCTCTCGAGAAGCTTCCTTTCTGACTTCCTTTTCCCTTTCTATTGTTTTTCCAGCTGATTAGGAGTCAACCCCTAGGCTCTTTAATCTCTTCAATTGGGCCTTAGCTCCTTCACAACAAACTTGACCCTCCTTGG
Organism: Liquidambar formosana; assembly: GCA_039720395.1. Taxonomy (NCBI): domain Eukaryota; kingdom Viridiplantae; phylum Streptophyta; class Magnoliopsida; order Saxifragales; family Altingiaceae; genus Liquidambar; species Liquidambar formosana. The sequence continues at coordinate 5,153,505 of CM077830.1, forward strand.
GTCTAAACCTTGATTTTGGGCCCAAACTCAAATTGACATAAGTAGGCCCGTTTGAGTTGCTAGAGTCCTTAGACTGTCTTACCTGAAGTTGTGTGTTACTGGGTGCTAGCTGTACCCTTCCCAATTCAAAATTTGAATATTGATAAGGGTCCACGTGACTACTATCAGGCACCTTTTGAGCCAAAATTGTGTCTCCTGTTGTAGCATAAGCACTTCCATTCTTCCACCCTCTCTTGTTGCCACGTACCCTATATGCATCATCTCTATTATCTTCAACCTCTTAACTATTGCACCTATGAACAGTGCAACCTTCAACCCCTGACCCAGATTCTTGATAAACTAGATCTCTTCTTTCCCTTTCCCTTTCCTTTCCTGTGACCTTCCCAATTTTAAGAGAATATAGAATTCCTTTATCTCGAACCTCCAGTTTAGTTGGTATAAAACCATCTTCGCCCCCTTTTACCAATAAAATGGCTTCTTCCAAATGATCCATCATCGTCGTTCGTCTATCACAAGTGATTAGGCCACCACAGCATTCTCCTATTGAGTGAAACACTTCTAGAGTCCACAGATGAAATGGTAGCCCTCTGATAGCTATCCATCCTTTGTCCACTAGAATGGAATCTGCAAAAGCATTAACCTCTGGTCTCCACTTATGGAGAATCACATCTATTTTGCCTTCCATAATCATCTTGCCCTGTCTACCAATTTTTTAGGCCATATCCTCATTATCACAGAAGAAGATAGCTCTATCGGAAGATAAAGGATAAAGCCTCAGTCCGTTTTCCTTATCAAACCATTTCTCCAAGGCTTTCGTAACCTCGCTCCATTTCAACCTTTTATCAATAAGATCACAAATAACCACCCTATCCCACACGCCGAAATTATTCGCTAACGAACTGTATCTAGTTTGGATGCATAAACCTTTTCCCAAAGGGACAACTGATGACGCCACCCTAGGTACCTTAAAGTGCACACCCCAGACTTCTTTGGGAATATTAATAGCCAACCTCTGATATTTGCTTTCCTCTTCCTTCTTCTTATGCTGTTCCTGATATTCCACCTGTTGCATTTCTTTGATGATTTTCCCAAATTCTCTCCAGCCATTACCCTTATATCCTTCTGGGATGATAATAAATCTATTTCTACCAGCCTTATTAATTTTAGAAAGGCAAGCATATCTACCTTTTTTATTCGACTTAACTTTAAGCAACCAAGTCTGGTTAACCCCTCTGTATTTCCTTATAAAAGCATTACCACCTCGCTAAGACCTCATATCTTAAACTATGCTAGCCAGCCATCTAGCCTCCATAACTTCAAAATAGAGGGAAATTCTGATCCCCCTTCCATTCTCAGAAATCTTTAAACTTTCCTTATACTTGTCTCCTACTAACTGAAAATCGAAGGATTTACCCTCGATTCTGAAAAACTGCTTCATGAAAAGCAAAGAAACGGAATAATACGAAATTTAGAATCAATTACTGGGATGCTGGGTTAAAGTCAAACCAAAAATCCAGATCTTGATCAATGATCATTATTTCTTGTTGAGAAAATGCGATTCGACGCAAGAACCAATGGATCTGTGGCCGTGATTAGAACAGAAGATAAATCGGTGTCAGTGTCGGCGTTGACGTTAGCAATGTCCCATGGTCGCGAGCTTTAAACCCCTGGAACAAACGGACTCCGTTCACCTTCCGGTGAGTTTCTGTATTTGGTTCCCATATTTGACCACTGGATGACGATCGAGAAGCCAAAAAGCAAAGGACTTGATGAACTGATCTGTGCAATTCTGTTCGTGAGGAGAGCCAGAGATCACCCTAACCCTAGAAACCAGAAATAAGAAGAAGAAGGAAGAAGAAAGATCCAGTCCCCTCCAAGGGAGGGGAACAGAGAATTGGTGGGATCGCACAATACCTATGAATTTTGATAGCAAATCACTGACAAAAGGAGCCTTTTGGATCAGGCGCATATTAGCAATCAATTAAAAAAGCTAGAATACGCCGAGAGCATCTTAATTCCAAAACATCTTCTAGCCATGGTAATGCTCTATGTGGTAGCAACGTACTACTCTATTCATATAAGTATACTGTTTTTCTTCTTCTTTCCTCTTTTTTATTTTTATTTTTATTTTTCTTCCCATAAAAATTTAGAGAATTTTGTAATTAGTCCGAAAAGTTTAGATAGAGGACTTTAATAGAGTGGAACGTAGAGAGGATTTATTTATTCCCTTTTATAAGGGTTTTATCATAAGGTATTGTAGATTAGATATTATAGCTTCTTCAATCATCCATCCAAGAATTTATTTTTTTTATTTTTATTTTCTGGTGTGAATGAATGTTTTTGTTAAACATTGGAGATCTAAAAAATGTTTAGGCTAATTTTTAAAGTTTTTAATCTTTTTTCTTATTGAAGAAAATGTATGTTTTTATGATTCTTATGGTCTTAAATTTATTTTTCCATATATTTGCTAATCAGGATATGGATGAGGAGGTGGATTATTTGTTGCTTAAAGACAATCAAGTGCTAAAGAATAGAGAAATAATGAATTGTTTGTTCATTACTTGGATGGGAAAAAAGAAGGGGGGTTGGGGAGGGCTAAAGATGAACTTAGACACTAGTTGGGGGCAAGTAACATCATAAGCTAACAACGATAAAAAGAAAGAGGGAGGAATAAAATTTTTATTTTATACCCTTTATTTTAGAGAGAGAGAGAGTGAGAGAGAGAGAGAGAAAGCAAGAGAGGAGTAAAAAAGTTATTTAAAAAAATGAATGGAGAGGAGGACCTTTGCCCAAAAAACAGAAGAAAAAAGAACGGAGAGGAGGAAGTGTTGGGATAGGAGTTGGGGGAGGAAAATGAGGTTGGTCATTGGTGAATTTGCTGCGACTGCTCATTTATCGGCGTTTCTCCATGTGGGTTTTTTGGACCAAATCTACAACTCCCCCCCACCCCTTCGCCAAAAATGGGAACCAAATAATTGAAAGATGTAACAGACAGAATCCTATGTTAACAACTCACCTCATCTCACTATTCCAAAATGTCAATCACCATTGACTCCTTCCCATAATGATGGAGAGAGACTTGCAACGTTTTTTTTTAAATTATTATTTCTATTATTATTATAACCCTCTCTCTCTCTCTCTCTCTCTCTCTCTCTCTGCTTCCATGTCTTCACCTTCTCTTTCCTTCCCTTCTTTTTTCTTCCCATTCCCATGATCATCGTTTCCGACTTTCTGACATTTTACTTTTTAAATATTAAAATCTAAACGGAAACCAAAAAAGGTTTCATGTTTTACTTGTTTTAATAATAGCTTATTGTCTAAGAGTCAGGGAGACAAGAGCAGAGAATCACCCTCACCTTCAGGTTTGGCCTTTCCTTCTTGTATTTATATTTATATATATATATTTCCATAGACTAGACTAGAATTGGCACTATTATTATACTGCTATTATGTGTTATATATGCATCCAATGGGTTTCTTGGTAGATCGAGTCTCCATTGTCTGCGTGGGCCATCTAGTGGGTTTCCTTTTCCCTTTAATAATTCCAACAAACAAAAAAAAAAAAAAAAAAACCCCCACATTAAGCTTTTGCAAGGGTCATTCGTAGAACAGGGAAAAAAAAAACCAAAAAGCCTTTGGATCTTGAGGCTTATGATTCTGACTTGATATTCCTCAGCTGGACAAAGGTAGGTTTCGGTTTATAGGAACATTTTCTTCAATTCTTCTTGGAGTGATTTCCTTAACTAAATTATCTTCGTAGGGAGTTTTAATGATTATTAGTTCCTAAAATGGATTTGATGTTGGTGATACTGATATCTCAATCGCTTGCTTCGTGTGACATTAAATCATATGTTGAGCGCTTCTTTTCAATTTCTGTTCTTTGTGATGAGAACCCATTACGTGAATCTGGATTGCCTTCGAGTGTTACTTTCTTTTTGCTCTTTTCTCTATCAGTGCTCTGTTCCCTCTGTTCATTCACCATGCCCATCACATGAACCTCTTGTGTGTTTTCTTTTTCTTCTTCGTTAGATGTGGGTTGATGAATTCATGTTGAATTTCTAAATTTTTATGTTTTTGATAATTATAAAAAAAAAAAAAAAAAAGGTCTTTTGTCCAACATTTGACTTGATACAAATAATATATTTCATAAGTGTGGTACTTTCTCTAGGGTAATTTGCAGGGGTTATAATGGCTAGGGATTACAGTGGATTACCCAAGCATCATCAGCTGGAATCGAAGAGGAGGCGTCTCATTTGGATCCTAGGGGTTAGTGGCCTTTGCAAATAATTCTACATTTTGGGTGCTTGGCAAAATACAAGTCCTACATCAACCAACCGATCTGAGGTCTACACCAAAGATGGTTGTGATATTAGATCCCCTGCAGCTGGTAAAACCCGTACCATGTTGTCGTCTTCATTATTATAGTCATCGATCTCCTTAGACTTTGACAGCCATCACCATGTGGAGATAAAAAACTTTGGGGGGTCCCAGAAAATCCGACCTTGCGATATGTCCTATGGTGAATACACTCCTTGCCAAGATCTAGTGAGGGCTAAGAAGTTCGATCCGAACATGTTGAAATAGAGAGAGCGCATTGCCCCACTAGGGAAGAACTCTTCATCTGCATGATACTCGCTCTTCCAAAATATAAGAACCCTTTCAAATGGCCTCAGAGTAGAGACTATGCTTGGTATGACAATATACCCCATAAGGAGCTCAGTATAGAGAAGGCCGTTCAGAATTGGATCCAAGTCGAGGGTGATCAATTCAGATTCCTTGGCGGAGGAACCATGTTCCCGCGCGAAGCTGACGCTTATATAGATGACATAAATGAGCTCATCCCTCTCAGCAGTGGAACTATTAGAACTGCAATTGATACGGGCTGTGGTGTAAGTTTATTAGCCTCTTATGCTACCATTTTTTTCTTTCTTTTCGTCTCCCATTTGACATTGTGTCTACTATTGACCTTCGGAGTTATCAACTCTACAGTTCATTTGGAACTCCTATATCGTACTATGGGCTACCTGTGACTATAATGTTACTAGTAGTTCTTGCATTACGTATTGCAATTGCTAAAATGTTTTATTACCTTTTCTTGTCCATGTGTATTAAGGTTGCAAGTTGGGGTGCCTACCTGTTAAATAGGGACGTCTTGGCCATGTCTTTTGCTCCAAGGGATACACATGAAGGACAAGTCTAGTTTGCATTGGAGCGAGGAGTTCCTGCTATGATTGGCATCATGGCTTCAAAGAGGCTTCGATATCCTGCTAGGGCTTTTGATATGGCTCACTGTTCCCGTTGCTTAATACCTTGGAATAAATATGGTAAGGTGTCCTTAGATGTGTTGTAAGTACATAAAATATAAAAGAGCAACTAATAGGGAAGATTTTCATTTTTTGTCCTTTATGTTTAAGAATTAGAAACTGCAAAAACAAATTCGTCCCACTATATCAGTGGGATTAAAGAATTTCGTATTTAACTGATTATTTTTCCAAATTTCTACAGATGGAATGTATTTGATTGAAGTGGATAGAATTCTAAGGCCTGGTGGTTATTGGATTCTTTCTGGCCCTCCTATCCGCTGGAAGAAATACTGGAGAGGTTGGGAAAGAATCCAAGAAGATTTGAAACAAGAGCAAGATGCTATTGAGGATGTTGCTAAGTGCTTGTGTTGGAGGAAAGTGACTGAAAAGAATGATCTTGCGGTTTGGCAATAGCCCATCAACCACATTGAATGTGCAAGGGGAAAGAAGGTTGATAAGACACCTCATATATGAAAATCTGATAATGTAGACATAGTTTGGTACTCCTTCAATTTGTCTTGTGCTATCCTTCATTAATATAAAACGTGAACTTTTGTATCTAACCCTCTATAAATCTCATGATTTATGCTAAAAAGGTACAGAAGTATGGAAACTTGCATAACACCATTACCAGAGGTAAGCAGCTCAGATGAAGTTGCTGGTGGTGCATTGGAGAAATGGCCTGAGCGTGCATTTGCCATTCCTCCTAGAATAAGTAGTAGTTCAATACCAGGCATCACAGATGAGAAATTCCAAGAGGATAATGAGTTGTGGAAGGACAGGGTGACACATTACAAACATATTATTAGCTCCCTAACCCAAGGACGATACTAGAATGTAATGGACATGAATTCTTACCTGGGCGGATTTGCTGCAGCCCTATTGAAATATCCAGTGTGGGTTATGAATGTGGTTCCCGCTAATTCAGATCATGACACTCTAGGTGTGATCTATGAACGGGGTTTCATTGGAACATATCGAGATTGGTGTGAAGCATTCTCAACGTATCCAAGAACATATGATCTCATCCATGCTAGCAGTGTGTTTAGTATATATCAAGACAGGTAAAATTTAGTGCAAGGAGACTTACACATGCTCAATCATCAACTATCTTTGTTTTTATTTGTGGTCTTAAGATTGATTCTCTATTTACTCTGTGTGCTGAAGGTGTGACATTACCTACATCCTACTAGAGATGGATAGAATTCTGAGGCCAGAAGGAACAGTTATATTCAAGGATACGGTGGAAGTCCTTGTGAAGATTAAAAGCATAACAGATGGAATGAAATGGAATAGTCAGATCATGGACCAATAAAGTGGCCCATTTAATCAGAAAAAAATTCTTGTGGCTGTCAAAAGTTACTAGATTGGCGAACCTACGCAAAAACAAAACTAGTACTAAGTTTCAGCGAATTCTTCTACTAAGGGTTGCGGTATTTACTCTTTTTTCACTTAAATGGGAAACAGGATAGTTTTGCTAAATTTTGATATAACTTTTGTAGATACCGTCATGATGACCTTTTTTATTTTATTTTATTTTTGTTTTTGTATTGGGTCTTTATTTCCCCACTTAAATCTCATTATGAGCATTTTAAATATTGGTGGTTGTAGAACTGGATAATAGGAAATGCTAATTGTTTGCGTTGGTATAGAGAAGTCGATGGGTAGGCTGTCATGTTTTCCAATCTTAGTTTGCAATTTGTTGTGTTGGAATTTTGCGAATTATATAACAGGATTTGGGTGGGGGAGGTTAAAGGTGAGGATGAAGTTGTGTGTTTTGCAAGATCAGAATTTGAAGGCTCAGTCATTGACATAGTGTCTGAAACTAAAAAGCAAGTAAAAGTAATGCATGCATGCTTATTCAGTGTGCTTCTCGTTTTTCTTGATTTGCAAAGGTCTGTTTGTGGTATTGAAACAAATTAAGATTGACAAGGTCCTAAACATGTGTGAAATTTTATGCAGCATTAGAAAAGTTGGAAAACTGTGCATTTCTTCTCTTTTTGGTTTTCTCCCATATTTAAGTCTGCAGTTACCAGTCACGTAAGGCATTCCAGATCAAGGCTTAAATCTTTGGCTAGATTGAATTCATCGAGTTCCATTGGCAGTAGTGTTGGCCTTTTTGTGGTTAATGTTGAGGCTAATTTTGTCCCCAAATCTGAGGTGGCAGGCTATGCTTTGCCCCTCCAACGCAATGAATTTTCTATCCTGGAATTGTCTGTGGGTTAGCCTGACCTACGACAATTCAATCTCTACGGGTTCTTGTGCGTGATCAAAATCCTGATGTTCTATTCCTTGTTGAAATTAAAATCAATGATTTAAAACTCAAACGGTTCTTAAACGGTTTGGGTTTTCACAACCTTGTCTCTGTTCCCCCATCAATAAAGCTAGATTTTGCCTAGTTTGGTTATTAGGGATGGAGATTGAGGTTACTATTTCTAACAATTTCATTATTAATCCTTTGTCTTCTTTTCTCCCCCTTCTAATTCGTGGATGTTCATTGGTGTGCATAGCCCCCCTTTTAGTAAGGTAAAGTTGAGTTTTTGGTCAAACTTGACACTATTGCTAAGGTGTTTGCGGGTCCTTGGTTGTGCTAGGGTGACTTTAATTGTATCACCTCTCAAGCTAGTAAGAGAGGTGGTAGGCCTTTTGCATTTCTAACTTTTGGTGGTTTGGGTGGTTTGATGGATTCGAATGGCCTGATTGATTTGGGTTTCTCTGGTCATCGTTTTACATGGTGTAACAGGAGAAGCAATTGTGCAAATATCAAGGAACATTTAGATAAAGGAATGGCCAACATTGAATGGAGATCGCTTTTCCTTCTTGCGAATGTCTCACATCTACCTACGGTATCGTTGGACCATAATCCTATTTTTCTGAATTGCTCTGGTAATTTTGGGTAATTTCAACCTCGTTACTCATCCTTTTCAGTTTCATACCATGTGGACTAGAAACCCTTCTAGCTCTCTAGTTATTGAGCATGCTTGGAATTCTCGTTATCATGACTCCCCAGGTTTTCAGTTATGCCACAAAATCAAAGTATCTAGAAGAGATCTTATTTATTGGAATAAACACCATTTTGGTATTACTAAAGTTAAGATTGCAGCTATTCATAAAGCAATTTCAATTATCCAAAGTTCTAAGGCCACTCCTATTAATTTGGCCAAGAACTCAAATCTTTAGCTTAAGCTTGATGAATGTTATAAGTGGGAACAAGTCAGGCAGAATTCTAAAGTCCAATGGCTCAAGGAAGGGGATTGCAACACAAAATTTTTCTATATTTCTGCTGTTATCAAGGGTTATCGCAATTTGATTAACCTTTTCAAAAATTCTAAAGGCCTTTGGATTTCGAACAGGAGAGAGATAGGAGATTGCTTCATTCAACAGTTTCAAGAGCTTTTCACCTCGTCTAATCCAATTATTCCCAAGGGTCTTGAAGGTTTCATTCCTTGATGCATTACTAATGGGGAGAATTTAGCTCTTTGTACTATTTCAGATGATGTTGAAATTAGGGAAGTCCTCTTTAGGATGGGTTCTAACAAGGCCCTTGGTTTGGACGGTATGTCTGTTTTATTTTTTAAGCATTATTGGAATATTGTCAAGTTTGATGTTATTGATACTATCAAGAGGTTTTTTGTTGAAGGGTACATGTTGAAACAGCTCAACCACACCAACATTGCCCTTATTCCTAAAAATGATTCTCCTTCTATGGTCAAGAATTTCAGGCCTATCAACCTTTGTAATGTTGTTTATAAAATCATTACCAAGATTATTGCTAATAGGTTGCAACCTTTGCTCTATAAGTTGATCTCCCCTATGCAAGCGGCCTTTGTGCATGGGAGGATTATATTGGACAACTCTATGTTGGTCCAAGAAATTATGCGCACTATGATGAGAAAGAAAGGCAATGGTGGACTTATGGTCCTCAAGATTGATATGGAGTGGACAAAATTGAGTGGCCTTTTCTTCTTGAAGTCCTCAAACGCTTTGGTTTTGCTCCCACCAGGATCCAACGGATTTCTCAGTGCATTTTTACTTTTTTGTTCTCAGTGTTGATTAATAGTGGTCCTTTGGGATTGTTTAAACCTCATTGAGGACGTTGTCAAGGAGACCCACTGTCTCCCTTCTTCTCTATCATATGCTCTAAAGTTTTATCTAGGATCCTTATTCGTTCTGAGCAACAAGTTGCTGTCCATGGCATTAAAGTGGTTTGTAGTGGCCCGGCAATCTCTCACCTTCTTTTTGATGATGATCTCTTCATTTTCTATAGAATTCCCTATGCTGAAGCTGAAGCTGAAGCTGTTCCCTATTGTATGGAGTTATATTTTGGGTGGTCTGGCCAATCCTTGAATTTTGAGAAGTCTTAAGTCCATTTCAGTAAGAATATTGGTGGCTCTTCTGTTGGTTATTCTGAATTTAAGGAAAGTTGATTCCAAAGCTGTTCACTTGGGGTTGCATCTTTTCACCAGTCAAGCTAAATCCAAGATTTTCAACTTCGTTGTTGAGAAAGTCCACAATCGTATTTGTGGGTGGAAAGCAATGGGTAAGGTTATTCTCATTCGTTCGGTTGCTTCTGCAATTCCTACTAATACAATGTTAACTTTTTGCCTTCCTTCTATCACATGTAATGTTATTAATAGCAGGTTGAGGAATTTTTGGTGGGGTTTTAAAGGTGACTCTGGGAGAGGGCTTTGTCTCAAATCATGGGAGTCCCTATGCGTTCCTAAGAATGAGGGAGGCTTAGGTTTCTAGCGGCAGTGTGGGGATATGAATAAGGCTCTCATTACCAAGCTTGGGTGGCTTCTTTCTCAAATCATGGGAGTCGCTATGCGTTCCTAAGAATGAGGGAGGCTTAGGTTTCTAGCGGTAGTGTGGGGATATGAATAAGGCTCTCATTACCAAGCTTGGGTGGCTTCTTTTTTTTGGCAGTGACAAATTGTGGGTTTAACTCTTATTAACCAAGTATTGTAAAAGTAAATCGTTTGTTGAGGTTGACTTCTCCAATTCTAACTCGTGGCTTTGGAAGGGTATCGTTAAATCCAAAGATTTGCTTCTTAAAGGGGCTTGTTTTATGGTCGGTGATGGGAGATCCATTGATCTATAGAAGGACCCGTGGTCCTTTCTGCCAGTAGATTTCGCTCGACGCCTAGGGGTGAGTGATGCTTGGGAGTTACTATTGTTTCAGATTTGATTAACTTTCATGACCACTACTGGGAATGCCAATTTATTAAGTAGACTTTTGATCCGGATGATGTGGCTCACATTTTGAGTATTCAAATTTCCCCTACTGTTAGGGAAGATCGATTAGTTTGGATTCCTAATGCTTCAGGTAATTTCAGCAGTCAAGTCAGATTACCTTACAAATCGTAGCCCCAATCTTGTGGTGTCTGATCTAAGCTCTAAAATCTATTGGAAAGTTCTTTGGAAGGCTGGTATTCATGAGAGATTCAAGATCTTTCTTTGGAAACTCCTTTGGAATATTCTCTTAGTCAGGGGTGTTATCAACTCTCGCTTTTCTATCCCCATTCTTTCGTGTCCTCCTTATGGGAATGATGTTGAAAGTGCTAAGCATTTCTTTTTGGAGTGTAAGATTACAAAAATTTTACGGTTGAGTTTGTGATGGTCACTCTGTATTGATGCTTTTGATCATTTCTCGCTTACTGAATGGATTTTTCTCAATCTCTCTAATAGTCTTGGTCTCAAGGTTGATCAAGCCAATGCCCCTAAATTCCTAATTTTTGCAGTTGTGTTAATGAACCATGTTTGGTTTGCTAGAAATAAATGTGTCTTTGAGGGAGTGGATGTTGATCCAAGGAGTCTTCTTTCCTAGATTGAGAAAACTTCTTTTGAATATATTGCTGCTGGCTCGTTTTTACCTATTGGGATTGTACATCCTCCTATGTGGTCCCTGCCATCCACACCTTGGCTTAAACTCAATTTTGATGTGGCCATCAGGCCTACTTCCTCAGTGTTATATTCTGTGTTGAGGAACTCTGAAGGTTCTTTTTGCATGCCTGGACGGCTAAGTTTGGCCCCATGGACCATTTGTGGCTGAAGGAATGGCGTTACGTCTTGGAGTGGAATAGGTTTTCAAGCTTGGCTGACCGATGATTATGATTGAGGGGGATGTGTTTATGGTTTTGGATCCCCTTTTGGATGGAAGCCTGCCTCATCATTAGGCTATTAATTCTTTGCTGTGTGAGATTAGAGTTTTGCTTGATGGTCTTCCTATGTGAGTTGGTTGTAGGATTCCTAGGCTCGCTAACAAAGTAGTCCATTCTCTTGCCCAGTGGCCTTTTTGTTGTAATCACTTTGGTTCTATCCCAATCACCTTGTTACCGAAGGATGTTGTTCTCGTGGATAAGATTGAAGGGGATGGAAACATATGCACTCTCTTATCTTAATTTTTAATAGTGAATTGCTAATTAAAAAATAATATAATAATACCATGTATATGAATGTTGATCGAGCTACATAAAAATAGTGAGCTAAGTATATTTCATTATATTTCTAAAGGCAACCATATTTGATTAAAAAAAAAAAAGGGTGTAAGCGCCGCGGGCTTATGCGGCCCTTTAGGACGTATAATGCTATTGCGAAGCACTAGCGTATCAGGAGTCGCCACCCAAGTCAGCCTTGGGAACTAATCATACCATTCTGGGTAATTCAATCTCAAATTCGACGAATTCGGACCAGAGATCCAGAGTTCGGAGCTAAGGTACAATGTTGGGAAGGTGTTAAGCACCCGACAATGCCCGATAAAAAAACCGGCCTCCGTAAACGATTGTTGGCTATATTTAATCCAGAAAATTTAATTGAATTTCATCCATAAGCACACAATATATGAAATGTCATGCCAATCATATGAAAAATGATGTGAGTAAAGTGAAAAAAAAGGCTATAATACATAGCAAAACAGGATATACAGGAAATTAGATATACAGGTTACCATTTGATGAAATAAGATATACAAGTTAACATTTAATGAACTAGCCAAAACCAGGGTAAATCATCATAAATATTTAATATTAAAAAGAGACATAATAATGACTGAAGTTAATGAAAGAGTAGTGACAGGTGCGTACGCAACAGGGAATAATGGGAGTACGCATGGTGCGTACGCAACAATAACGAATGCGCACGCACATAAGTGCGTACGCAACATACCATAATGCGTACGCATGAGTGCACTGTGTTCTATCCTCTACCCTTGGCACGGGCTGAAATTACCCACGTCAGTTTTCATTTTGTTAGGGACCAACTTCTTTCTAGCTTATCTCAGTCATTTCTTAACCATATTCAATGATTTAAAACCCAGATTACAGTTCCCATAGTATACTACAAACACGCGTAACTCATTTACATAGATATTTACAGAATCATGGTCATATTTGAGTTCAAAGTCTGGGATTTCCAACCCGGCGACTATCCGGTCCGTACAAAGTAACAAAGTAATTAATGATACCTATCTAATAATTAATCCTCGATGTATTCTTTAGTGTTGAAAGCAAGAATAATAAACATTAGAATGAGAATAACTTACCCTCAGGTTTGAGTGCCTCTGATATCGATGCAACAATTCCCACCTTATCGCCTTAGATTGCAGCTGTAAATTCTCTCGGTTTCTTTCTGGTTTTCTAATGTTTGAGTATTTGCTTGATGGATGATTTCATTTCTTTCTCTCCCTAAGTTTCTGACTGGTTTTTCTCACTGGTTTCTCAATCTTTCAGGGTTATTCACTCAGATCATTTTTCTGAACCCCCTTCTCTATTCAGAAGAGTCTTTATTTATAGACTGCGGTAAGTCGGTTCTCTTCACTAAAAACCAAAATCATACCTGTGCGACCCAGGAAATCAGTAACCGGCTGGTTCCCTTGTTTTGTTCCCCATACATTTCAAATTCAAGTGGTCGCCGAAATCTTTTCTCTCTACCCCATGCTGATCAGACTTGGGTGAAAACATCGGTGCTGGAAAACGGGGAAGTGACAGATGATGCGTACGCATACTTTACTGTTGCGTACGCATGATGCGTACGCATTAGAACCATATGTGTACGTATGGGGTATACAGATAAGTTTTCAACTTGCAATTTAAGCGTCTCGTCGGGAATTGCTTTATCGATTTCTCGGGGCGCACAATAAACCTCATCATCGGGATTCCAACTCGGGTGATCTCAGATTTGATTGGGTGGTACAAAATGGGGTGTCTACAGTTGCCCCTCTTTCGATTATACTCGCTCATGAGTAACATCGGAAGACTTCATAGACCCGTCCATTTTTACCAACTGACCAAATCGAAATCGAAGTACACGCATGCAATGGGTCGAGTTAGGAATCACCCAACTACCTACGTACCCCTTGGAAGGGATCAGACCCGCCGTAGTTCGTGCAAGAATAAAAGCTCACCTGGGCAATGCTGTGGGGTATAAGTGTATGAATTAAAGAAAATAGCCATCTCGGGCTTGTGAGGAACTGTCCTTGACGAAGGGCAATAAGGCGTTATCGAACCCTATAACAAAGGGTTGACCTCAGCAGAGGCCCACGGAAGTGATTTTGGACCCTATAAAGAGGGCTGACCTCAACAGAGGCCCACGTAAACGATTTTGGACCCTATAAAGAGGGCTGACCTCAACAGAGGCCCACGTAAACGATTTCGGGTAATGTCGGACCCTATAAAGAGGGCTGACCTCAACAGAGGCCCCAGTAAGCGATATCGGTCCCTATTGAAAGGGCTGACCTCAACAGAGGCCCGAGTCGGTGGTATCGGACCCATATAAAAAAGGGTTGACCTCAACTGAGGCCCAAGGCGGTCATATCGGTCCCTATAGAAAGGGCTGACCTCAACAGAGGCCCAAGTCGGTGGTAAATTAGCTGTGATTCTCTGACCTTAACGAAGGTCCAATGCTGGATTGAGATCCAAACAAAAGCCGGATGTTAAATCAAAATCCTTGCGAGGATTGGGTCTTCGGGATCTAACCGTGAGTCAAAGGTCGACATTGCCCCTGGTTTATAGTCAACCAAAAATCATGCTCATGCGTACGTACGATTCTATAATGCGTCCGCATAAGGCGTGCGCAAAGGCTCAGCTTGCGTACGCACCTATGTTTTAATTTTCACACATCAATTGGGACGGCGTCGTTTCGTTCATAAGTGATTTCAAAACTCATGCCTCTTCGTCTCCGGCGAGAACCGTTTCTGTCTTAACCCCTTCCCTTTCCTAAACACTCTTCACATCCGAAACCCTTAACCCCTTCCCATTCTCTCTCTCTCTATTTCTATTTCTTCTATTCTTCCTCTTCTTAACTTTTCTTTGTTTTTCCTCTTTTTTCCACAACACTGTCACCTTCATCATCTTTTTTTTCTGGCGATACCCGAGACTTTTCATCAACGAAAATGGCCCCGAAGCGAGTTCGTGGTGATGACGATGGCTTCGTCATCAACAGGTGGGACCCGCAGCTTCCTCCGAACGCAATACCGGAGATTCTACACCGTCCTACGGAGCATCGTTCCCAGATTGCACGGCAGCAGCGGGTATGTTATTAAAACCAAATTTTTCTTTTTAAAGCTTTGATTTTTATCGATGCATGTTTAAAAAAATTCAAACTTTATTGAAACAATGACGATTAATGGACCCAAAATAATAAAAATATATATAAAAACAACTGTGAACTCTGATTAATAACTCGATGGAGAAAACATGATAATGGCGGGATGAAAACAGGGGCTGCGTGGGAAGAGAACCTGGGGCTCAGCTATGCGTACGCAAGACTATAGGTTGCGTACGCAATACTGATACTCAAGTTCTTTACAGCAGACCTCGAAAACAAAACCTACATGACCTATGACCTTAGACTTAATCATGGTGGATGTTACACGGGGAGAAAAGGAAGGGGTGGTACCCTATTCAGCGGGATGATGTCGCCACTGATGCGTACGCATCTACAACAGTTGCGTACGCATCATGTGCGAAGAATTCCGAGGTTTAGAGCTCTGAGTCTCAAACTCGAGAGGAACCCGTGCTAATTCAGATTGATACTAACATCGGGTTCGCATAGATCAATCATGCGTACGTAATGATATTATTTTAACTCGGGTGATCTCAGATCTGATTGGGTGGTACAAAATGGGGTGTCTACAAAGGGGGGGAGGGGAAGGGTTTGAAGTTTATTATTAGCTCTGGTATTGAACTTAATTGGTCACCCACCTAAAGAGGAAAGCCAACCATATTTCCCACCCATACCTATCTATCTATCTCCCGTGGTTCTCACTTGTCAGTATAGTACTATGATAATAACAATAGAATTGATAAAATCATACTCCACTGTGTACCTCAATGGCTACTCCTTAATATAGTTAAAAGGGGATTTGGATTTGCTCCAGTAAGGGCCTTTTACTGGACGCTCTAGTAGATGTTGCGATTACTTCACGTGGCCAAGGGACACATCCAACGGCTGGGATGAAAAGGGATGAAAATGCTTCCGTTATGGGCGTTTTGGTTGACGCTGTTAGCTGGGTTCCGCAAAACGGGGTCGTTTTTCACTTGCAAAAACATAGCCCAAACCAACGAAAACGAAAAAGGCGGGAACAAATCCAAATCATTTTCAGATTTGGTTTTCATCCATTTGATTTTTGGCTCCTTTCTCTCTCTCTCTTCCCGCTCTTCCTCTCTGACGAAAAGTGGAATGCCCCTCAATCCCGACGCCTAACGACTGTGGTGAGGAGCTCCTCCTCTTTGACTAAAAAAGTGGAATGCCCCCCTTTCCCGACGCCTAACGACTGTGGTGAAGCTTCCCCCCGTCGGCAACTGAGTTCTCTTCTCCAATAATCACCAACAGTCAGTCCCTCGAAGCCCTCAACGGTGAGTAAGGGTTTTGAATTTTTTTTTTTTTTTTTTTGCTGCTAGTTGATGGACCAGTGGTGAGTTAAAAATATTTTTTTTTCCAGTTGGGGTTTTGAATTGCCCCCCCATCCCGACGGCCCCTGCCGGTAACCTCCTTCTCTTCTCCAACAATCGCCACCAGTCAGTCCCCCGAAGCCCTCGACGGTGAGTAAGGGTTTTGATTTTATTTATTTTTTATTTTTTATTTTTTTTTTGTTACCAGTTGATGGACTAGTGGTGAGTAATTTTTTTTTTCCTTTGTTTTTTTTGTTTTTTGTTGCTGCCAATTGGGGATTTGCATTTTTTTTGCTCTGAACTTGTGGTCGATACTCAATGAGCTACATGTCCTCTAACGTAACAGAAGGGGAAGGAGAGCAATAGCAAACTCATCATGCATATTTACCTTACAACAAATCCGTCTCCTATTTCATGCCGTGTACATGGCCTTCGGGCTTTTTTTTTATTTACATTCAGGGAACTATTGTTTGCAAAGAGACAGGGGAACTCATATAGTTGTGATTTTTTTTCTTTTTTTTCTTTTTTCATTCAGGGAACCACTGTTTGCAAGGAGACAGGGGAACTTGTATAGTTGTGATATATATATATATATATATATATATTATATTTATTTATTTATTTATTTATTTATTTATTTATTTATTTTTGTTGCTGCCAATTGGGGTTTTGAATTTGTGCAGGGGAACTTGTAAGTTGGGCAAAGTTTGGTTGATTGTTAGTACTCTATCCTAATTTAAAAAATGGAAGAAGCTTTAATGCAAAAAATTTCTCGTGTGGATTTGGTATCACCGCAACCAAATTTCTCTTGTGTGGGTTACAATTTAGACAGCCTTGCAGCTATATCATTTAGTTTTCGTCCTTCTTTTGTGCGGATAATGTTTATTTCTGATCTTTTTCTTTAAGATATATATTCATTGGCTATTTTTGTCTTCTCTGAACTATGCATGGATTATAATCATTGTAAGTGCTGACTAAATTGAAACAGAAGCATTATTATTGCTTAACCCTGAACTGGACAAGAAAACATTACGATGGCAGTATGGCACATAAAAGAAGCTAAAACTTGTTGTTTCCTCCCTGTATCATTGCTTAAGTGAACTAAGTTTTGTTTTTTTTTTTTCTATTATTAGAAACTTTATAATTAGAAACTGTCATTGTTATAGGTATTTAGGTTAAAAACAGAGAAGGCACAAGTCAATGCATCTAAAGGTTCCACAAACAGTGGTATGCGTATTCCAGAAAGAAAATGCAAATGTCCTCGTGCAAGACCATGTGAATTAGCCATATCTGGATCTGAACGAAATCCCGGTAGATTATACTATACTTATAGGTTGACATTAATGCTAGTGATAATTTGGATGGACCGACATCGTGATGGAGTTGTTGATATTGAGGTATTCATGGTGAATTTGTTTGATTTTACATGCGTATATCATTTAATGTAAAAACTCTATTATTTTGAATTCTTTGGGAAATTAATGGTTTTTTCTTCTTAAAATTTTTTCTATTCAGGGCATTTGAACAGTTATAGAACAAAGTGAAAAGCATGATGGAGAAATCATTATAGAGGACTGCTTGTTTAAGTTGGAACTCTCTACATTTTGGTTTGATGTGTACATTGAATATGGACATGAAATTTAGATGTACACTTTAGTTCTTTTTGCTTCTTTTTGTTTTTAGGGGACTAATTGTTATAGAATTTCTTAAAAAATTTGGTGCTTTTGATATATCATTGGCTTATGAATAGTTAATAGTAGTTTGATTGTGTACAAGTTTGATTAGTCGATAATTTGGGATATGCTATTATAGACAGGGTCATGCCAAAATTTCTAAGAAATGGAGTCCCATCCTTCGGAGATCACCTAGTTGTGGTGGCACCAACAATATGGATGAGTCAAACCTTTTGAGGATACATATTTATTTAGCTTGACTAATTACTTTGTTGGTTAAAAATAATGAATATAAGAAGGCCGAGGGCATATAATAAGAATATGAGACTACCCAAAAAATGGCATATGATAAAGACTAGAGAGGTAGATTACCAAATAGAATGGTTGTTAGCAAATGATAATACCTACAAAAGAAGATATTATTTTGGAACTTGGACTTAATTGATAACCATAGAATCGATTAGGTCTTTCAAGAGAAGGTTGCCAGTTTTTTTCAGTCCCTTTCTATACAATTGAGTTCATATTGTCCTTGCATCCTTAGAACTTGGTGGCTTAAAAAAGGTGGAGTATTAATAACGTGATTTTTAACATGCCTCCCATACCTAAATAGCTTGGGTTTAGTAAAACCGCAACTGTCAAAGACTAGTTTGATTCTACAAATTGGAGTTGGATTTTAGGTATGTGACAGTTGGGCAGGAAAGCTTTGAAGAACAGATGGAAAGCAGTCATTAAGTAATATAAATCCTTGTTCAACTTCCTTTCTTGGATGACGGGGAAAGCTAGGCCCTAATAAATATACAAAATTAGTAAAATATAACAAATGCCTAAATTTGGTACTTACCCAAAAAAAAAAAAAAAATTAGTGAAATATATTTGGGAACATTAAAACATATTATGTACATGGTGATCAAAAGCACCATAATTTGCACAATACAGTTTCAATTAAACTACATAAAACTAGCAAAATACAAAGATAACCAAAACACAGCACCCTCTACCCCATATATTTCCAATTCCCAAAACCATGGCAGCACTAAGAAATGCCATTTCTCACGTCTAATAGCTGTTGTTAATTTCGTACTAACAAAAGCACAACTAATAAAACTAAAACAACCAACCCAATTACAACAAGACATGTCATTATTAATCTTAACTCAACAAGTTGATCACTCAATCTTCAAAATTCACGATATGAAACGTGATCCAAACTAGTGCACTTAGATGTGAATGCATTTTTTGTTAGGCTCCTTGCATCTCTTGTTGGGCTCCTTCCCACATTCTCACGCTTATGTACTTGAGATGAAGTGCGTACGTTGTTGTACATATCAAATCGTTGTACTAGTATATTTTCCTCCTGTAATAGCGCCATATATTCATCGATCCAATCAACAAATCCTGAGCAATTACGAGTCTACATAAGAGTTACACTGCATAAGTAAAAAATTATGTTTCAAATAAGTTAATTTAATATTAAATATAAAACATAACCATAAAACAGATTTAAACAAAGGATATATAGGAGACAGATTTGTTGTAAGGTAAATATGCATGATGAGTTTGCTATTGCTCTCCTTCCCCTTCTGTTACAGTAGAGGACATGTGGCTCATTGAGTATCCACCACAAGTTTAGAGCAAAAAAAATGCAAATCCCCAACTGGTAGATGCAACAAAAAAAAATAAAAAATAAAATAGAATTTAAAACCCTTACTCACCATCGGAGGTTGCCGGCGATAATGGAGTAGAGAAGGAGGTTGCATAAATTCAAAACCCCAACTGGAATGAAAAAAAAAAATTAACTCACCACTGGTCCATCAACTGGTAGCAAAAAAAAAAAAAAAAAAAAAAAAATCAAAACCCTTGCTCATCGTTGGGAGCTTCGTGGGACTGACTGGTGGTGATTGTTGGAGAAGAGAAGGAGGTTGTCGGCGGGGGCCGTTGGGATGGGGGGGCAATTCAAAACCCCAACTGGGAAATTTTTTTTTTTTTTTTTTAACTCACCACTGGTCCATTAATTGGCAGCAAAAATAAAAAAAAATAAAAAAAAATTCAAAACCCTTACTCACCGTCGGGTGCTTCGGGGGATTGACTGCCGGTGATTGTTTGGAGAAGAGAACTCGGTTGTCGGCGGGGGGAAGCTTCACCACAGCCGTCAGGCATTGGGATGGGTGGGCATTCCACTTTTTTCGTCAGAGAGGAGGAGCTCTTCACCACAGTTGTCAGGCGTTGGGATGGGGGGCATTCCACTTTTCTTCGGAGAGGAGGAGCGGGAAGAGAGAGAGAGAGAGAGAGAGAGAGAGAGAGAGAGAGAGAAGCCAAAAATCAAATGGATGAAAACTAGATCTGAAAAGGATTTGGATTTGTTCCCGCCTTTTTCGTTTTCGTTGGTTTGGGCTATGTTTTTTCAAGTGAAAAACGACCCCATTTTGCGGAACCTAGCTAACGGCGTCAGCCAAAATGCCCATAACAGAAGCATTTTCATCCCTTTTCATCCCAGCCGTTGGATGTGTCCCTTGGCCACGTGGAGTAATCGCAACGTCTACTGGAGCGTCCAGTAAAAGCCCCTTACTGGAGCAAATCCAAATCCATTAAAAGGTACTTGTTGATAAACCCTTCCCTCTGTACTTACAAAGTCATGATTCTTACTCCGCTTCTCTATGTATCATGTTGAACTTCCTTTTAATTTCTGCCAACTTCTCTACACTCAAATTTCTTTTCACCCAAAAAAGCGAAAGAAGGCAACTCATGCCATTCCATCTATTTGTGTTCTCTCTATCTTAAATATTGTTTTGATTACAATTAGAGAAAAAAAAAATCAAAGTAGTGGATTAATTACAAAGAAAAAGTAAGTGATGATAAGAATTAAGTAATTGTGAACACTTATCTATTTGGCTAAAAGTAGAGTATTGCCGACAACTTATAAGATGTATGAGATAAGAAAGGCATTTCTCTGTCATGCAAATTTTATGGAGTATGGGGTAAGGTTCAACACCTACAACTGACGCAAATACTATTTAAGAGACTAATTTAGAGCAATTAATATATATCTATATATATATATATATATATATAGAGAGAGAGAGAGAGAGAGAGAGAGTACAAGTCTTGCCTATACTAACTAATTTTGAGATAATTTCTGTCCGTGTGGTCCATTTTTATATTATAGTAAGTGTCTGTTTGGCTAGCAATTAATTCATCAAGGGCTGATTTCAAAGTCAAGAAGTGGGTATTACCAATATACCCTATACCCTAAATAGTATATACCTATATATATATATATATATATATATATATATATACACGGTTATGTTCCCATCAGCACGTGTTGATATAAGTTATATCAGCACCATGCTTTGGGGGTTATATCCTTGCATTGGTCCAATGTACCTCATATCCTACTGATGCATAAGATACAACTCCCAATGCGGGTGTTGATATAAGTTATATCAGCACGTACTTACCTGATCATCATCCTCTATATATATATATATATAATTAGTAATAGATTAAGGATGGAAACCTCGTTTTACCTATTCCTACTTTTCAAAAATTTGACACGTGGACGTTTAGTGGCTTCACTGTTTCTCCTTGCATGCCGCATTATGCCCACGTGTAATTTTGTCATGCTTTCTGGTTTTGCATGCCTCAACTTCCCTACCCGGGTGGGTTGTATTGACCCGGGCCATTTAAAAATTGAAATAAAAAAGAGCCTGAAATCTAAATCCCTAATTTAATTTGCCCTTCTAGCCTCCAGCTACACCTACAGGTTCACGTCAGCCACACTTCTTCAAACAGCTCCACATTCTGCTTCGGGTTAACTCCATCTTATTCTTCCTCTGCTTCTTCAACTTCTTTAGTATTTTTAATTTCGTTATTTTTATCCAATAAATTAAAATTGGGACAACGCTAGACACCAAGGTCATCAAATGTTCAGATGTGGGACCCTACTAGACAAAGAGAGTAATTATTCTCCCTTTAACATCTTTGCCTTTTTTTAATTTGGATGTACATACTTTATGAGAGAGATGTTCGAATGCGAAACCAGGACAGATGGTAGGACTTATATTCGTGCGATTGCATGTGGACCATTTAGATGGTTCAATCATTTTTGATACCTTAGGATATGTTTGGGAACGTGGATTTGAAGGGGAAGGGTTTGGATCCAAATTCAAATCACTTGTTTGGATGCCACTATAAACTGAGGATTTGGATTTCAACCAAATCCACCGCAGATTTCAAAGGCCCAAATCCATGGATTTCAAATAACGTCTAATAGTTGTGAATTCTGAAATCCATCAAGAATCAAAGGCTGCACCATCGACCTCGATGCTCGACATCACCAGCCTTCTCGCATTCGACAGTCTCTATTCTATCCCTCACTCTCTCTCACTCTTCTCCATAGAAGTCTCTACGCTCTCGTATGTCTCACCCACCTTGATGTCCGACGAGTCTCACGGCCAATTTGACAGCAACGGTGACGGCGATGGCGATGACGACGGCGATGTCGAAAATAACAGCAACGCCAACATGTAAGAATAGTTTCTAATGCTAACCACGCACTGGTTTTCATTTATTTGCATTTATAGTTCTAGATTTGAGGACTCTCATTGCGTATCTTCCTCTAGTTGCAAAGGGTTTTTTTTTTTCCTTCTTTCTTTATAATGTATTTTTTTTATTCTTATTTGTCCATTTTTCTTTTGGAGTGATTTCACACCAATGATTTGTGAACAATTGATGGTTTTCTGAGATTCAAATATGTTTACTGGTTTTGTTGAACTTTTGCCTTGAATGGGTTCAATGTGATCCCAAAAAATTCTCAACCACCATGGCTAATTTCTGTTAAATTGAGTACTAATGACAGATTCGGATTTGTTGTTGCCACCATAGTTGTTCTTTTGTTCATGCTTGATGATATACACTATAGGTGTTTGATGAAAGTTTTGTGAGAAGAGCTTTAGCACTTTCTTGTCAATGCTCTGATTTGTTGTGGTTCCATCATCGCTGAACCAGGCATGGCAATAACTTGAACAATTGCTGAATAGAAGGAAAGATGAGAAAGAAAAAAAGTCCATATAAACTTGAACAAAATAATAGAAAAGAACCAGAAATGCTGCTAACGCTCACTTTCTATACTTCATAATGTGTTTACCCCTATAATGCCAATACGCTGGAATAGGCAAAAGGTAATTGAGGGAAAAAAGAAGAAGATAAAAAGATAAAAAAGGAAAAAAAAGAATATTTGTAAAGTAGTCTTAATTTAAATTTTGTGCTAGTTCAAAATTTCTAACATTTGAAACCATAAGCAAGTATTATTATTATTTGCTTATGGTTTGTGTATTCGTTCTCATTTGCTTGCTCCAACTATTAAATTTGTTGAATTTTCCGTCTTTGTTTGTTTAATGGTAAATTGGGTTTTGGTTTAATGGTGAATCGGTGAATTTAAAGGTGAATTGAAACTGATGTCTTTATAGAAAGAATCATCTTCTTTTGTATGATACATATAAGGTGGTGAGTAACATGTGGTAAGCTGATAATCCTAAGTTTAATCCATTGTCATCAGGGTGAAGAGAGGCACCTAAGTCATCTTGAATTCATTGTGGGCAGAGAATGTAGTCCTTGAAGCCTAAATTCAACCCAGGACCCACATTCAATGTGCATTTCTATATAAAAAAATTTATGCTGAAACTAACTGATTGCATCACTCCCATCTTGGGCTGGTATGTCTCTCCTTTTTCCTCCATGTTGACTGTTGGCAATCTAAAGGCCAATAGTTCAAGTGGTTATGGAAATTAGTTAGGTTGATCAATGTTGTATGAAATGTCCCTTTTGTAACCTTGTTGATTGGTAATTTTTAAAACCCATTATCACGTACTGAATGCTACAGTATGCTTAAATCATAGTAAAAAGTGATTATTTCTTCCTTCTTTTTCTATAATTTTGAAGTAGGTTGGAACTAATGATGTTTCTTTTGTTGCAATTTTAATGTAATTGGCTTAATCTATTTTGCAGGGCTTTCTTTGGTTCTTTAGGGGGAGCAAGAGAAACAGTGTGAGTTGATCCTGGGTATTGTCAAAAACCAAAATACCGTCCAAAGGGTTAGTTTGCACCCATCTTGCCAAGTATAAATCTGTAAAGATTAGAAATTGGAAGGTTGCCTCACTCTTCTAGATTTACTGATTGTGCAACCAAATGATGTGTCATCCATGGTCGTGAATGTATACCACAAGTCTGCCACAATATAAGTTATACAAGAACTGTGAATTTTCATTTCACTCAATCTAAAAAATGGCTCACAAAATGTAGTAGGCTGATGTGAGATGTTGCATGAGTAAATTTGATTTGAGTTGCTTTTCTTCATTTTTGATTGCCACACACCGCGCGAGTCACTACTAGTAATATATGTATCTATAATTTGTGTGTTCATTTAATAAATTAAAAATAAAAATAAAAAGACATGGATGTATGCATATTGGGAATTCTATAGATTTAAGTGTTTTTTTTTTTTGGTGGTTTTGTAGCCATTCTAAAGAGCATGACTCCTCTTGTGTTCATGCTTGAAGATATACACTACAGGTGTTTGAAGAAAGTTTTGTGTGAAGAGCATTAGCATCTTCCCATCAATGTTCTAATTTGTTGTGGTTCCACCATTGCTGAATCAAGTGTGGCAATAACTTGTACAATCATTGAAACCTTAGAAGAAAATTGAGATGGAAAAAAAAGAAAAATACATATGTTATGTATTTTGTACTCGTATTAAATATTTCTTAGTACTATGTTGGCCAAGAAAAAGTCGTACAGTTTGTCATGATCAAACTCATGTAAACACTTTTGTATATAGTTTGTGTTGTTTTTATTTCAAAGTTTTTATTTTTTATTTTTTTATATATAAAAAAATTTGGTTGAGAAACAAGGTAAATCTACCACTTTTCGAAGGGACAGACTGTGTATTTAGATGAATTTAGCATGATAATGATATTATAAAATAGTGGTATTTGAAATCCACGATTTGAAATCCTACCTTCAAAATATTTATCCAAACAGTGAATTTTAAAATCCATGGATTTCAAATCAATATATTTCAAATCCATGGATTTAAAATCCATACTCCAAATCCAAATCCATGTTGCCAAACATAGCCTTATATATGTATTTGTGCGTATTTGCTATTAGGAACTTTTGTATTGTAAAGCTCTGGATGCCATCAATCTTGTTGGATGAATTTACTGTACGTTGTTGAGTTAGTTTATTTTATTTTATGGGTGGTGACTTGTATTAAATGTATAGCGTGTTTATAATGTTTTTATTTTATTGAAAAAATAACAAACATACTTTTCCTATTTTCTTTAGCAAAATTTTAGTTTTTATGATTATTTATTTATTTATTTTATTATTCCTTCCATTCCTCTTTAATTGTCTTTTTTTTTTTTTTTTTTGGGTGATGCTTCAAAATTATTATCACATTAAAAAAATCAATGATTTTTTGAATTGATTTCCTGAATTACTCTTCCTCATGAGTATTTTACCTTTTTCAATGTTTGTATATTTGAAGGGTAAAATTAAAATGTTAAATCATTTATATTGATGTGAAAACATTTAAAATGATTTTATAAAAAAATGTGCTTTTTTCAAATGTGATAATCAAATAAGAATGGAAGGGGGAGTATTAAATTTTACTGATTTAACTGATTAATCACTAATTTGATCTCTTGACCATATTAGTATCCAATCTGAGTTTGATAACTATAATTATATTATAAGATGTATCAAGAAAGGTAGGGAAATTTTATATTAAAAAAAATTAGAAAAAAAGAAAGGAAGTGGAATGGTGGGGGGCTGCAAATGGACTAGGGAATATTTTGACAAACAAAAGAAAAGCAAAAGAGAAGGGAGAGGCGTGAGAGAGTAACGGACACAAAAATGAGGTGAGATGGATAATGATAGATGCAATTAGGTTTGGGTTTCGATTTAGTTTATTTAATGAATATTATTATGGTGCTTCCCCGCTTACATATATATAATTAATTTATTCATATATTTACCCTTTCATTTCTCAAATCTCAGGTTGTGTTTCCCAAAAGACAACGAAAACGTGAGTCTAGAGAAACACACATAGTCAGAGGGATAATATTCTAGTTTCGTCATTGCAGTTGCGAGTGCGAGTCCAACAATTTCATCTTCATCTTCATATCTGTTGTGGTGCATCCAGGAATTGGAATTAATCGGATCGAGAAATCCAATTGGGGTGGGGCCGTGGGCGGACGTGGAAGATGGGGGATTCGGTGACGTTAGAGCAGACGACGGGGAATATAGAGGAAGAAGTAACTGAGAGTGGTGGAGCAGGCCAAGGAGTTGCAGGACTCTGCTGCATCTCTCTTATCCAAGGCCTCTAATGACGAACAATCCCTCCGCCTCCGTGCTATTTCTCTCGACTCTTCCATCTGTAGGCTCCGTTCCTTAATTGACTCCCTCCTTCCCAATAAGATCTTGGATCCCAAGTTAGCAGACAAGGCCTGTATCTTTCTTTCTCTTTTCTTTCCTTTCATTCCCCCCCTCCCCTTTCTTTTTCCTTTGCATTGTTGTTCTTTCTCTTGGAAAATTTTACTAGTTGCTTGTTGGTTCGATTTTTTTATCTGCATGAGTTGTTGTTGATTTTTATTTTATTTTGTTGCAGCTAGAAGACGAATTACAAAGAGCAAGATGTATTATGGTCGATGGAGACGCCACTTCATTTCTTCCTGGCAAAGCTCAGGGTGCTTTCTCGTCCTCTGATCTTCATTCTTATTTCTATTGGATGTATTCATTTTCCTTGATTATTTTTCAAATTTTTTTTCCTCTCAAAACTAGAATTGTTTTGTTTATTGTTGGTCTAGGAATGCTGCTAATGTTTCTGTAACATATATCCTTGTATGATATGATATGATATGGTGTGATATACAGGCGGCTTTCTGAGGATGTTTCTGGGTCCTATCAATGTGCGTGCCACTAGGAAAGACGTCCAGCTGAAAGTCAAAGAGGAGTACAACAGTTACAGAGTATACTTCTCTCTCCCTCCCTCCCTCCCTCCATCTCTACCCCGGCCCACCCTCGTGATTTAATGGCATCAGCATTTTTATATCTCGCAAAAATTCTGTATAGCCGGTATGAGAAAACGCATGGTACCTTATGCCCAAACATTCTTTGAACACCAATACAAGGATCATATCTTTTGTGGCAGGCGATCTCTCCTGTGTTGAGCTATACATCTGTTACCTATATTCTTTTCTTGGATTATTCTCTATTCAATATTGTTGTGGGATCTTGTCAAAGGTCATTGGGTTTGTATTGAATCTTTGCATGTTTCAATGAGCAGATTTTTGCAAATATCATAGGGTATATTGTTGAATTGTTCGGGCCTTCTTTTTGGTCAACAGAGATAAAACCTCGACAACCCCACCCCTCTGTTGACAGAACATGCTAGTCTTCGAAATTGAAGAAATTTAGATAGAAGTCTTCAATGGGAACTGTCATTGATCCCATTTTAGTCCTTGTCAAAATCTGTATTTCGATAGAAATACTGGGTACAACCAAATTAGCTATCTGTCAAAGCTTTACTCTTTTTTTTTTCCTTGGCCTTTTTTGAATTTTCCTGGTGCTTGATTAATATTGAGGTTCCACATTTATCAATTTTTTTTAATGCATTTTCTGAATACTTTGAAGATTGTACTTGAAATAATTTTTGACGCCTCACTTACCATACACTCTATTTGAAGCAGGATAGAACAGCCCTTCTATTTCTTCTTTTCCCATCAATACTACTTATTTTAAGATCTTGGATTTGGGATGGATGCTTGCCAGCATTTCCAGTTCAGCTTTACCAGGTATCTTCTAATTATCTTGTGTTTTGAATTAGAGGTTATTTTGATTTGTTAAAGTAAAACACGGTTTAAATGAGAATTTAATTCTGAGTGTATGCTTTGTCAGGCATGGCTTTTATTCCTCTACACAGGTTTGGCTTTGCGAGAGAACATTTTGAGAGTGAATGGAAGTGATATTCGTCCATGGTAATTGCACATGATCTTTTGTGCTTTTGAATTTTGTTTTAACACTTATCTTGCTTTCTATTGTATTTGGCGCAATCAAGTTCTCCTAGAACATGTGTCTTGTCCTTTCATCCACGTAACCGTGAGAAAATATAAGTGTGAAACTTTTGAAGTCTATGATGCATATTATTTGAACTTGTTTAAATTTCTTTGAACGATGAACTAAATTCAATAAAAAAATTAAAGACGTCTTGTAGTTGAGGCCAAATTGGAATCCAAAATTAGTTGCTCTTTGTAAGACTCATTCTATTTGGCTCCTATTTGTTCCACTTTAAAGGAATGCTCATATATATTTTGGAAGCATGCATTTAATATTACAAAATGAGTCTCAAACTATGTTGTGAAATGTGCTTAGAACTAAGGATGTACCATAGAAATTTTTTTAGTTTATGATTTAGCCAAATATAAATAATTTAGAACCTTTTCCAAAAGATAAATAAATGATTTAGAAGTTTGTTTACCATCCTCTACCCTTGTTTGCTTCTATCAAGTAGTGGAAATGGTCTATCAACAACTTCCTCTTTTGCACATCCAAATAATCATATATTATTCAAGTAGGAATTCATGTACCATGAAAATTGATTAGTCTCCTACTAGTCTCCTACTTATATCCTCTTCATGTGCTAGTTTCCATGATATTTAAAAGGAGTATTCAATGATCCCCATATATATATATATATAGATATATATAGTTAAGACATCACAATAGTCATGCTTGAACTTAAACATGTATGTAGAGAAAATATTCAGTGGGGAGATTTTTTATGGGAGGGCATGGGGAATGAGAAAAAATTTAACCTTGTCAACTGGAACATTATTTGCTCTCCTCAAGAGGCGGGTGGAATGGGGTTGAGAAACTTAAGACAGATGAAACGCGCTATCGGGAAAATGGTTATGGGGATATGAGGTTGAAGGAAATGGTTTGTGGTGGGAAGTAGTGGTTTGGAAATTTGGGAGGAAGGGACGGAGGGACGGAGGGAGGGAAGGAATTAGTGGCCTAAGCGCTTCACAAGTGCTGATGGGGTGGGGTTATGGAAGTACATTGTGGGGGAACTAAACCACTTTGCTAGGAAGGTAAAATTCAAGGTGGGAGAGAAACATCGGGTGAGGTTTTTGTCAGATGTGTGGTGTGGGCAGACAATGCTATTAGAGGCATTCCCCTCCATATATAACATTTCTGACTTCTTGTTAATAGAGATAGATGGGTCTCGAAGTATGTTGAATGGATTAGGGAAGTAATGGGGACATCGGACATGGGCTAAAGCAGATTAGTCCTATTTTCTTGATGACCAAGAATTACCTTATTTTATTTAGTTTATTTATGGAATAATGGATTGCTACCTTTATAAATTTCCTATGCTTTAGGGTTAAGTATTACCATGTTAAATGTAATTGGTGTCTATAAAAGGCTCCATATTCTTTTTTTTTTAAGGAATAAATGACTATGATGGAATAAAATAAAGTTTAAATATCTTTACGTTTAATGTGTAGCCAAACCCTTTAGGTGCGAAGCCTAGGGTTTCCCCCTCCTTCTCTTTCGTTTGGTGTGAAGCCAAACACTTTAGGTGCAAAGCTTAGGGTTCTTCCCCCTTTTCTTCTTCTTTTTGCTTTTCTTTTCTCTGCTTATTCTACATCAACTTTAATTACGATTTGTGTTGTCCTACATCAATTTTGGAATCGAAGCGTATTTCAAACCCTCGCTTTTCGATCTTTTACTCATTAGCATCTCTCACATCAACCGTGCACTCCATCGAGTGAAACCCTCAACCTTTGACAAAAAAAATTGTAACTTCACCTATCAAGTCCTTTATCTTGCTAATTAAACCCAACTAGCCATTGCCATAACCCTTAATGAAAGTTCCAAACCCTTGTGTTCAATTCTCATGTGTGTTACACGGACTCATCATTTTACCCAAGGTAT
This sequence comes from Liquidambar formosana, assembly GCA_039720395.1. Taxonomy (NCBI): domain Eukaryota; kingdom Viridiplantae; phylum Streptophyta; class Magnoliopsida; order Saxifragales; family Altingiaceae; genus Liquidambar; species Liquidambar formosana. The sequence continues at coordinate 5,183,367 of CM077830.1, forward strand.
GCATGTTGACACGACACGGGTTTGCGTACGGGATCCATATCGAATATAGCACTTGATAGATGGATACGGTTGCATGGAAGAAGGAAGAATAATAGAAGAAGAAGAAGAAGAAGAAGAAGAAGAAGAAGAAGAAGAAGAAGGAAGCCATACCTGTTGATCGTGAAATCTAGGGCTCAATGGAGAGGATGAGAAGGGGAGAGAGAGAGAGAGAGAGAGAATGGGAACCTTACTGTTGCCAAAAGTGTTTATGGAAGGTCGCCGGCGGATAGTGTCGAATTGCGTCGGAGTACATAATTGTGTATGACATTAAATTTTTTCTGGAGAATCGAAAAAGAGTAAAGGAGAAGATGAAGGGTTATATTATGTCTCAGCATTGAATTGGGGAGTATATAATTGTGTATAACATTAAATTTTTTCTAGAGAGCCGAAAAAGAGTAAAGGAGCAGATGAAGTGTCATATTATGTCTTTTTATTTTAGATTGTTACAATTTTCGAACAACAATCTATCCAGGTTTTTAATTATGTTTGTTTTTTTTTCTTCATTCTGTTATTGGTTCAATGCATGTAAGGAGTAGAGGGAAGATGAACAATCATATTCATGGTTCTTTTTTTTTTTTTTTTTTTTTTTTCTTTTTTCCCATTGGGTTATTGGTGGCTTGCTTGGAGGAAGAGGAAGAAGAAAGAATAAGGATCATAATTTCGTATTTTTTTTTCTTCATTGGTTTGGTTTTGTTGTAGATTAAAATGTATTAGTTTCAAGATTAAGGATCATAGTTTCGTTTTTTTTTTCTTTTACTTACCCAAAAAAGGAGAAAACAAATACAAATACAATGTATCCAAGTTACCTTTAATCTTTTCAAGTCTATATTGAAAAGTGTCAGCGGGTGACCCTTTGTAGATGACGAACCCCCCTTCTGTCGAATAATGAAACAACCTTCCCCTTTTACGTTATTTATTTATTTATTTTTATTTTTAATTTTATTTTTATAAATGTTTTTTTTAATATTTTTTTTAAGTTAATCCTCACACTTTCCTTATTTCAAAAATGGCACAAATTTAAATTCACAGTTTAACCCATCAAAAGTTTATTATTATGAAAATACCCCCAAATATCATAATACTTTCAAATAAACCCTCTATTATATTTACCTTAAGAATATGTATGTGTACACACACACACACATACACACGTATCCCCTTTCCCATATCCAATTTTTGGATCTTTTTTAGTAGAGTCCCCGCATCCCGATTTCGGAAATTTGATGAATCTGACATCTGGGTACACACCCACACCCATGTCCATGTAACATAGATTCTTGCACCATCACGATTTGCACTGTCGCCTTCTACTAGTCAACTCATCTTGAGCCCTTACAAGGCTCAAGACGATACATCAATTGAACTAACCACAAACCGTGACGACCCTTGTTGCACCATGTCGACCATGGCAAGACCATCTTGGGTCACTGTTGGTACACTAGACCACAATTGCACAAGCCCTAACACAACCACCATCACCTTCGACCATCATTGTTCACCTTTGTTATATATCACTGTCGACCCATCTCCGGCTCACCTTTGTTGAACACCACTGTCTATATTAATTACGAGTCAAGTTGTTGCCTTTATACTGGTTGACCATCATCACCATCTAGTCCCACTGTCAAGCCCACCAATCAGACAACCCTTCTTCAAGCCTTACCCCTTGATCAGATCCACCACCATTACACCAGCTGAGAGCTAATCATACCTTTGCTCTGTCTCGCACTACATCGCACACCTCACATCATCATCTTGATGCACCCACAGTGCTGCAAATCATCACCGTGAGCCACCGCCATTGAGTGATGACTGTCAACATTAGCGGTGGAATCCTTGTCATGAAACATCCCATCTCTGTTGACATTGTCTGGGTATTGTTTAAGGGCTTCTCACAAGTATACATAATTGTTCCAAATTGTTTGGGCATTGGTTTACGTATTGTTTGGCTAGATTTCCTTAAGTTGTTTGGGCATTTTGAGAATTATTGGCTTCTATCAAGTATTTATGGATTGTTTGGGTACATGCACTTCAGAACTTGCTATCCAAGATCTGATTAAATTGTTTGGTTACATGCACTTGCTATTCCAATTAAAACCAAGTATCCTGAACTTCGGTTTAGAATAAAGCAACTGTTTGGCTATGGTCTATTCTAGTACTATTTGGTTATGACTTACAACTCTTTTTCTACCCGATTCGCAAATCAAAATTTCTTAGACCTCATATTCACACTCGACAAGGTTGAGTTTCTCCCACCCTAGGAGAATTGATGGGGGCAATGGACAAAGGCTTAAGCAGATTAGTCCTATTTGCTTGATAACCAAGAATTACCTTATTTTATTTAGTTTATTTATGAAATAATGGATTGTTACCTTTTTAAATTTCCTATTCTTTAGGGTTAAGTATTACCGTGTTTAATGTAATTAGTGTCTGTAACTCTGTATTTTCTTGAGGAATGAATGGCTATGATGGAATAAAATAAAGTTATAAGTTTGTTCATGTTTGATGTGAACCTTAACCCTTTAGGTGAAGTTAGATTGCTTGGATAAGTGTTTAGGGTTAGGGTTTGATGGAAGCTTAAGAAGAAGAAGAGCTAAAGAGAGAAATAGAGAAGATAGGGAGAATCTACATAGAGATGTGTGTAGCACACTCTCTCCTTTATATACTCAAGATATAAAACAATAGCAAAAGTACAATAATACCCTTACAATAAGAAGGAGACCAAAATAACTCTACTACTCTAACTCTACTACTCTAACACTCCCCCTCAACCTGGAGTATAGATATAAAAAATGCCCAGCTTGGAAGAGAGCTGCTGAAAAGGAGCACGAGCTAAAGGTTTCGTGAGGATATCACCAAGCTGAAGATCGGAGCGGACATACGGAGTGACAAGCTCCTTCCGCAACAATAAGTCCCGAATAAAGTGACAATCAACCTCAATATGCTTAGTGCGCTCATGAAAGACAGGATTGTTGGCAATAAAAATAGCTGCTTGATTATCACAATACATCTTCATCGGAGTTGGAACCACAATACCCATATCACAAAGAAGAGATCGGACCCATAACAACTCAGAAGCTGTATGAGCCATAGCCCGATACTCAGCTTCTGCACTAGAACGAGCAACAACTGCTTGCTTCTTACTACGCCAGGTAACAAGATTACCTCCAACAAAGGTACAATACCCGGAAGTGGACCGACGATCAGTACGACTACCAGCCCAATCGGCATCACTGAAGCCTGTCACAGTCAAAGAAGTAGAAGGCTTATACAACAAGCCTCGTCCAGGCGCACCTTTTAAGTAACGCAAAATTCTACACACAGCATCAAAATGAGGTTGACGTGGAGCATGCATGAACTGACTAACCACTCCAACAGCATAAGTGATATCAGGACGAGTAACTGTCAGATAAATCAACTTCCCAACTAGGCGACGATAACGACCAACATCAGCAAACAATTCGCCTTGCTCACCATCAAGTTTAACTGGAGAATCTATAGGAGTATCAGCAGGACGAGAACCCAAAAGACCTGTCTCTGACAAAATATCAAGAACATATTTCCGCTGAGAAAGAGAGATACCTTGAGAAGAATGGGAAACCTCAATCCCAAGGAAATACTGAAGAGCACCAAGGTCTTTAATGTGGAAATGTTGACCCAAATAGCGTTTCAAAGCAGCAATACCCATAGAGTCATTCCCAGAGATAATAATATCATCCACATAAACAATGAGAACAATGGTTCCCGTAGAGGAGTGACGAATAAACATTGAATGGTCAAAAGTGGAACGTTGAAAACCATACCCAAGAACAACAGTGCTAAAGCGATCAAACCAGGCTCAAGATGACTGTTTCAGACCATATAGTGCCTTGTTCAAGCGACAGACAAGGTGCTCACTACCAGAAACAACATACCCAGGAGGTTGGTCCATATAAACTTCCTTGTGTAGATCACCATGAAGAAAGGCATTCTTGATGTCAAGTTGGTACAAAGGCCAAGAACGACTAGCAGCCATGGAGAGTAAAATACGAACTGAATTTAGGCGAGCAACAGGAGAAAAGGTCTCCAAGTAGTCAATACCATATGTCTGAGTATAACCTTTAGCAACTAGTCGCGCTTTAAGACGCTCAACAGAACCATCAGGAAGATATTTGACAGTGTAAACCCAACGACATCCCACTGTTTACCTGGAGGAAGAGAAGTGAGCTCCCAAGTGTGGTTCTTGTGAAGAGCACTTATTTCCTCATCCATAGCATGCTTCCAGCCAGAAGAAGATAACGCCTGCTTATATGAAGAAGGAATAGAAATAGAAGACAAGGAACAAACAAAATTGCGCAAACAAGAGGAAAGATGAGTATAGGACACAAAATGAGCAATAGGATGTTGAGTGCATGTCCGTTTACCTCGACGAAGAGCAATAGGTAAATCATCAGTGCTCAGAGAAGGTAAGGAAGGATCCGCAGACGGAGAAGATGCAGGAGCGGGGCCATAAGAAACAACACGCCTATCTTGAGATCGCCGATATACCTGTAAGGGAGGATCAGAAGGAGCACAAGAAACTGGACAATGGACCACAGGAGGAGACAGAATTGGAAGAGTAGGAGATGGAAAAGTAGGCTCCCCTTCACGACAAGATATGAGATCAAAAGATAAAGTCTTACCTGAGGAGGAAAAGAAGGAGGTTGACTCAAAGAAGGTGACATCAGCACTCACAAAATAGCGGCGAGACTCAGGACTATAACAACGATAGCCCTTTTGAGTACAAGAGTACCCAAGGAAAACACATTTACGAGCTCGAGGAGATAATCCTGGCCAGGATCAAGGATATGAACAAATGCCACACAACCAAACACACGAGGAGTAATAGAGAAAGGAGAACGATCAGGATGTAAGAGAGAAAAGGGAGACTTATTACCTAAAACAACAGAAGGCATCCTATTAATGAGATGACATGCAGTAAGAACAGCATCACCCCAAAAATGTTTAGGCACATGCATATTAAACATCAAAGTGCGAGCAACATCTAATAAGTGACTGTGTTTGCGCTCAGCAACACCATTTTGCTGTGAAGTATGCACACAACTAGTCTGATGAATGATACCTCTGTTAGCACAAAAAGAATTCATAACAGTCTGAGTATATTCTAATGCATTATCAGATCAAAAAATCTTAACACGCTTGTTAAATTGAACAAATATCTCATTATAAAAGCGAAGAGTAACATTAGGCAACTCAGACCGTTCTTTTAATAAAAACAACCATGCCATCCTTGAATGATCATCAACAAAAATAACAAAATAACTAAATCCATTCAAAGTAGGAGTACGAGAAGGACCCCAAATGTCTGTGTGAACCAAAGAAAACAACTCAGCCTGACGATCATGATTACTACTAGGAAAAGAACTACGATGATGCTTGCCTAACTGACAAGCCTCACATTCTAAAGTAGACACAAGACTCAACAAAGGGATAGCTCTCTTGAGTTTAACCAAGGATGGATGACCCAAGCGAAAATGCCACTGAAGAGGAGAAACTGTAGCAGTTAAGGCAGACGAACGGAGGAAAGGTGAGCTACCAGGATCCAAGAAATATAAGCCGTTCTTCTCATGCCCCGAACCAATCGTCTTCCGGGTCGTAGGATCCTGAAAGAGACAAGAATTAGGAGTGAAAAGAATGTTACAATTCAAAGCTTTAGTTAATTGACTCATAGAAAGTAAATTGAAAGGAAAATTAGGAACATAAAGACTTGATGGTAAAGATAAGGAGGTGGTAGGATGAAGAACACCTTTACCATGAATAGGTCGAGAAGAACCATCAGCTAACACAATATTATGGTCAATAGGAGTCAAATTAGAAGAACAAGAGGATAAACCAGATATATTGTTGTTAGCTCCAGAATCAATAATCCAAGATATGGGAGAGGCTGCGACACAAGTAAGATTACCCGAATTAGCTAAAGTAGCTGTAGAAGGAAGAACAGAGCTAGAAGATTGTGTAGAAGGAAGAGCAGTGCGCAAATGCTGGAGAAGCTCGCCTAAGTTGAGTACTAAGTGCATCACGAGAACTAGAACCAGAAGCTGCATGGCCCATAGAAGGAGGTTGAGTCTGTGATTGTGGTTGGACAGGGCTCTCAGTTACTTGATTCGCATAGTCAGGCTTGCCATATTTCTGAAAACAATACGGTTCAGTATGATTAGTACCCCCATAATAATCACATTTTCTATCACCACGGCCGCCAGATCGACCACCACCACGAGGATTACCATGAAAGTTACGACCCCCGCGGCCACCATGAAATCCTCCACGAAAACCACCTCGACTACCACTACTAGAGGCCAAGGCATTAGACTCCAAAGGAGCAGGAGTATTAGAGCCAGGCATGGTAGAAGGTTGTCCCAAGGATGAGTGTAACAACCTAGAATAAGCATTAGAAGCTGTAGGCAAAGTCTCACTAGCAAGAATCTGATCTTTGAAGCCACGAAGATCAGAATCTAGTCCTGACAGTAAAGAAGCAATCATAAACTCCTCCCAATGACGCTTCTGTTCCTCCAAATCAGTAGTAAAAGGGCGATATTGCAACAATTGATCCCACAAATTTTTAAGAGTACTATAATACTCAGCTAATGGCTTCCCAAACTGCCGAGTACTAAAGATGCTCTCATACAACTCATAAACACGAGAAACATTGCTTTTATGGGAAAAAGAATCAGCTAGAGAATCCCAAATCTTCTTGGAGGTATCACAAAACTCAACTGTGGTAGCAATATGTGGTTCCATACTATGCCATAAGCAGCCCATGACAAATGAGTCCTCACACATCCAATCTTCATAAGTCGGATCAACTTCAGCAGGAGTAGCAGTGATGAACTTCAACTTTTTTTGTGAACATAAAAAGGTTCGAACTGCATGTGCCCAAGACAAATAATTCACGCCATTCAACTTCTTGGAAGTAATACATTTGGGCATCTCATCAAAACGGAAGAAGGGTGATTTATTTGTAGGCTGGGAAGGAGGATTTTCTGCAGCCATCTTAACAACTCAAAAAACTGAAAACAAATCAGGCCCTCCAAAAACCAACAACCAAACTGAGCCAAATCAAAAAAACCAATCTCCTCACTCTTAATCAACAAAGGACTAGGAAAACTCCACCAAGAAATAACCCAAACATCCAAAACAACACTGCTGGAAGTCAAAAAACAAGCACAACTGACCTGTTATAGGCTATTTTCAGTCAGCCGACCCTTATAATCAAGAGAAATTCATCTAAACTGCCACCAAACTCAAAAAAAATGGAAACCCAACTTCAAGAAGTCTTAGTCGGCCCTCAAGGATACATACCCAAGCATTAAACAACATCCAAAGAGCCTCGATGAGCAGATCAAAAAATAGAGTAATTTTTGTGCAAAAATATTGGAAAATAGAAAAGACCCTTCAGATGGCAGCAGAAAAAATTGGAAAAATCATTTTTAGAACCAGGGGAGAATTGTGAACCAACCCCAAGCGTCACCGGACAAAGGTGTATGTACGGATGCTGACAGTCATCATTCCGGCAGATGACGTCAGCACCTGTTTTGGTCCAGAAAACGTGCCAAATCTGCTGTGTTTCTTCCTTAGTGCGTGTGGGGGTGGATCGGACGCTCTGATACCAAGTTAGATTGCTTGGATAAGTGTTTAGGGTTAGGGTTTGATGGAAGCTTAAGAAGAAGAAGAGCTAAAGAGAGAAATAGAGAAGATAGGGAGAATCTACATAGAGATGTGTGTAGCACACTCTCTCCTTTATATACTCAAGATATAAAACAATAGCAAAAGTACAATAATACCCTTACAATAAGAAGGAGACCAAAATAACTCTACTACTCTAACTCTACTACTCTAACAGGTGAGAAGCATAGGGTTTCCCCACTCCCTCTTCTTCTTTTTCGTTTGGTGCGAAGCCAAACACCTTAGGTGTGAAGCCTATAGTTCTTCCCCCACCCCCCCTTCCTTTTCTTCTTCTCCCTCGTCTTTTCCTTGCTTATTCTACATCAACTTTAATTTTGATTTGTATGTTGTCCTGCATTCGGAAGTCCCATTCTGGAATGTTACCTTCATTAGACATCTTCAGGATTGGGAGATAGGAGTGGATGAGTTCTTTGCACTCTTGTATGACACCCGTATAGAGAAATGGGGATGGGGGATGCTATTATTTGGGATGGTTACGCCATTGGGAAATTCTATGTCAAGTCCCTGTATAGGACATTGATTGGCCCTATAGATAGCTCCTTTCTGGAATCTCAGATATGGCTTTCCACAATCCCCTCCAAAGTTGCCTTCAACAGTTGGATGCAGCATGGGGGAAGTGTCCTACTATTGATGTAATTTAGACGAGAGGCTTTGCCCTAGCTAATTGGTGTGTGATGTGCAAAGCAGGCCTAGAGTGTATTGACCACCTTCTCATCTATTGTGAGATAGCAGCAAGATTATGGGCATTTTGCCTAGTATTTTGGGGGTCCAATGGATGTTGCCAACTGCTGTAATCCAAGTATTAGGTTCCTGGAGATGCAAAAGCAGAAACAAAATTTGGGAATTGGCTTGGAGGATGGTACCCCATGCTATTATTTGGACCCTCTAGTGGGAGAGAAACGAGATAATTTTTTAGGGCCTTGAGTCTACCTTTGAAAGCACACGTATTGATTGGGCTTCTTTTTTGTTGGAGGACTCTAGAGTTTTTTTGAGATTAGATGAACTTCCTTCCCAAATTTCTTAGATTCCATACTTTTATAGTTATTTGGGTATACCTAAAATAAAATTACCTTAATAAAAAAATAATAATAATAAAGAACACAAATTTATTCTGATTTAACAATTAAATTTGCAAAATATTAAAAGAAGACATATCATTTGCATAATAATAATATCATATACACTTATAAAAACACAATCAACCTAGTGCATAAACTCGTTACCACATAAGGTTTAGGGGGTTTATGCTAATCATTAATTTTTATTTCAGATACCCTTGGAATCTGATATTTTGAACATTGCCGATATCGGCAGTATTTTAGCCCTCGAGATCATGGTTCGAAGTTATTTTGTATTCTTTCGATGTGGTTTTGTTATTTTGTATTCTATCTCGAGTTGAGATAGACATCCTTCGTGGCCTCTTGTTATTTTGTATTCTTTTGATGTGGTTATGTTATTTTTAGTATAAATAGGTCCAATTTATTAATTGGTATGGTTCTTACTTCTTACCTATGTTTGATTGGTTAATTGATTTTGATGCATTCTATGACTCAGGTCAGGTTTTCTAATTGTAGGTTTTTATGGGAATTTTTTTAGAGATTTTTTCGTCTCCTTATACTTTGCATCATTAATTGGCATAAGTTTCTTTTCAACAATGACGCTAAAATGAATGTAGTTTACATTCGATCTATTACATTATGTACATTGATTAAAAATTTTCACTAGAAATCATTAAAACTAATAGTATGTAGAAAAATTAGGGTCGTTGTAACAGTAGGTATAAGTTCTCTGGGAGTTTCCTAATATGGTTTTGTGACTGTATTGCCTTGCATGCATCATTTTTCGGGTGGTTGATTTGGCAAGATATCATATCCCTGCATTTTAGACCATGTTAATAAGGTATTTCATGATCAATGAGTATCGATTAAATTCAAGGGAAAGTTCCATGAGATAACTATAAGATCAGTCATGCATTATGGTATAAATATTGGGAAGAAAGAAAACATGTTCCTAAAACTAGTGTAGTTTTAGTGAGGATGTTACGATGATTTGAGTGCTAAGACTAGAAATGTCATTATTAGAAATAAATGCATTTGTGAGAAGGAAAAGGTAGCGTTGATTTAGGACCCGCTGGGAAATAGTCTGTTAAAATGGTTTGGACATGTATACTCAACTACTAACTCAATTCAATAAAGACCTAATCCCAATTACTTGGGGTCAGCTATGTGAATAGTTATATAAATAGTGATATATTAAAGTTGAAGTTGTTGCATGAACTAGGGAAAACCGATAAGGATATGTATTGATGTAGTTAGATAATGCATGTTGGTAGAAGATTTTGCAAAATATAACTCCTTATAAAATGGAATGACGCTGAACGTTTAAGTATTTGGGATTAGGCTTTATTTGGAAGAATTTATATTTCCCTTAAAGAATGTATATTCTTAATCTTCTAAGAAGACTGGCGTCTTGGGTTTCTAGCTATCATATATATCATTTAATCTAAATTCTATGCAGGGTGATGAAGAGGATTAAACTTTAATGCTTCATGTTGCTATCAAAGATTAGTTTGTTGTTTGATTTATCTGCCACTACTGGGCCCAATATTACAAATTTTGTTAGTGTTCATGAGTGATTCTGGTGCTCTTCTCAGAAGCGTCATCTTGAGGCTACTTGTTGAGTTTTTCACCGTCTCAAGTCCTTTTTTCACAAAGGGCTCCAAATATTTAAAACATGGCCATGTAAAATGTAGTGGCATTTACAGATGCAACTTGGGCAGTAGTCAGATATCAAACCTGAGCATTGTACACTTAATGAAGGAAGATATGGTTTTTGAAAAACTTAAATATATGATTGCACTGCTTAATTCAGAAGAAATTGGTATTGGAGGCACTTATGACTTGATTTGAATTGAGATTTGAGAGTAAGTTCTGTACCAGTTGTATACTATGTATTTGGAAGGAGTTGTAACTGGTCTTGGGTGTCAGCTGTATTCCATTGGAGTTATGTTAGATTGTTGACATGGGTATGCATGTGGGGTGCAGATTTATATTTAGGCATCATATCTGTCTGACCTCCAAATCGTAGGACATAGATCTGTCATATTGTTTTAAATCTTCAATTTTGATTCTTTTGTATACTACTGTAAGATGAAATGTCTATGTAAGATGTATATTTAGGCATCATATCTGTCTGACCTCCAAATCTTAGGACATAGATCTGTCATATTGTTTTAAACTTTTAAATCTTCAATTTTGATTCTTTTGTACCCTACGGTAAGATGAAATGTCTATGTAAGATAATATGTTTGATGATATTAAAACATATCAAGAATATTTTGTGAGGAATTTCAAGGTAGCGATGTGTTACGCTGTTCAAGTTGTTGAACATTGGCATGTTTAAATCACGTTCCATATCTATAGCAACGTTTTGTCTTGTCCCATTGACAATTCCTAGGGATTCTTGCTTTTGACACTTAACTTGATATGGTCAAGTTTGTTTCATACGGGTATTCATGGCATGGTACTTGATTATATGGAGAATGTCAACCCTCTTTATCTTCCACAAGTTAGGAAGGCATATTTTCATTTTTTTTTTCCTGTTAGTTTAGTTTTGTTCTGTTCTGTTCTGTTTTTTGTTTTGTTCGTTTTTGGGGGTGGGGGGAAGGGGTTGGGATTGGGTTCAATTCCCCCCCCCAACAAAAAAAAAATGATGCCCTTGCACTACAATGGGCTAACATAAGAAGTCTTAAATGGGAAGAATTTTGTTATTGCATTTCAATAGCATTCATGTAGAATTGATCCCTTTTCATTAAGGCTTATTTGGGTTTGGTTTTGGTCGAATGGGCATTAATTGTGCTTAGGAATATTTATTATTGGATAAAATGCAAAAAACTCCCTCCTATTATTACCCATTTTGTAGGTTACGCCCCTCTAATAAAAAACCCACCAAAAAACCCCATATACTATTCCAGGGGCTACACCGTTAACAGAAGAAGTAAAAGTCAATTTTACCCTTGATTTTTTTTGTATGAAACGCTACATTTTGTATGAAACGCTGCACCCAAAATCCTCCTCTCTCTCTCTCTCTCTCTCTCTCTCTCTCTCTCTCTCTCTCTCAGCCATGGCCGATGGTGCAACTATCCCCCGTCACAGTGGCTGGCAACACTACGTGATAGCCATGGCCGACGGTGCTATGACCAAAACCCAAGAACCCTCCACTCACCAATCATCGAGAAAATGGGTTGGGGTTTCAGATCTCGAGCTATTTTCCAGATCTGGAGCTCCCACAATCGTCGCCGGCCATTCAGAACTGAGAATGGTGTCAAGGGAGATAATTTTGCTTAAGAGAGAGAGATTGAGAAGCATATTCGTGACGGCAGTCGGCTCAGTTGGGGTCGTCGTTTGATTGGGAATGAGGAATGGAGGGTATCGACCCTTCACCGGATCTGAAGCTCGTTGCTGGAAAACATGGAGTTCGTTGGTGATGAAATCTAATTACAATTACTGAGAAAATCATAATAGGAGATGAAATTGGCTCAACAGCCCAAATCAAATTATACATAGAATCACATGGGCACCCAATAGAACCAGTTAATAAATAAAAAATATGACAAAATTATTACTTTTATTATTTCAAACCAAACACAGAGTCAGATAATAGAGATGATTGTTTTTTTGGTACAATTGAGATGATTGTTTGCTAATTAGGAAGAGATTCTCAATGATTAATTGGTCATGAACAGATAATAAATATTTGAAAAAAAGATCATTGACATAAAGATTTGAAATCATTCGGATGAGGTTTCAAAAATAAATAAATTAATGGTTCTAATCATCACCAGATCTGTTGAAAACAAAAAAAAAAAAAACACTAGAAGAAATGTAGGAAATTTACTTTGAATGAATGAAAGATCTAAAAAGGGTATATGAATTCACCAGTGGATTTGAGGAAATGGTATGCCTCTCACTTCAATTCCCAAACACTCTGTTATAGGTTGATTGATTCTTTCTCCAATATGTGTGTGTGTGTGTGTGTTTGTGTGTATATAGGTATGTTGAGAGTTGAAGTGGTGGACAGTATGGGTATTGAAGGGGTGGACGAATGTATAGGTGATGGCAGTGTTTGATCGAATGGATGAGTTTTTCTTGGCGAGGGAGGTGCTTGGCGACGAACAAACGACCAGCTTACTGGCGGCAAGGGTTGGCCAGCAACAAATACGGTGTATCACGTGCCGGTCACGTGTAGTTTTCCGGTAGTTTTCTAACGTTGACTAGACGGTAGGGGGGTAATTTGCCAACCCTAGTCAATATGGGGGGTTTTTTGGTGAGTTTTTTTTTTTATTAGAGGGGGGAAACTTGCAAAATGGGTAATAATAGGAGGGGTTTTTTTTTGCATTTTACCCTTTATTATTTGGTTCAGGATAGCTTACATAGGTTTATATAGTTTTCTAGGTTATAATCATTGTCAAAGAATCAATGGACCTCTAAAGAGGTAGAGATGCTTTGTTTTGAGCCAGTCTCTGGTTTGAGAGTCAATTTGAGCAAGACTAAGATGATACCGGTTGGTGAAGTGGGGGAAATGGAGGCTTCGACGGTTTAACCTACAACCTAGGTTGTTGAGTAGGTGCTCTCCTCACGTCTTACTTGGGCCTCCCTTTTGGGGCGCCACATAAGTCTAAAGAGGTTCGGAATACGGTCATTGAATGATTTGAAAAGAGGCTTGCTTCCTAGAAAGGGAGTTATTTTTCCAAAGGTGGCAAGCTTACTTTGATTCTTTGCACTTTGGCTAGTCTTCCCATGTACTACGTGTTGCTTTTTTAGATTCCTGGGTTAGTGAAGAGGAGGTCGAAGAAGTAATAGAGATTTTTTGTGGACATGATTAAGTGATGAGCCTAAATATCATTTAATCAACTTGGGTATAGTGTGTTCTCCAAAGGAAGTGTGGGGGACTAGGGATTAGGCCAATTAGGAGGGTGAATAGAGACCTCTTCGGGAAATGGTTATGGAGATTTGCAGTCGATAGAGATGCTCTATGGAGGCAGGTGATTGTTTGGAAGTTTGGTTCAATTGACAAAGAGTGGTGGCTGAGGGAGGTGCGTGGACCTTTATGGAATGGGTGTTTAGAAAGCTATCATGCAGGGTTTTCGACACCTGTTTTATAGAAGTGGGAAATGGTATGAGCATTCGGGTTTGGGAGGATGTTTGGTGTGGTGAGAATTCTCTTAAAGAGTAATTCCCTCTTCTGGATAGGTTGGCGGTTAACAAGGAGGCTTGGGTAAGGGATGTGATGGTTGTTGCAAATAATTCGGTTAATTGGGACTTGGACTGAAATTGATCAACAGGTTCCAATTTGCACTGAGAAAGCAAACTCAGCAGAAATTGAAAATTGAAATTTCAAGTCACTCTTCTTCATGCACAAGTTCTCCATCCTCTTCAAGTCCTCCAAGAAAGGTAAGGTCGTTCAGTTTTGAGAGAAAATTTAATGATTGAGAGTTGGAGGTGGTGGTTGAGTTTTTGGAAATGGTTTATTCAGTGAAAGAGGAGGGGGGGGGGGGGGGGGGGGGGAGTTGATAGGATTTTATTGGAGGAAAAATTTGAATGGAATGTTCTCAATAAAGTCTTATTTTGGCTCGTTGTATAGGCCCGGGAGAAGTACTTCCCTGGCTGCTAAAGTCTGGGTCACATCAGTCCTGTCTAGAGTTTCTTTTTTATGTGGACAGTTAAGTGGGGCAAATGTTTGATGCTTGATATCTCCAAACTCCAAAGGAGAGGTTTTGTTCTACCTAACTGGTATGTGATGTGCAAAAGTGATATAGAGATAGTTGATCATCTTTTGATTCATTGTATGGTGGTGTGGGAGTTGTGGACTTTTTATTTTGGCATTTTTTTGGGTTGTGCCTCTTTTGCCTTTTTGTTTGATGGAAGTGTGGCGGTGTAGGAGCGTCAACAATTTTTCTTTTAAGGTGTGGAAGTTGGTTCCTCATGCGATTTTTTGGGCTGTATGGAGGGAAAGGAACATGACTTGTGATGGCGTGGAATGGACGATAGGGAAGATCAAAAGTAGCATTGTTGAATTTCTTTTTGAGTGGACTGATCCGGGGAGTTGTAATTGGCCCACTTTTCAGGAATTTTTGAACAGTTTACAATTGTAATTTTCTTTTCTTCTTTCTTCTTTGTTTCTTTGTTTCTTCTCTTTTTGTGTACCATGCTTGTACGGGGGTTTGTCCCACCTTTTGCTTCTATAATACTTACCTTTTCATAAGAAAAGAAAAACAAAAAAATAAAAAATAAAAATCTCTCTTGTAGCAAAATATATGGTCTCTTTCTCTAATATAGTTCTTGGGAAGAGGCATATCGAAAGAAACCACATTGTATTTTTTTTTTTTTTTTTTGGATAAAGGTAAAAGCAAGTTGTATTAAAGCAAAGGAAGGCAAGAGCCATGTATACAGGGAGTATACCAAAAGAAAAAGGAAAGAAAAAACCTATAGAATCAAACTGTCCAAAAAATCCTCAAGGGGTGTCTGGCGAAAAAAGAGGCCAGAATTACCCCACTCAAACAGGAGCTCAAAAATATAATATCTCAACTTTTCAATTCCCCATTCCTCCCCCTCAAAAGTTTTCCTATTTCTCTTTCTCCAAATAGCCCAGAGAGTAGCGTGTATAACCAGTTTCCAAAAAACCAAGGCATCTTTGTTATTGCTTCTACATCACCGGGATCCAACCATCTCCAACACTAACTTGGGCATCACCCATTGGATTCCAAATGCCTTAAAGGAGGTATTTCAACATTTCTTTGCGGTGTCACAATGTAAAAACAAGTGGTCTACAGACTCAGCTTCGTGCTTACACATAACGCACCTATTAGGAATTTGGAAGCCTCACTTTTGAAGATTATCAATAGTCAAGCATCTACTCCAGCATGCAACCCAAAAAGAAAAAAGGAAAAAAAGAAAAAAAGAAGAGATTTTAGATGGGATCTTCGGAATCCATGGAACCCACTTCTCTCCCTGTTGTTCATTGAAACATAAAACGATCCCACTGAAAATCTGCCATTCGACCTCCTCCTCCAAACAATTTTATGATTTTATCCTCCTCATTTCTGTGAATTTCAGTAGAGTACATCTTTTTAAAAAATCATATGACATCTTCCAGTTCGCAATCATGTAAGGCTCGACCAAACAAAACATCCCAATTCACCACATTATCATTCCAACTGACCATATCTCCCACCCAAGCTTCTTTGTTAACTGCCACACCAAACAGATTAGGAAATTCCTCCCTCAACGTCATATTTCCACACCATAAATCACTCCAAAATCTTATTGTGTTCCCAAAACCTATTGTAAATCTTATCTCCATAAATGACTCCAAGCCAAACATGATATTTTTCCAAACACCTGTACCATGTGTGCTTCTCACAATTCTCGGCCACCAATCTCCTTTCTCATTGCCATAATTCCACTCCACAACTCTCCTCCACAATGCTTTCTTTTCTGAGGCGAATCTCCATAGCTATGTCCCAATAAATGCCTTGTTGAACTCCCTTAATGTCCTAAAACCCAGACCACCATGCACTTTCTTTGGGGAACAAATGGTCTCCCACTTAACCAAATGCATTTTATGCTCATCTCCCAAGCCTATCCACAAGAAGTCCCTCTGAAATTTCTCCAATCTTTTTGCCACTGATGCCGGGATATGAAAAAGAGACATATAAGAAGTTGGAAGACTGGAAAGAATGCTCTTGATCAACGTCATCCTTCCTCCCTTGGACAAATACCCCTTCTTCCATGTACTTAATCTTTTTTCAAACCTCTTCACCATGGGGTCCCGAATTGTCTTACTCTTATACTTTGCCCCCAACAGTAATCCCAAATAAGTAGTAGGGAGATTTCCCACTTTACAACCCAAATTCTTGCAAAGATAGCTGTATTTGCACCTTCCCCAACCACGAACATCTCACTTTTTGCCAAATTAATTCTCAACCCAGATATTGCTTGGAAACATAGTAAAACAACCCTCAAGTACCTCAGCTGTTTGTTGCTGGCTCCGCAAAAAAATGATGGAATCTTCAGCATAAAGAAGGTGAGATATGCATCACCTATTTTGTCGCCCCTTGTCAAACCCAAAGCCTTCAATCACATTTTTCTTTTGAAGCTTTATGCATCAACCTACTGAAAGCCTCCATCACAATGATAAAGAGAAAAGGGGATAAAGGGTCACCTTGTCGCAATCCTCTTGAGCTACCAAAAAATCCATAGGCCTTCCCATTAACCAAGATAAAAAAATTAAAAAAAAACTGTCGAAATGCATTTCTCAATCTAACCCCTCCAACGAATCCCAAATCCCATCCGGCGGAGCATATAGCTTAAAAAATCCTAATTAACATGATCATATGCCTTCTCCATGTCCAACTTGCACACTAACCCGAGAGATCTGAATGAGCACAAGTGTCAAGGCATTCATTAGCTATCAAAGCTGCATCAAGGATCTACCTGCCCCCAGCAAAAGCGTTCTCTATGAAATTACCTTGTCCATTACTCGCTGAATCCTTTCCGCCAACACTTTCGCCAAAATTTTGTATACACTACCAATCAAACTAATAGGGCGATAATCCTTAACATCAAGTGCAGCAGTATTCTTTGGAATAAGGGTGACAAAAGTAGCACACATGCTTCTTTCAAACCTTCCCCCTTCATGAAAATCTATCAGCATACTCATCAGATCCTTTTTAATGACTCTCCAACATTTTTGGTAGAACGCCATAATCATCCCATCCGGACCAGGTGCCTTATCTCCATTAAAGCTATTGACCACATACAAAACCTCATCTTCCTCCCATGGTCTCTCTAACCAAGCTGTGTTCTCTTCATTAATAGTATCAAAAACAACCCCATCCAATTTGGGACGAAACATCTCTTCCTCACTAAACATCTTTTGATAAAATCCTACCACTAAAGAAGCAATGTCGTCCTCTTTGTCCACAACCTCTTCACTCGATTTAATTTTACCAATAAAATTTCGGCATCTGTGGTCATTGGCTATCCTATGGAAAAACCTTGTATTTTTATCTCCTCCTTCAGCCATAGCTCCTTAGACTTTTGTCTCCACCTAATTTCCTCTAATTTTGCCACTTTAGCGAACTCCACTCTAGCTTCTGCCCTTCTATTTCTATTATTAGACGAGAGCTCCTCAATCTCTTTCTTGCCTTCTAACAACAATATCTCTTCCAACAACTTCTTCTTTGCCACTTCCACCCTCCAAAATTCTTCCCTGTTCCAAGATTTTAAATTTTCTTTCAAGGCTTTCAACTTTTTGGCAAAAATAAAGCTAGGTGACCCGACGAAACTATAAGAATTCTACCAGCCTTCAACCATCTCAACAAAACCTTCAGCATGCGGGCACATATTCTCAAATCGGAATGGGCCTCTTTTGTCGGCTATGCCTTCAGTGTCCAACAACACAGGAGAGTGATCAGAAAGAACTTTCGCCAGCAAAGACTGAGTGACTTTCAGAAATAACTCCTCCCAATCTCCCGAAAAAGGGAATCTATCAAGCCAAGACATGGATGGACACCTTTGAATGTTAGACCACGTGAAGCTACTCCCTATCAACGGTGGATCAATAAGAGCATTTCTCTTAATGAAATCTGAAAATTCAACCATATCAGATGACAGGGATCGGCATCTCAATCTCTCACCAGGAAAACAAACCACATTAAAATCCCCTGCGAAGCACCAAGGAACCCTCCACGCCTCCCTCACTGTCTCCAATTCCTCCCATGATCAACTTTGTATAGCAGTGTAAGGGTAAGTATCATGTAGCTAAGAATTGGCTTGTCACTGTTTTATATTAACTTGTGTGGGGGAAGCACAATGTTAATTCGTCTATGGAACTCTTTTCTCACTTTTTTTTTTCCTGTGCTCCTTCTGTTAACATGCTTTTGCTTAGGTTTGCAAACTAAAGAATAGAAGGAACATTATATAATGCTATAAATGTGTGAGATTAATGTCCCATATACATTGTTTTATGGTCTTCTTTGCCATGGAAAATGAGCTTGGTTCAAGTATATTTTGCATAACCTCAGCTGCCGTAGTTAGAAGAAACTCCCTAGACAAAAAAAAAAAAAAAAAAGAAAAAAGAAAAAAAAAGAAAAGAAAAAGAAGTCGGAAAAAACTTACACACACACACCTCCCATTTTGCTGATTCTGACATGATTGCCAAAAATGTATCCCAGTCAATTACAATATGATATTTCAGTAAAATTCTGATAATGCTTTTGCAGGTGGATATACCATCACTATTGTGCTATGGTCATGGCCCTTGTAAGCCTCACGTGGGAGATTAAAGGGCAGCCAAACTGCAACCAAAAGCAGGTTACTGGCTTTTCATTATAGGATAATAATTATTTTTGCTGTATCTTTGAAAAATGACTTAATTCTTGCACAGAGAGGGGTACAACTTTTCCTACAATGGGCTATGATGCAAGGAGTTTCAATGCTTCTACAGAATAGATATCAACGCCAGAGACTTTATACTCGTATTGCACTGGGAAAGGTGTCATTCCACAATTACTTTTATGTATTACAAATTTTATGCATGTATATATTATTGTTTCTGAATTCTTAATTAATGGCCTATATGAACCCATCCCTTGATTGCTATAGCAATCCCTTTTTCTTTTTTTCAATATATATATCTTTTACGGACATTTGCTGGATGCAGGATGACTTTATTTTAGGTACATATATTTAAGGACAAATGGTTTAACCTTTTTTATTTTTATTGTTATCCACAGGCAAAAAGGATGGATGTTGTTTGGGGAGAAACAGCTGGAGTGGATGGCCAATTATGGCTGTTGTGTCCCATTCTTTTTATTTTGCAGGTGATTTAAGCTTCATCTTGACCATTATATTAAAGTTCATATAGACTTAAAAATGCCCTACATTTTACTTTATCTTTGTAAGGAACATAAATACCTATTTCCACTGTAAATTTTCTGCATCAACTGATTTGTCACATCTTTTATATGATTTGTGTATTTTGCAACAATATAAATTTTTGGAAGAAGCATACTTTTTAATGCTTAGCAGTTCCTTAAATGTATTGAACTAGTCAGCTGTGCAATCACACACCAGCATGTGGAGTTCTTAGTTTGTTGGATCCCACTTGATATATCATGCTATTTTAACTCTTTTTTGGACAATATAATAAAGGTTTTCATTTAGTTGCAATGTAAAAGGACATTCTCATTTTCAAAGTAAATTTTACTTACTGTTTAAAATAATTTTTAAAGTTTCATAGAAACTCTTCAAGTTACAACAGGATCTGAGTTTAATCATTGTTATGCTTTTTTTATGCTTCTACACTTGGTGACTAGGGTTTTGAGGCATATGTTGGACTGCTGCTGCTTAGGACTGCTTTTGTTGGTGTTGTTTCTGAATGGCAGGTATTAGATACTTGTGAATTTATATTTTTGTCCACTTTGTTGCACATTTTCATGATCTTAATAGTAACCAATCAAGCTGCTTGGCTGAATTTATACTATAAAACAATCTAAGTGATGGAAACTGCTTCTGGCAGGTTGTTTTTTGTGGGATCCTTTTGGTTTTAATGGCAGTTGGGAACTTCGCAAACACGGTGCAGACGCTCATGGCAAAGTCGAGGTTTAAAGCAAAAATGAAAAGAAGTAAGAGCAAGCAGGAACTAGATTAGGCCATCCCTAATAATTAGGTTCGATCTTTCCCAAGCTTCAAAGGATATCATTTTTGGAATGTTTTCCTGGGTCTCAGACCTGTTTGATTGAAGTGGAGGAAATGAAAATTTCTTCTAGAGATTTTCATTTTGACCTGCATTTTACCTTTATATGAATAGGCCATTGATCCTTCTCTCTGAGTTTTGACCATGGAGTGTGTTTGATATATATAGAAAGATAAAAAGACTAATATTAGTAGGATATGATTGCTATACTTGCAGCAGCACTTTTTCAATTTTATTCTAACACCATCCCTGATGTAGGTCTGCATTTTCTTCTGTTTGTGCAAATTGTGTTTGAGAACCTCCAAAATCTCATAGGTAGTTTGAAATTGTAATGTAATTTATACCATTGTGCCACAGCTTGGTGTAATTTATCATAACATGGTGTCGTCGCATTTTTATTTTCTCAGTGAGAAATGCATGGGAAAATGTCACTAAGAAATCTCTACTTTAAGTGGATGCTTTAACTGTTTTAGATTTATAGTTTTATGTATAAACAGACTTAATCGGCAGATGAAGGTAGAGGTTGGACTGGGTTTTTGCTTGTCATCGGAAAATGTGGTACTTTTATTTAGAAGAAGAAAAAAAAATTGTATTACGGAGTATTTTATTTTATTTTTGGTTGGGTCTGGGAATCTTGTTCGTAGGACCTGTTATGTTTTATTTTTTTCTTAAAAGAAGCAAGAATAAACATTGGATGTTAACAAGAACCTCTGGCATCAGCTGAAAACCGGCCTATAACGCGATGGATATGATTATACACCACAAGCTGATCTCGAGGTTGCAACCCTCCTTAGCACTCTGGTTCGATTGGCCGCTGGCATGGGTGGACTTTTTATCCACGTTATCCAACCACTACTTCAGAAAATTAGCAGGGAACGTTGGGGTTCTGGTATGAGTATTAGTAGTGGTATGTCGTCTAGCCAAGCTACTGCTTGGTATTTACCCTGAAATTGAGTGGGTTGAATAATAGAGAACTCAGTAGACAGAAGCATGGTCATAGTTTTATTGATAGCCGAGCCACCTTTCTCCTTTTCGGTTTTACATAGAAGAAACACCATCCTTTGCTTGGAGACGCTAGTAGGTTAGAGGGATAGTGAGTTGGGTGAACACGGGATCAAACCCAGGTCGAGAGGGTGGCATCTTCTATTGAAATCCAAGCGCAGTTCAAACGTGACCATCGGAGCAATATAATAAATTCTTTGTAGAATTCTTGTAGTCAAGCATAATTGGTTGATGTATAGTCTCTCTTTCTTGATCCGATGGATAATTAAGAGTAGATGCCTACTTACCAATGTCATGGTATCGTATTGATATTTGTTTCACTTGTTAAGTGAGTGATCTTGGGTTCAAGTTAGGATATGGATATGGAGAAGTATTAATATTTATTTGATGATATAGAGACGGGTTAAGGATATTTGATAAGTTCCATCTATTGTCAAAATAAAAAGAAAAATAAACATAATAAATAAATAAAAGTTGATGCTTCCCTTTCTATAACACATACATCCCCCTTCTTTTTTTTCTTTTTTTTTTGGCTTGTGACATCCCATTTTATCTTCTTAATTGTTTTCTTATTATGTATGACAAGTGGATCAAGAAATGAAATCATGGGGGAAAAAAACAAAAGGGTTTTGTTTTGAAATTGATTAAGGTTGTTTTTCTAAAAAGTTATGAGCAGCAATGAGATAATAATCTTATCACATCCAAATTAGTAATTCACAAAAATATTTTAGTGACATGGACACTGTCAAGCTGTTAGATACTTGGATGACTTAAAGTTCTGGCTCCCATATGTCTGAGACTTTTGTACCTAGTGTTGGGTGGTTGTCTTGAATCCTACCCGGATTCTTGATAACCCATTTGCATGGGCAATGCATTTTTTTATGGGACCCGATTTGTTTTGGGTGTGTATGGGTTTACTTGATTCATCTCTTATGTTGTAACACGAATATATAAAGATTTTGTTTTTGGTAAAACAACAACGAACTAAGAGAGAACTACAATTTGGCGTAAAAAGGGAACGAGGATTTGTTCGTTGTTGCTCATTAATTGGTAAATTGATTGTTGTTGTCTGTGGACATGCATAGACATATTACTGAATCACGGTGGTCTCGTGCCTTCATTGCGATTGTATGGTTTATTTTCTGTTTCGAGATTTATTTGTTGTTTTTTTAATTTATCTCTTTCGCGCAATAGAAAATTCTAGTCTAGGTCAACTTCAAGTCGAGCATAATGGCAGTCAATTGTCCGTAACCCAAAAATGATCCTATGATGCTACCCCTAATTTTATTGCTTTCTTAAACATATTACTATTTGAACTCTAAGCCTCTATTTGGTTTAAGGATTTTATCAAGAGAAAAAAATAAAAATATAAGGAATTGTTCTTTCCTTTATCTGGTTGCAACGGAAAATTAGAAGAATAAGAAGAATTGAAATAATTTTGGTTTGATATAATTTCATAATTTCCTTCCTTCTCTTTCCTCTTTATTTTTTTTCCCTTCTCTTTTTTTTTCCTTGGTAGATTCCATGAACCAAATAGAGGGTAAGGGATGGACTGAGTGGTCTTGGGATCTTTGATGTAGATAGCATCCGCATACGTATAAGCTATTTGAACATATACATATTTGAAATATGCGTACACACCACAAGTCTTTTACTAATACTACTGATTCGGGATTCTATTTTATTTTAGCTATTTTAGGAGTTTTAATTATTTTGTTGTTGTTTAATTTTGCTTTTATTTTATTAGTTTCCTAGTTATTTTTTACTTGTTCTAATAAAACTAAGTTTTTCTATTTCGTAGGATTAATTCTTTATATAAAGGAATGTAAGCCTTATGACCAAGAGTTTAGTTGATTATTTTGTGATTAATAAATCGAGAGAGAAAGTTTCTCTTATATTTCTGCTTTCGTGTTCTAGTGTGAACATTGATCATGGTTGCTTAATAACTATCTAGCATTGTTCTTGCAATAATTAATAGATTGGTGGTTTTTGTGAGTTAAGTTTCGACCGCGTATTTTCTACTGCATCCATCTCTTACCAAATGATAAGTCTTGGGTTTTACCCTTGATCATCATTACTCTTCCTCAGGATTACCTTAATAGATTTTGTTTAATAATGATTGTGCATGTAAGACAAAGGGATTACATGAATTTAAGAGGATTAATAGAGTACATAAACATCTTCGAAATGGCTTAAAAAAAAAAAAAAAAAAAAAAAAAAGAGAACATGCATGTTACTATTTGACTTTTGCAACGTGGGAAATAAAGGGAATCATATGCTTACGAATTACGAAGGATGAGGATCCCATGGCCCCTTGTGATGCAAACAGAAGAAACTGTCATCACATGGCCCTTCCGTCTTCTCTATTTAGATTAATAGAGATGCCGAAATATATATATATTATATTTTACAAATTATATCATATCAAACATATGTGTACTGAGTAAACTTTTAGGGACGCTGCTAACCTACACTTGAGGGTGGTAGGCTAGCTTTTCTACATACTATTTCTTTAATCATTTTTATATTTATATATCCCATGTGGAAAGTAGCTCATGTCTCCAAGTGAAGCAAAGTGAGAGAGAGAGAGAGAGAGAGAGAGAGAGAGAGAGAGAGATGGGTGGATGCAATATTTTTTGGCTATGTTGGGTGGATGCAATATGCATATGCATATGCCTTCTCCCATCTCTACTTTACCTCATCCATTCCCTGCTCCCACCCTTTTTAGTTTTACAGCCAAAATTTCTGAAAAAGATTAAAGAGGACGTACAGCTAACCTGGGGCCATCCTAAATTATGTGTAAACATTGCCACCTACACTACCCATCAAGCTACTCTCTCTCTCGATCCCCATGTGCTGCACCGCACCTATATATTCATTTAGTAGTATTTGTTTAATTAGTTTGCTAAATGCACTTTATATATATATATATATATATATATATATATATGTACATACACGTACACACCTATTTATCTCCACCATCGATCATACACGTACATATATACTTACAGCTAGCATACATAAATATATACACAATATATGTATGTATTAATCGTGGAAAGAAAGACAATCCTCAAAGATACCCCAAATGGCAAAAGATGAAGGGGAGCAATAAACGAAGAAAAAGAAAGGAAGAATTGAAACAAGTTGCGGGGTGTGGACGGTGGAGGGAATTCGGCAGTGGGGCTGCAAATATGTAGAGATATAAATGTATTTGACATGCACGCACATGGTAGGGCACATCAGGGTTGATGTAAAAGTGGATTGTTCGGGTGGGAGAGAGGGATTGCAGATAGAAACCCACGTTGCTAGTTGGCAAAGGTGATGTAAGTGGAATAATGGGAGAGAGCCCATGCATTTATTTATTCAAGTATATAAGAGTACAAACCCACATTGCTACTTGTCAAAAATGCCAACCCATTATAACGTTGGCGGTGCACCTATCTAGCCTGCCTTTATTTTGTCTTGCTTTTTTCCTTAGCAACAAGTTAAATAAATAATCAATTATGCGGCCCTCCCTTTCTTTTACTAACTAGCAGGACCTTCCCCTTCTCGATCGATCCAAGAATATAAACGGACCGCAACTGTAAGATTCTTGATGCCTTCATTTTAGAGAGAGAGAGAGAGAGAGAGAGAGGGAGGGAGGGAGGGAGGGAGGGAGGGACTAGGTTGTTGCTCGTTAGCTTCAGAAATGGCCCAAACTAGTGGCTAAGCTAGGGGGTGAGATGGGAGTGGCTTCTGCATGGTTCTATGAATTTATCATTTTGTAAGATCCTGGGAGCAACGAAAACATCTTTGAGAATAATCCTTCAGTACAGTCCATTACTTTTTTAAGGAGGTTTTTAGATGCTTACCCGCTAATTCCTTTGAACATATACAATCTTCCATCCTATGTACACTAGTCAATTACAGGACACAAGTCTATCCTATGTACACTAGTCAATTACAGGACACAAGTCTATGGGGTAAGGCAAACTAATGCATAGTTTCTGAAAAGAACATGTATTAGAGATATAGGAGTTTGCAATTTTAGGAGATTTTTTTCTGATGGTAGTCTTTTTAGGTTTGGTAATTGAAAATAAAAAATATAAAAAATCAGCAATTTTAAGGTGATGATTAGTGTTCAGATGGTACTAGGCTTTTTAACCTCTGTTGCCACTGACAATCCACGTTTTCCCATTGCAAACTGGCTCTTTATGAAGTGAGAGAATACGAATTAAATGAATAAGTGCCACGGTTCTGAGATTTAATGCAACAAACTACGGCGTCCCATTTTAAAATTAATTGTACATAAGATTAACTAGATTGGATGATTCTTGGGTTTGTTTCAATCAAGATTTAGGAATGGTTGAAACTCATAATCAAGTAATTAAATTTATTTGTATATTCGATATGCCAAATGATGGAGACTCATTAGATGGGAAGGTCACAATTTTTTTTTTCTTGTCAATATCCTTTGGCTTGTGTTGAAGTAGTATATTTGGTTAATTATACTCCGTAATAGCATTTTCCTTAAAGAATCTGAAAAAAAGGTTTAGTCCAAAACACCACATAAACTCAGCGTCCCCCACTCCACCACTCCCAAAAAATTAAAAAATAAGGATGACCCAAATAGATTACATGTGATCTCACCTATTCTTAATTTGTTGGGTGAATTTAATCTCAATCCATGCAGAGACTATATATAGCCATCAGTTTGAGTTTTAATATATTCTAGTACTACCTCATCAAATCATCAATGGCTCTAAACCACAGACATTCGAAATGAATTGGTTATAGACAATTTGGCCTTTGTAATATTAAGATCCGGGCACTAACTCTATTATTTGATTTTTAAATATTGTTAAAAAATGCTTGTCGATCAACCGAAGGTTATGTTTGTTTAGCTGGAATAAAATGGATGTAATGGAATCTCATTTCAATTCATTCCAAACATGCAGCATGTTTGGATGAGGTAATTTGAATGGAAATGAAATCAAATAGTGTGTTTAAACAGCCATTTCATATCCTTTTTTATTCCAAACTACTTCAAGCATAGAATCAGATTCCATTTCCATCCATTCCATTTCAACTAAACAAACATGGCCTAAGTTCAATTACCAGTGAAACCAAACCCATACATTTAACTCGTACATATTTAACATTAAAATATCTAGACACCCCTAATAACATACAATAATCACCTCAATTCAAATAAAAAATGTTTTACATGACAGACGTACTAGTATTTAATTTGTGTCTTCTATCTATGTCCTAATCTGAATCAACAAAGCTATACAAATAGACATTGTATATATACATGCTTAAGTACTGGCCATCTTCTCTAATTTCATATTGTTGTGGGGTGTCTCAGCTGATTCTATTATTACTAGATTTCAAGACGCACAGCAAAAGGCTAGGGCCTCTTTTAATTCAGAGGGTGGAGGGTAACTTCAATTCTCACAACACTATTTACCTTAATTTGTTTCTCCTAAGCCATCCTAAAGCTAGAGATCTTGTAGATGCATATAGTGCCTAGCCTCCCTTTTGGATACCTCGATCGAGTTTGCATTTCTTTTATTGGTAGTGGCCGGTGCACCACCATTCTTCAAGATGGGGTAATTAAGATGGGGTATAACAGGGCAATTGCATTTTTCTTATTGTGAATCCTCAAAAAACATATATCGATCTGCTGAATCCTGTGATACCATACATTTATGTTTTTGATCCTCACATGATAAATCTAATTCTTTACCATTGAACATTAATGCCTTAACTGAAACCAAACTCTTCTACGAGTTCTTTTAAGTTATATAATTAATTAATTTCCTTTGCTACCTCTGTCATTGTCATATCCTTACTGTAAATTAAATAGTGCAGCAGCACGCAGCCTATTAAACCCACATATAGCAACTCATTCTACTATCAAAAGTAAATACACAACCTATATATCATGGGCCTTTATAGTATCAAGATTTTGAAAATAACTAATTTGCATCCATATAACCTGTAACTCCTCCGTCTTGAGTCTCGATCAATCACAAGATCAAAATTGATCTAGTGTAAGTGCAAGCTTTCAAGAATCCATTTTACATCATTCTAATTAATGCTCCTCTTTGGAATTGCACGTACATGTACTTGCTAACCATGCAAATTGCATGAGTTATCAGGCCTTATAAAACATATAGGCACTGTTTGATTGCACTTATTTTTAAACATTTTTTTGCTTTTGAAAGTAAAAAGTTGTAAAAGTAAAAAATACTGTTTGATTAGAGGAAATAAAAAGGATTTTTAGAAAGTAAAAAGCAAAATATTTGATTTTAAGCAAAAGAAACGAAGATTTGCTTCTAAAAGTCATTTTTATCTTTTGGATGAGTTTGACCTTAACTTGAAAAAAAAATTTGTGATCGAAAAAGGTTGTGCCTGTCCTAAGTTTCTGTTTGAGTAATGATGATTCGGTGAAGTTTCCCATTACATTCAAAAGATTACCGGCGAAATCAATTTTACCAAACGTGCTTTTTGCTTTTGTTGTTTCTACTTAAAAGCAAAATACTTAAAAGCAAAAAGCAAGAAAGTACAAAATGACTTTTACAATTTAAAAAAAGATTTTTAAAAAGTGCAACCAAACAGTGCCATATTATACATGTTTGTATTTTTGGGTAGGTAAGGGTTATATCATGCGTCGTAGAGTTTGACAGAAATAGTAGAGCACAATATTGAGGGTTCTTGTGACATAATCTGTATTCTCTTTCATGATGTCCATATCTTGCCAAACTACGTAAATCTAATGTTCTATCTCTCTATACGTTTGAATGTTGCGATTTAATTTGTTATGATTTTGTAAAAATCAACATCAATGATCATTTCATTATTTTCAAAATTTCTCCCACCTTATTCAATTTTTAATTTTTATAAGTTTGTAATAGGGATTATTCATTTGTAAAGTGTTTTCCCCATCTCAATACACTTAATAGGCCTTGGTTTTGGCCCTTGCGGGATCCGTTGAGCAAGCAGGTCTTGGGTGTGCTCCCCAGAGGTCATCGTTTCAACACCTCGTAGAGATCGCTGCTTGTGTGGGTATAAGGCATCTCACATAAGCCATTAGGGGAATAGTTTGGGCCAAAACCTCAGCGAGAGTAAAATCTGAGATACCCATAATAGTTCATCAAAAAAAAAAAAAAAAAAATAGGCCTTGGTTTTGATTTTATTTCTAAATTTGGTTTTTTTTTTCTTTAAATTTTCTTATTTGAGAAAAAAAATGTCATGCTTGCATAACTGTATTACAACACACACATACAAACACACACACACACACACACACACACACACACACACACACATATATATATAGTTCCGGTTTCATAAGAACGTGGTAAATTATAACAGTACCATCCGCCATCCATTAGGGGTTGTACCTCATATATTAGTCCAAATTATAATAGTACCATCCGCCATCCATTAGGGGTTGTACCTCATATATTAGTCCAATGTACCTTGTAACTCATCAATACATGGGTTACAACCCTCAATGCGAGTATTGATATAATTTATATCAACGCAATATTCTTATTTGACCGTGATCATATATATACAATGTATCTCATAACCCATTAATGCATGAGGTACAACCCCTAATACAACTGTTGATATAAGTTATATTAGTTTGTGCTCACCTAATTATCATCATCCCATATATTATATATATAATGGCTTTATCATTGAATTGTTCTAAACTCACACACAGACATTTAATTTGAAGCAACCAATCCTGTATATATAAGAGGGGACGGGGTTGGCAAAGCTAATGTCTCTACATTTTTTTTCTTGGTTCCACCGGAGGGATTTGAACACTAACTAGACTACCCAGCCACACCCCACCCCAATCGGGTACCTACCACTAAACCTCAAGGCTAGTGGTAATAGTAAAGAGAACAATTAAATGACTTAAAATTTTGGTGAGCTGGACATCACGTGGATATTCATTTGAAATATTAAGTCTATTTTCTCCTCAGTGATAGTTTCTTGGGGGAATTTTAGATTGATCGGTTTACAGGAAAATAATCACTGTTGAGTGTTATTTTTTACTAATTTCTTAAGAAGTGACTACTAATTTAACTAACAATGAGTACCAACTATAATTATTTTCCAGTAAGCTGATCAATCTAAAATTCCCCCTAATTTTCTTTGGAAAAACAAATGAAAAAAATCATTGACTCCTTTTTTTTTTTTTCATTTTTCGTTTTTCCTTTTTCTAATGGTATGGCACGTTTAGAAAACACAAAATAAACCAATGTATTAATGTGACTGCTGCCGCATCATTAATTAAAAAAAAAAATTTAAGAACTTATATCCACTTTCTTTTTTGGCTAGGTAGGAACATATCCACTTGGTATTGTGCTCAGTGGGAGGAGACACCACGTGATGGTGACACATTACCTTTCCCTTACCCTAAACCTATACGACCAAAACCCCCACGCTCCACGGCATTGCACTCATCAAAGTTAATTGGATTACCGGAGGATTTGAAATCATGTGGGAGATGAGATCAAGACAGAATCATCACTCAGCCCCACGGCCAGAGACCGCCGCAGTTAGATCGAGTGTCACAGACCATCAATTCATCTCATCAAAGGTTTCAAATTCAGTTACATCAGCAGCCACAGAGCCCCTTAATTTGTCCCCAGCCACCACCATTTCCTTCCTTTAGTTCAACTTTTCTTTTTCTTTTCTCTCTTTTTTTTTTTTTTTTTTTTTTGGTTGGGTTGGGGGGGGGGGGGTGGGTGTGAAGTGGGGGTCATAACTCAAAGCTAGCTAATAATGGAAACTAATTGTGGGGATGATAACAATTACAAACAATACCAATATCACTATCACAAAGTTAACTAGAAAGAAAGGAGAAGAAAGTCATAACAATATCAAGATCTTTTCTCTTTCTTTCTTTCATTCATTCATACAAACCAAGTAAGAAAGAAATGCAAAAGCTCATCAAGTAAATACTGCAATATCTGCATTTGCATCTGCTTCTGGCCGGGTTCTGGATCATATCAACACGCTCTCTTTCTTTCTCGATCCGAATGGCAGATCTCTTTCTTTCTCACTCTTTTTTCTCTGTTATCATCTTGGCTACTTTGTTTTCTTCTTTCTCTCATTGCTTCTGCTTCTGCTGCTGCTGGGCAAGCTTATTTCTTTTGTCTTAATTCAATCCTTCCGTTTTACCTTTGAAACGGCCTTTTTTATTCACCAACAAATCAATAAATTAGCAAAGCGCGCGATACAAGTGACTGCATGCCACCCAAGATTTTCCATCTCAAGAAAGCATTTGTATCGGAGATGATGTAGATCGAAGAAGACGATAATAATTAATGATGACGAAAGAAAGGGAAAAATAAATAAATTAGGGGAAGGAAAAAAGAAAAAGAAAAAAGAAGGTTATCAGGCTTCGAACTCGGATGTTAGGCACCTTCTTGAGCTTTTCTGCACAAATAGGTACATATATGGTACATTTTGAGGAGGAAGAAACCGAACCGCCCGAGACTATTGAACCATGGCAACAAAGGAGGTTGCCCCATTTCCTCCCCCATTAGAGGAGCCTGCATTCTGTCTTTGAAACTCGATCTTATAAGCCAACTTCCCATCATCTCCCGATTCTTCATCATCGTCTTCATCTTCCTCTTGATCATCTAGATTATCGCTGTCGGGTTCTTCCATCTTATCATAGTTATCCATCATGGACTCTCGTTGTTGTGGCTGCTGCCCCATCAGTTCTTTCACAATGTCTTCTGGCTTCAATACAAAATCAATTCGAATTTTCTATGAACATCATATATATGCATGGATCGTCCTGGAAATGCTAATTAATTGTGAGAAATGAGAGAAATAAACTTTACCTTCTTGACTCCTCCGGCACTACTGTTTCCTTCTCCAAAGAGGTTCACGGGCAAACCTCCATTGCTTGCCTGCACATCAATAGTATCTCCATTTTTGTTCTCTGATTCAGTAGCTTTTGCCATTTGTGGTGCTGGTATGATCGCTGGAACTTCGGTACTATCTTGCACCTGTGTAGGGGGGATCGGATCCAATTTCATGCTCTCCTGTTGTTGTTGTTCAGGCCTATTCTGGTTACCAAAACTGCTACTACTGCTGCCGCCGCCACCACCACTACTGCTGCCAAGTATTTTCTTTTGATACAGTGCATCGAGTTGGTGAAAGTAAGGGCAAGTTTTGGCATCTTCGGGCCGTTTCTTGTTGCTTTCCTTGACCTTCTTAAAGTACTTGTTGATGTTCTCCCATTTTTCCTTGCATCTCTTGGCACTCCTTTTGTAGCCCATCCGCTGCATTCCTGCAGAGATTTCTTCCCAAAGAGGGCCCTTTGGCCCAGCCTCTTGGTACCTCGCCTCAAGCCCGCTTCTCAACTTTATGAGTGCAAGCACTTCCGCCTTCGGCCACCTGGAGGAGGTCAGGTCGAAGCTTCCTCCACCACCCATCTCCTGTGGCGGTACCTGTTGT